>VZRZ01007068.1:374421-405594 GCA_013398175.1 Climacteris rufus
CCCAGATCTGCAGCGGCTTGCTGCCGATGCTGTAGAGCACCGAGAGGAACCCGCTCTGGAACGTGTTCTTGAACATGCCGGGGCCGGGCGGGCCGCGCCGGGCCGCGGCCGCCGCTCTGCCAGGACACGGCGGATCCCTCCGCGCCGCGCCGCCGCCGTCACCGAGGAACTGCTTGGGGCGGCCCCGGATGCACTTCCCGGGTGAGGGAGCTGTGGGAGCGCTGCCATGGCAACCGCGGCGCCGGCCCCGGCCCCGGCCCTGGTGCGGGAGCCGAGCCCGTTCCACACCGCGGCCGGCCCGCTGTGGTCGGTGCCACACTCCCGAGCGCCTGGGCTATGGGTAGGGACGCCTCTAAAGCATCGCAGTTCTCCCCCTGCAGTTCACGAGGCTCAGTCCAAAGGGCACGCCGTGGTTTGTTTTCCCCAAGGATGCTCTTTGCCCGGGGAGTGTTTCTCAGCCTGGGCTCTGCTCCTTCCTCCGGAGGGCTCCCTGTGCTGGTTTTATACGACTGGAGCGTCCGGGTGGTGTTTGCTCCACTTCATTGCTTCCTTCAGCTCCGCTCCTGGGTGCCCAGCCTTCACCTTCCCCAGCAGGTGACATCCCTCCCTCGCTCCTACCCGGAGCAGGCCCTGCTCAGCAGCAGGGAAATCCTCTTGGAAATCCCATTGATTCCGTGAATCCCGTTTTACAGCTCCTGTAAAACATGAGTGGTCAAGGCTCACAGCTTAGCCCTGCACCTGTGGACCTGCAGTTTTGGGTAGCACTGCCTCAAAGTGGGAGTTCCGGAAAGCAGCTCCTGTCACTCCCAAGCTGTTTCCTGACTTGGGCCTTCCAAGACGTGGTCAGGCCCTTTCCTGTACCTCCATGGCCAAGGGAACGACAAACACCATTGATGGGAGTGGAAGGGAAGGATGTTTTGGTCACTCAGTGGCACTGGCCATGTCCCATCCTCCGCCAAGCCGTTTCCCACCCCTCCAGTGCCATCCAGGCTGGAACTGGCTGCAGCCACGTGCTCGGAGCTCTCTGTTCCTGCCATGTGCCAAGGCTGCATTAACAGGGATGTGCTGGTGTTGGACTCTGCTGCCTTGCTAGATCAGAATCCACTGGGATGTCTGGAATCCCGTGCCCGCTCCCGAAAAGCCTCCTGTACATTGGCTGGTGCTTGAGGTTGTCATGGTGGAATTCCTCAGACAGAGTTTCAGGCCAGAACTGCTCCATTTCCATGTGGAAATGGGCCAAATTCTGCACGCAGTGACACCAGAGATAGCCATCATCAGGCAGACTGGACACAGCAGGAGACAAGAGCAGGAAAGCTCTCAAACACATCAGCAGTGTCAGGGCAGAACCTCCTGTGACTCCTTGGTGCTCTAAGCCAAGCAGGGATAGAGCCCTGGCAATATTGGGGGGGCTGATGTATGGTTTTACAGGCTGAAGAGGCTTAACAGGAACAGCTTGGGCTAGAAATTACTTTTCTAAACTGATATATATTACCTTTCTTCCTGCTGTAATAACACCCATATAATCTGTTTTCAATGTACAGGCACTGAACAGCATAAAAATTACCATTTTCTGCATCAGCTTTATGGTCCTTCAGGTTAACTCCAGGCTTCTGTGTATCCCTTGTTGCTAACTACAGCCCCTTCCAAATCCCAACAACATTGTTTGCTATCTGTGCTTGTCTCTGATGGGCTACAAATGCTCTGACTGTCCCAAGGGCACAGCACCCGGGTTAGCAGCACTTTCTCCTTCCTTCACAATTCCTCACAGGAACAAGTGGAGCACACAAAAAGCAAGGCATTAGTTAGAAATGATCAGCTATATTTAGTCAGTGGGTTAGAGTACACTTTATATGGCACGATGAAATAACTTGTTCCCTTAATCAGATGGTAGGAGACAACTGGGACAAATATCCAGCTGCCATTCCTGAACAGCCGGCTCATTCACACGCTCTCCACTTACCACTTTAATGCCATGTTTTGCTGCACACAGAAATAGGTTGTGGTTTCAAATTGTCCCTATTTCTCAATTAATTTTAACAAAATGTAGTACCTGCTGCCCCTCCTCCTTCCCCGTGGATGTGTGGGCTAAAGGAGAGGGCAGAGAACAGAGCCCTGTAAATAATTAACCCGTGTTAATAGTCCAGGCTGGCATTTGGGAAGAGGTCTCTGAGAGATGTATTTCAGAGATTTACACACCGGTGTTATCCACCTGGAAGATTGCTAGGAAGATGCTGGCATATTACCTCACCCCTGCTCCTAATTCCCAGGATGTACAGGGATTGGATTTGGGGGAGCATATGGAGGGAAAGGTCCATCCTAAGAGAATAATCTGGTCCAAGAAGTGAGCAGAGGTTGCCTGCTCCAGAAATAACTGCCCACTAAAGCATTTCCTTCCCTTCAGAGTTCTTAGCAATCCAATGCCTTCAGAGGAATGAGATTTTCAGGAAGCCTCTGAAGCATTGCTCCTCCGAAGTGTCACATTGTTGGGTGCAGTTATGAGAGCAAAATGTCGCAGGTCTCTCCAGTGTCACCAAGTCTGTGCTTGCCTTGGAGCACATGGCCCAGGTTCATGGCCTGGGAAATCCTAACCCAGGCCATTGCCCTCTTGGCTGAGGCTGGAGAGCAGATGCCTGGGGCTGGGCCAGCTCCAAGGACAGTGCTTGGACCAATAAAAACAGCACCAGATTCAGTCAGTTTCTTTGAGAGACAAAAGCCTTCACTACATGGCAAAATCAAGAACAAAGCGATGACTCCTGCAAGGAGTGTGAGCTCCTGGGATTTGTCTGGATGCCTCCAGCCGACTCTTCCAGCCTGGGATTTCCTACAGGAGCAGCACTGGATGAAGGGCAGCTGGAATGAGGAAACCAAGAAGAAAATTGGGCAGAAGATCCATAACCACCACATACAAGGGGAGGCAAAGCCAAAAAGTGACTTTGGGTGCCGAGGGAACCCAGAAAAAGGCCTTGGACCTCACACTGGCTGAACTCTAAGCAGTGCAGAAGAGGAGGAGGAGGAGGAAGGAAGCTGGGCTGCTGCTGAGCAAGGTATCACAAGAGAACAAGGCTGTAAACATCAGCGGGTGCAGAAGGAGGCAGTGACAGCAGGTACTGGAGCAAGCTGGCAGAGGAAATCAAAGAAGGAGGACACACTGCCTTGGTGGGACATCTGTGCCATGGATGGAGCAAGGGGTGAGAATGAGCCAAACTGTTCTGACTCTGCACAAACTGGAGACAAAAAGGGGTAGGCAGAGAAGAGTTTATTTCTGAGAAACAACAGTTAAAAGTCACTGAGAGCATCCTCTGGAGACAAGTGGTTGACTTGGGGAGGACCTGGGCTGCAGCAGGCAGCAGGTGGCAATGGGGAACATGATCCAGAAGCGTCAGGAGATGGATGGATCCAAGGAGCAACAGCTCTTGGATGTGCCAGCATGCTGCAGGAACCTCAGTTCAGCTTATGCTCACAGCGCTGCTTCTGCCCAGTGTGGGCCTCAGGTGGACTCTGCCAAGGGCACTTCCCTGCTCTCACCACTGGCCAGGTCTACACCAGCCAAAAAAATTCTTGTTGAATTTAGGTGCCAGAGAGCAGCAGAGTCCTGGACAGAACAGGGCTGTCATTACACTCTGCCTTAGCAATGGACCAAGTCCTGCCTTACAGCACCAGTAGCTTGAACTTACCTGATGCCCACATCCACATCTGGACCCACATCAGCACATCTCCAAGTGTGACTCACCAGGACAGTGTTGGCTTCTGACTGTACCTCTCACAGGCTTTGTGCAAGGACTCACTCCTGTAATTCCACTTTGGCCAGTGCCCAGGGCTGGGTGAGAGCAGTGCTGAGTGGTTCTGTGGAACCAGCAACAGGTCTCTCCCAGGAAAGAGCCTTGTCTCTGAGGTACCCTTAGCCTGGGCAGCTTCAGTATAGGGGAAAACTGTGTAGGGAAAAACATATGGGCAATGAAGGAATTAGACGACAGAAGATGCCCATGAACAATCATACAAAGTCCAGCTGGAGGCTCTTAGACCAGAATTTCAAGTGGTCCCTTATCATCTAAGACCAGAGCCCAGCTGGGCCAACAACCATCATTGCAGCCAGACTCTCCTGAGAGCTGCTGGGGAAGCACCATGGTCTGAGGAGAACTCTTGCGAATCAGCAGCCCACAGACAGGAGCTCCAAGCTCAGGGCTTTGCAGGGATGGTGCTGGGGAGGAGGAGGAGAGCCTCAGCCTCAGAAAGAGGGAGAGATGGGAGCTCCAGTGGTACAGAGACAGAGCCATGCCCAAGCCCCTCCGGGCTGGGAAAAGCAGGTACCAGCAGTAGCACTCAGGCCACCACCCAGGCAGGCACCTCCAGAAGAGTGGGGGGGTCTAAGGAAGGACACCCCCAGAGGAGGAACACCCCCAAAGGTGGCAAGTGGCTCCTTTGCCTCTGCTGACAGTGATTTTGTACAACAAGTTCCTCCTGCTCTCCTCACCCAGCCTGTCCTCGCAGGGCACAGGGAATGGCTCACGCTGCCAGCCCTGTCCAGCTCCCTCCCCACTGAATACTCCTCCTCGCACGCTTCTTTTAAAACTTTTATTCAACAATATAGAGTTCTTTTAATTATAGTATAGAACTGTCCATCATGATACTACATCCCCTGTGACCCCCACGTCCTGGAAGAGACAGGCACAAGCTGGCTAACCGTGGTCCATCAGAGGTTGGGGGGAACAGCCGGAACGGAGGGAGGAACAACTAACCAACAACAGCTTTGCACACCCTTCACATTTCCACGCTTTCTGGGTCAGGAAGAGCTCAACAAGGAACCAGAGGCAGAAGAACCTTTAACACTCGGAGGGAAGGGCTGCGGTCACAGCGAGGCGAGTGCCGTCCAGGCCGGCGTGTGCCCGCTCGGAGCCCTGCCCGCGCCGCGCAGTCCGCCCGCCGTCACTCTACCGCGCCGGTGGGACGTTTGGTTTGGTTCTCATTCTGCTTATGGAAAATTGGGAGCAACAGCATCGGACCTGAGGAGAGACGGGAGGAGGGAAGTGAGCGTCGCGGGGCACTGCCAGCTCAGCGCAGAGCTCCTCCGGCGCCGGGAGGAGGAGATGGCTGGGCACGCTGCCCCACATCGGCCACCCCGCCCCCTCCATGGCCCTCTGGATGTGGGGACAGCAGGGGAAGCTCAGCCTGCTTTGGAAGGGGTGAGAAGGGAAGGCAGGACCAAGCAAGGCAAAGGAGAGATGCAGTCCAGCAAAGCAGAATTTTCAGACAGCCAGACACAAGTTTGACTTTTTCTCCATGACCTACTGTTTTGAGTTTCCCTCCACTACCACAAACACCTCCCATAACTCCACTACAGGCTCCCATCATGCCCAGCACGCAGCCACAGACAAGCTGGCAAAGCTGCTTACTGCATCAGTTTCCTGCTGCATCCCTCAGTGGCTGCTGGGGCTTTGGTTTTGAGCCCTTCCTTTTACAAGGCATTCATCCAAACCATGCTCTTCCTCTGCTGGAGCCAGGCCAGCTGAAAGGTGAGGAATATGCACTAGGACTCTCCCAACTTCCTCCAGAAGAAAGCAGATGAAGATGCATGTTCCCCAGTCCTCTTACTTCCTAAGGACAAAACACTCTTCCCCAGCTCCTGGCCATCCCTACAGGCAGAACACATTGCTAAAGTCCAGAGGAGAGAAGGGTTTCCTGCTCTGAGTGCTGGAAGGGCCACTGGCTGCAGAGACAAACTGGCACAAGCTGCAGTCAAGCATCCACACTGCCCTGAGATCAGGAGACTCCACACCCTCCTTGCTCCCAGGCTACTCTTGCTCAGCTGCTGTTTCCCTCTGGGATGAATCTGTGACTGCTCATCCTACCCTAGAGCTGGGGTAGGGATGTGGGCAGATAAGGGACAGGTCGTTCCAGCCTCTCTGCTTACTGCAACCAGGGAAAGCCATTTCAGTAGCTGGAAGAACAACTCTCTTCCTCTGCTTGAGGGTACTAGGAAAGAATTTCTGACTCAGTTTTACAGAACTGATACTTCCTGAAGCACCACCCTGAAACTCTACCATCAGGTTCAGGCACTGTCAAGCACTGATATACAGCAAACTCATATACAGGGATCAAGTTTTCAGCCATCCAGGTTCCCGCACTCAACCCATTCTTCTCCACACCTCTTCTGCCTTGCCTCTCTGGAAGCTGGGAATGCCAACAGACAAGAGCTGGAAAACAGACAAGCTTCTCCCATAGCAACTTGGACAGGCCATGAGAAACATCCACTTCTCAATGGAGCAATTCAATAGATATTTAAAATCAGTTCAAAACTCGATATTAAAACCCCAAACCCACCCCACTGGTATTGGCACAGTGTAAGAGCACGAGAGACTCCCCTGCCCCTGAAGCCAGGCAGCCTGGAGGGTGGGCAGATGGAAGAAGAGAGGGCTGGGAACACCTGCCAATGCCTTCAGCAGCCTCTGCAGGAGAGTGAACAAGTTAGCAAGGCCTGCAGGATAGCAACCACAGGCTGCTCCTCAGCCCGGACACCCAGAACTGCCCCCATATCCCCGGGTGGGAGGAGAGAGCGACTCCCTGCTCAGCGCATCTTTAGACAAAGCCATCTACCCAGGCTGAGGGCAGATGAGCATGGTGGCACACAGGTGGAGAATCCTGACTCCCAGCCCCACACTGGTGACCTGGTCTGGCCCCCCAGGTAATGACAGAGCGAGGTCAGTCCCTCAGACGGTGCCTGTTGGAGGCCAGAGGACCACAACTCCCGGGCTGTGCCCAAACCCTCACACACCCTGTGCCACAGCGAAACTCTCAGGGCCGACAGCATGAAGAACTGCAACCAAAGACTGAGTGAGAGATCCCAAAAAAACACAGACAAGAGGGGCTAGAAGAGCCAACCTGCCTTCCTGGAGGAGACAAGGCCTCTGGCTCTCAGGCCTTCTGGCTATCCCACAGATTTGAGACGGCAGACGTTCAGACGTATAGATATTTATTGGTTTCAGTGAATTATACAAATGGATTGACCTGCTGTCGATGCCAATAGAACTTTATTGGAATATGGAATGTAAACAGATGTTTCAAATAGAAACATTGCAACCTTATAAAAAATTAACTATTTCAACAATGCCGCAGAAGGAAATTCTGTGTTTAGGTGCTGGTGGGAAAACACTATCTCCAGCGTCTAGGTTTGAGTGTCACCAGAACCACTTGATGAAGTTACACACAGAACAAGTAGAGGAGGCAACTGTGAATTGTGGGGCTATAAAGCCATCGAGGGATCTGATGAAAGAACCCATAAGACGAACCCCCCACCCCCCAACAGGATCGGCACCCCAGAATTCAACAAATGGCTGACTTTGTTAAAACACTGCGTGGGATCCCAAGTCCTGGATCAGTAGCTGCACAGCCCCTGCCCCGACGCCGCTGTTTGTTGATTCTCCCCCCTCCCTGTGCTCTCCTCCCCGGCCTCCTCTCCACTCCTCCATCCTGCGGTGCTGGATTGAACCGCTCCAGAGCTGTGCTCTGGCACAAGTCTGCGTCTGGCACGAATTCTCATGGGAGCCACGTCATGAGGTACGTGGTTGCACACCTATCACAAGAAGTCTTGCAACACTGACTTTCCTGAGCTCGGTGGGAAAGTCTGGATAGTCCCTCCTCTCTCCTGCCACAAGAGCAGCCCTCACATTCACAAGTTTCCAAAGCAGGTCTATTGAGTTTCTTCTCAGAGCGAGCCTTTGTCAAACACACTGGAGGGGGGGGATCTCCTCTCCCCAGCAACTCGGATCAGTGCCTTCGTTTTAATGCTCCAAACCAATCCCGAGATGCTGCTGGGTTTGTGGGTTGTTTTTTGTCGAACTCCCCCTCCCTCCCCCCAACCACCCCGGCATTCACAATTGAATCTGGAATTCAAGGGCCAAATTCGAGCCCAGAGTGAGCAGTAAGGACTTGGACCTCAAAACAGAGTTGCACCTGCTGACCCCCAGCCTGAATTTGGTTCATTCAGAGTCTACAAGTCAGAAAGGCAAGTTCAGAAAGAGGCATGCTAAGGGCTGATGGTGGAACGACCAATTTGTCCCCACCAGCGTGGTGGGGAAGGCTGGACTGAGAAGGAAGAGAAGGATCCATAGAGATGTGAACCAGAATCAGTTGTGTGGAGCCCTGGGGATATCACTACATATTTAGCTCTTGCAAGACCATTTGCCCAGGGCTTTGGTACCACAGGGTTAGAGTTACATTAACCACAACCACCAGAGAGGAACTGAGGTTTAAGACCCCCCCCAAGGTTAGATTTCTGCCGAGTATAAAGGGGAGGGGAAGGAAGGGGGGGGTCCTTGGTTCTTTTCCCTTCACTGTGTGACCGAAGGTTTTGCTTTTATTTGTAAACATCTTGAATTACCCGTCGTTTTCCAGTCCTCATCGTGCTGTTGTCATGCCACTGGAGAGCACAGCGTTTTCTGAGCTGGGCTGGGACTGCTCCTTCACCACTGGATCTGCAGGAGACGGACCAGGCAGGAAGAGGAAACAGTATTTAATAAAGCGGAAACTCCACCCAGGCAAATCCTTCTAAAGAAACTGCCCTCAAAACCCACAGAGCTGCCAAGGCTTTTGCAGAGTGGGGGGCCACAATCTGCCCCCACAACACACAACTCCATCCCTGCTGGCCCCAGCTACTCCAGAGACTCACAGAAATAGGGGTGATCCATGGCCTCCTTGGCAGTCAGCCTCTGTTGATGGTCGTATCGCAGCAGCTTGTCCAGGAGGTCCAGGACTTCAGGACTGACCAGGTGTCTGTTCTCACTGTGGATGAAGTTCTCCCAGCGCTTCCGGGAATGCCTGCAAAGGGAGCAGCTGTCACCTGCACAGCAGTGTCCCCAACTCCTGGGGGAATCACCTGCCACCAGCCACTTCTGAGAACAGAACAACAGTGGGCTGGGATGAGCACTGCACACAGCTCTTCCTCGCACGAGCTACTGCTCAGCAAACACCTGCTGAAGGGGGAAAATCCTCTTCTTTATGTACACAATTGCACAGATCTCCTTTGCCTGGGAAAGGCACCATATTGCACATTCCCTTCTGTCTACAGGGACTAGACAACAGCATGTGGCACACCCTTGGAACCAGAACTGCTCTGGCTTGCCAGTCAGTCCTCACTATTCCATCCATTCCTCTTGTCCTTTCAGGAACCTCAAGTGGGAGACTGAGCCACTCAGCCCACATTGAACTGCACTGTCTACACCTCCACTTTAAGGATGTGAACAAGTAGGACAGAGAAGAAATGGGATGGCTCATGGGAGAGGCAAAAGGAAAGAGCCTGCATTTCAGTGACCTCCTGAGGTGACGTGAACAGCCAGAGGTAAGGCCTGCAAGCAGCACTGTTATCCAGAAGATCAAGCAGGCTGAGAGTGCCTCAAGGGTGTAGACATCAGTTTATCTCCCTCTCTGTGCTTACAAGATAGAAAGGCAACATTTCACTTGTCCACTTACTGGCCCAGGATTTCATTGAAGTGCGGGTCCAGTTCTATGTGGTACTTCTTGAGATACCCATACAGCTCATCTGTGCCCAGGACCTTTGCAATGCGAACCAGCTGGAACAAAAGGCATATTCAGAGACCAGAAGGGCAGCCCACCACTCAAATCTAAGAGCTGTCCTTCTGGAAACATCCCAGATGGAAGGGGTATCTCCCTTGTAACTTGCCTTTGCAACATATGCAGAAAACAAGTTTCCTACACAAGGCAGCAAAGCAAAATCCCAGATGTATTAACCAAGCGTGTAACAACATCCTCCCAGCTTGGCAATCCCATCCGCAGAACCTCCCCACTATACACACAGAGATGAGCTAGGGACAAACTTTTCACAAAATAAGCCAGGTAGCAATGTCTTTACTTGGTCATAATTGTCCTGGCCGTGGAAGAAGGGCTCCTTTCGGAAGATCATGCTTGCCAGCATACAGCCTAAACTCCACATGTCTAAGCTGTAGTCATACATCTGAGGGGAAAAAAGGAAAAGCTGTCAGAAAAGGCACACTCACCACAGCCTGGTTCCCCACCAGCACAGGCAGCCTCAGCCTCTGCACTTCACAGCCAGCCTCTCTCCAACCCAGGCAATGCCCTGACAGGCAAAACCAGACAACCCAAAGGTGGCTAAAGTGCAGCCACAAGTGGTATCACTGGATGGCAAGGAGGAGACAGACTCTTACTTGGTAGTCCACAAGGAGCTCTGGTCCTTTGAAGTACCTAGAGGCCACACGGACGTTGTATTCCTGAGCTGGATGGTAGAACTCGGCCAGACCCCAGTCTATGAGCCGCAGCTGAGCAAGAGAGACACAGAGTCAGCAGCCAGGGAGGGGAAGCCTCGTTGGCCAAACCTCACAATCCCTTCATGCAAGTGTGGAGCCCAAGGTGGAGAGAGGCCCTCTGTGGACAGGAGATGCTCTCAGTTCTCTGATCAGGTTCTTCCCTTTCTCCTAACAGCAGCTGCTGGGGCAAAGCCCAGCTTAGAGAGCTGCTCTGCCTCCCAAGTCCAAGCACACTGTTACTGCTGGGCAGCTGCCTCCTCACCAGCACCACCAGGTCATTGCATACTGGGGAACAGGCAAAAAGTCCCAGGGGACTTTAGAGGGGCTGGGCTGCAGGCAGTGTTGATTTTTTCTGGGGACTGAGAGCAGAACATGGGGTAGGAGAGGCTCACCACATCCTGCAAGGCACAGCATCTCCCCAGCTGCACGGATGGATGACCTGCCATGTTACTGAAGGGAGGCCAGTAAGAGATTCCCTTCCTTACAAACCTTGCCTTGCCTGTACAGCCACTGCCGACTGACAGGAGGGACCTGCAGACCAGCAACTAATTCCCTGATATAGATTCCAAGTCCCTGGGGCAGGTGCACACAGCACCTAATGGGATATGAGTACCATGGCAGAGTGAGGAAGGTCCCTGTGCTGCCCATTTCCATGGCAAAGAGCTGGGAACAGACATTTCCTGTGATCTAACCAGCACACCCCAGCACAGAGGAAGCCATGGACTCCCACTGTCGTGCTCCCCAGTGGGACTTGGGCCATCTCCTGATGCTGACACAGGTGGAGGGGAGCCAGTGAAGGAAGGTTAAAGGGGTATGTGCAGCTGCCAGGGCTATGGGTACAGAGGCAGCAGAGTTTCAAGTTCCCTGGAAAAACCCTGCTTGTGAGCCCTGGTGTCACAGTACCTTTTTCTGTTGGTGGTCTATCATGACGTTGTGGGGTTTGACATCCCTGTGCATGATCCCCATGCTGTGACAGTAATCCAGGGCCTGGCAGACACACACACACATTAGACATGGCTGTAACCACAGGCACAGCACCACCAATATAACAGACAATTCTCATCCTGAAGCAGCAGTTCACAAGAAGCACCATAACCCTGGCACACACAACTGGCAGTTTCAGCTCTTATGCTGCACGTGATGAAGTGACAAGCTGGCAACAAGACTATGGATCTTGTGTCCTACTGCACTCACAGGAATTGTGTTCCCTGCAGCCACTGAAGAACACGATGCAGAGAAGTGTTCCAGCTGGTGACAAGCCCAGTGCTCCAACCTGGGTAGCCCTGTGCCTCCTAGGTCACACTCTGTTCCCCAGAAAGGGAATGATTCCTACATGCAAGCAGTTTTATGGCCTTCTGGTGTGGCCTTCCACTTGTGTCCCAAAACACAAGCTAGAAAGTCATTTCTGTCCTGCTGATTTAGGCCAAACCTGCACTTAAAAAAGGCAGTGATAGCACACAAGGGAGAGTGAAGCTGCTTCAAGCTTGGAGGCAGGAGCACACATAAGCTCCAGCTCCGTGACCTTGCACCACTTGTCCCCCCAATGCAGCTGTTCCCTTGAGCAAGGGGGTGAGAATGTTGTTTTCTCATCTCCAAGGGGAGGGAGATCCATCTATCAACATCTATCAGATGCTATGAGATCTCCAGCAGCATGGAAAGAGGGTAAAGCCTGCAGTCATTCAATATCCAAGACATCAGTGCCAGGGAAGCAGTGCTGTCCTTGGGCCCTTGCCACAGTGGGAAGTGAGGAGGAACAGCTTCCATCACAGCAAGGCCCCAGAGAACATCCCTGCAGTGACACATGGCCCTGCAGCCCCCAGGACTCACAGCAAACAGTGCTCCTGGGATCTCCAGTACAGGAGATGTGTACAGGTTACACAAACTGCTTCCAGGGATGAAGCTCTTCTAGTGTCTTGTGTTGCCAAGGCTCAAGGATCATCAAAACTTCATCACCCCTCCCATCCTAATCCCAGGCTGCCTCAGGCTTCCTCCAGCCTCCAGTAGGAAGGTCCTTCCCTTGCAGACAGGTGGGCAAACCTGGGGGTGCAGCCCTCTAGATCTGTTTCAGGAAGTCCCCTGCACACATCCAGTCCTGGAGCACAAAGGGCTTCCCCTAGCCTATCCCACTCATCTCCAGGGGCAATCCCTCTCTTCCACTCTCCCTAGCATCATAATCCCCCAGTCTTGCCTCAAGAGGCATGTCCTGAATCTAGCTGTTCTTCTGGGAGTTAATTTTCCTCACAGCCCAAGACAAGAGACAAAGGGAGACCAAGCACAGCCCTGCCTGGAGACTAACAATCACAAATACTTCTTGGGGAAAGAAGAGACCCCAGAGAATCAGAGTCTTTGGAGGTGACCAAAGCTCTCCAGTTTGGCTGCAATACCTCACAGCAACAAGCCAGGTACCCTGATCTCTTCCCAAACCTTCCCAGGTTATGAGACCTGGATTCTGCACTGAACACAAGAGAAGTAACCTCTCAGTAGCATTGCCCCATGAGCCCCACTACTGCCACTCTCATTTCTGGTCTCCCCATCCAGACTGCCATATGCAATGCCACTCACCTTAAGCAGCTCATACATATAAAACCGAATATCAAAGTCTGTCAGGATCTGGTACAGTTGCTGAAACAGATTTGGGGAGGGAGGAAAAAAAAAGAGACAAAATAAATACTCCAGATTTGGATTAGTTTCATTTCCTGCACCCCACTTGCCTTCAATCATTGACACCATTTCAGATTCCCCATGAATGCTACCATTGCTGAGGGCTCTCCTGGTCTTAGACCTGCCAGGAAATCCAGAAAGGATGCAAGACTCCTGTGCAATGCTACTGCGATCATTCAGACTTATCACAACTTCCCAGCAGGAGATGGGCAGGCTGTCTGTCCAAGGATGACAGAGCAAAAGCTCTGGAGGCACAGACAATGGTGACTTTCTGTGGTCAAGTCACTGTGATGACTTTACATGTCAACACCAACAATTGCATTCAGTGCAGGCAGGCTGGGAGCACATGGGAAGGTGTTCAGGGTGTGGCAGGGAGAGGAAAACATCAATCTAAAGGAGCATAGTGTGGGGAAGCACAAAGAGGAGAGCCAGCCAGGCTCCCCTCTATCCCAGAACAGAGCATTTAATGCAACTCAAGAGCACAGGAGTGCTTGTGGGGCCAAGGAGAGCACAACTCAGAGTTGTGGGGAAGTGCTCGTTGCCAGCACGTGTTCACCACTCTCCTCTCCTGTGTCCTTCTGAGGCTGCTCACGTGGAAGTGACACAGCTCCAGGGGGCACTTTAACCTGCCCTGTGCCACCAGCACCGTCACAAACTCATCATCCTGCTGCTCCCACAGCAGGTTCCCAAATTTGCCTTCTGCTCTGTGTCTGTCACTGGCAGCAGTGTCAGCCCAGCCCTGTTGGGCTGTGCTCTCGTCCAGGGAAAGCAAGGCAAGATGCCAGGGCAGGGCAAGGAAGGGCACTCACAGGGCAGCAGTGGGACCAGACCTCTCTGCCCTTTCTTACAAACAAGGATCCTCTCATAGCTCAGACAAATCACCAATTGCATCAGCACTGGAGCCAGCTGTCCATCACAGGCACCACTTGGCAGCCTCAGGAAAAATCCCAGAGCAAGGGATTGAAATTCACATTCCAAAAAAGCAGCTCTGGCCCTGGATCCTCTCCAGGCCCATGCTGAGATCCTCAGGTTCCTGCCTTACTTAGGGCCATCTCCAAATAGCCTCCTCCCAACCCCAATACTGCTCTCAGGAATCATCTGACAACATACAAGTGTCACTTACACACACGGAGCTTTAACAGCCTCCAGGACACAACTGCATTGTGTTCTCGTGAGCTGGGATGATCCTAACGCTTTGGAGCAACCCACTGAAGCAGACAAGTGAGCAGGGAGCAAAAAAGACATAGCCACAAGCTACAGAGCTATAGCAGGGATGGATTTCCTGACTCCTGCAGAACTGATGCAGGATGCAGGGCCAGCAGAGGACAGCTGAGTCCTTTCAGAAGTCTGTTTTAAATGGCTTGCTAGGGAACAAACACTATGAGAAATATGTAAAACATCTTTCTGGCATTCACTACCCTGTTCAACCTCACCTGGCAACTTCAGTGCACCTGGGGATGGAGGAATGCAAAAGAGGCAGTGGCAGAACAAGGCTAGACCTCATTTTCCCTGTTCCCCTGCTCACTGCTTCTTATTACCTGTAAGTAGGGAGGGGATGGAAAGGTCACCACTGCCTTTCTTCTCAAACCCTCAACTCTGTTGCTTCTCTGATTCATGGCCTTCAGCACTGGGCCATGATGAGCCCATACACCACTGTGCAAACAGCATTCAGCAGATTTCCCTGAAGAGCAGCCTGTGACACCCAGCCCCTCTGACCTCTCCAAGTGCCAAGGCCAGCAGTGTGGCCAGCAGCTCTCAGCTCTGCTTGCCACAGGGAACAGTCCCTGCAGGAGCCTGCTCAGCCCTGCAGGCAAGCAAGTGACTGCAGATGGCTTTGAAGGACAAAGCCAAGGTTTCCAGTGCTAGTGGGTCCTGCACAGCAGCTGCCTCAAGCAGGCTTTGACAGTAGGCTCCAAATCCCCTTTGCCCAGCCTAGCAGGGCAGAGCAGACACCTCCTTTGCAGACATGCCCCATGCTCTGCTCTTACAACTGTCTCTGTGGAGTAGGACTATCAGAAACATCACTGTGGGGATCACTCAGCCCCAGCCCAAACATCTGCTCAGCACTCAGGATCCCACGAGGCCTCAGAGACCTGGGCTGGGCTCCTTTCTCCACACAGAGCACAAGGAAAGGCCAAGCCCCCCACAGGCAGCCTCTACCCCTCTGCAGCTTTTGGTGATGTTTTGGCACACATCACATAACCAATGATGAACGAACCCTGCTGGTGCCCGAGGAGGCAGGGACGCGCTTCCCCCACCACGGGGCTGACAGGAGTTAAATGCTTATTCCTCTCCCTTGAGTGAGCAACACAGCTGGCTACGTGCAGGAAGCAGCATCTGCAGGGCAACAGGGTGACTGTGAGGAGAGACACTGCTTTGGGGTGCAGGGCAGGCAGCAGCAAAAGAAAAGGAAACGGTTCCCAAAGCATCCTGGCCTTGGCAGCCACACAAGGGAGGAGAATCTTTTATACTTCTGCATTGCTTATGTAGGGCAACAACCACTTTTAAAATAAACCTTGGATGTAGAAGGATAAAACCCAAGCACACATTTCCCTCACAGCAATTTGGACTGAAAATTCACCAAAGTGCAGGTGAAATGGAAGACTTGACTCAAAAGCCCACTGCACCCACAACTCCAGCAGGCTGAACATCCTGCAGCAACCTTCCATTGTGCACCTTTCTTGCCTATCTCCAACTCTTCAGCTGCAAACCTGCTACTGTGTTTTAAGAATGAAATACCAAATCCAACCCAGAAGTGCTTCTTGAGGCCTGGCTCTGCTCCTTCTTTCCTACAGGATTTGCCTTGTTGGGACCATGAAAGGCACAGTACTGGGTGCACTTAGAAAATACGTGACAGCTGACAGTGGCTGAAGCACAGGCGTCTCATTTCTAGTTTGAAACCAATTAGCAAAAGACTTTTAATTTCACTGATGGTTCCTCAATTGCATGTGGCTCTGCAGTGCAGCTTTCATTTAAGCCAAATTACTGTGGGGAGCTTGAATGCTCTCAGATGACAAGTAATGCAGCAGGTCTGAAGAGAAACACTAACCCTGTACACAAGCTGCTGTCCTCACAGAGCAGAACACACATCTTGTCTGGCTCCAACTCATCCTCCCAGCGAGCACAGTGCTGTCACTTCCAGAAGGGACCCAGACAGGTAATTTAAGAAAATGTAATCAGCTCTGGGGAGGTACCACCTAAGTCTCCTGTTCATACCATCATTTAAAAATAGCCAAATCATGTGGAATAAAAGGTTGGGCTTCTGCTCTGGGGTTGTCCACAGCCATGTCTTAGACCCCACAGAACTGCAGCTTCTGCCCATGCACAGAGAGCTGAGGAAACCCAGCAGCCCCTTGCATGGGTGCACTGGCATGAACTGTGTTCTGCCATTTGAACAGCAAAGGCGTCAAAGTATTAACATCAAGCAAAAAATAATAATGTTGAAGGAACCAAACTGCCAGAAAGGAGACAAGTGAGCAGATACCCAAGCTTGTGAACAAATACTGCCAACAGGACAGAGAAAAACAGCATCCTGTGGTCAGCAATCACCTGCAGCCTGCAAAATGTGTCACCAGGAGCTAAAGCCTCACAGCCTTCCTCGGAGGAGGAAGGTCAGCCAGGACTGCCAGCACTGCAGCAGGCTGCCAATGGCTAACAGCAGGCTGGGAGTTACAGCCTCAGCCACACAAGCTGCCCTGGGCCCTGGAGGTGATTTGCCAGCGAGATGCTGGTCCCAGTCAGTACTGCTGAATCCAGATGTCAGCACAGATGGGCACATCAGCAGCAGCCATGACCAGACAAAGAGAAGAGGTCCCTGTCACCTGGATTAGCTCATGTGGCATTTGTCTGCCCAGGAGATCAGACTGTGGAGCAGAGGGGACAATGACTGGGTGCTCTCCAGCTGCTTCATGTGCAGAGGTACAGGGCAAGCCAGGACCTCCAACACAAGTGGTTTCATGGACTCTGTGCACTTTCTGCTTGGCACTTCAGAGCAAGGGAAGAGACAGCTTAGGAGCCTCTGTGTAGAAGACACCCACAGGCACCCTCAGTAGAAGCTGCTCTATAATCTGCAGTTAGCTGCAGCCCCAAGAACCTATTCAAACAGGCAGAGAGCTCATGGGAGTGGAGCATCAAACAACCCACACACCCCATACACAGCTAGGGAAATTCGGGTAACAAATAAGCTCTGAACACAAGCAGCCACACTGCATGCCCTGGGGACACACTTGCATTCCCAAGACAAGTTATTCCTGCCTTGTACCAATCAGCATCAAAAGCATCAATACTTTCTGTCTTGGACTTGTACAGCTGTGAATTTGGACTTCCCTGAGGAGCCAGGCCTTCTCCCAGGAGCCTCGAGAAGATCTGCTGCAAGCTCATATAGTTGTTTCTAATGCAAGAGCCAGAGCTGAGCACTGTCACTTCTGCAGTGGCCAGAACAATGCTCCTCACTGTCTGCAGCAGTGCCTGCCCTGGCTCTCCATGTGGCCAGGATGGCCAGTTGACCATGGACTCCGAGCCTGGCATTTTTCACTTAAGAGTCCCTACTGGCCACCAGCTCAAGCTGCTGCTGAACCCTCCACTTCACGGACACATTTCAGTTACTGGGTGATATCCTTGATGATAATTTTTTCCTCTAAGGACACACCAGAGTGGTGTCATCACATTTTGACTTGGAGACACACAAAGCAATCCTGAGCAAGGTGTATGATGGCCTGAGCAACACAGCTTATCTCAAGCCATGTATTAAAAATAAAAATCAATTAAATAGAAAGTTAAAACTTCAAGGACCAGCCTTACAAGGAGGGTAACCAGGAGAAGCACAGGGGCACGTTCCCAACACATATGGCACTGGAACAGCCCAGCTGATGTCAAGAAGCCCAGGCAAAGCAAACCTGCTTTAATTAGCCCTGAAAGGTCACCACAGCACTCCTCTCATGGCTGTTTTACTTGATGGAGGCAACACTCATCTCCCCGCCCAGAGCTGTCAGGGCAGACACTGCTGCAAGTTGCTGTTATTCTGGCTCCTGCAGTGTGTGTCTGCATGAGATTAAACAGCACTAAGACCTCCACTGCAGCATGGCTGCAGCTCTGGCTACACACACACATCCCACCTGGCAGCATCCAGCTTGACAGGCCCACCCCAGAGGGACAGAAACTATGTGTGCTGCCCCTCAGCAGGAGCTGGTCTGTGAGCCAGCTGCCTCCTTTGCACCAACACCAGCCCAGGATTCCTCTCTGGGTGTTGGGTGCATCTGCTTCCTACAAAACCTGTACCTATAGAGAGGAAGAAAAAAACACTGTCCCATAACATGGAATGAAAGAGATCTCTGAATAGTGCAGGAGGGATGGCTGCTGGCTTTCTAATGGCAACTGCTCAATTAATTCTCCACCACTGACTTAGTGTAAAGTCTCACATGGGGGAAGCAAAGAAACCATTAAAATAGGTGTGGCAGCTAATTACAGATCCCTTTTGTCTACAAGGATTTTGGTAGCACAGGCAGTTGTAGCTGCACTCAGACAGAAGGACCCTCATTTTGGGAACAGGTAATACCCCCTGGAGCTCCCCAGAAATCAGAAGAGCCAGAGAATATGCTGCAGCCTCAGACAAGGGAAAAAAGCTCCTAAAATATATTCAAGAATGCTCAATCCCCCACTACCAGGCCCACTGGCAGTGAGTTCTCCAGCCTCTGCCACCCCACTGTCCCCAGGTCTGAAGGATTCCAGAACAAATCAGTGTCACCATCTCCATCAACTGCACTGCTGTAAACAGAGCACTACAGCACAGGGATTAACTTGGGCTGAATATATAGCACAGCAGTGATTACTAAATTGAGAGGGGAGTAAGAATATCTAACCTGTTGAACTTACTCCTCAGAGTTGGGAGATTCAGCACACAAACTTTTTATTCCTTTTCATCTAGAGCCTACTAAAAGGTTTCTGATTTACATGAAGAAAGGAAAGTGAAGCTGACAGTTGTGAAAACTCTAAATTCCCCGCACAGCTCCTGAGGATTATCTGACAGTCACAGCACTCTTAACAGAAATGGGAAGCCTCCCTCCTCCCTCAGGCAAACTCACCTTAAAATCTGTGTTATTGATGTACTCAAACACCAGAGCAGGGGTCTTTGACTGCAAGAGAGAGAAAGTAATGGTTTAAAACATGCACTTGACCTTTCTTTGCTCCCAGAGACCTGAGAAAGCCTTTGCTTCCTGCCCAAACCTCCCTAGGGGAGCAGGACATGGAAAGTGCAGCTCTGCTCCTGCAGAAGGCAGAGGCAGCTGTGCTTTAGCCCCACACCTCGAGCAGCAACTCAGCATTTTGGCCAGTGCTGCTTTTCCCCACACCACGGAGCAGAGACAGCACTGGGTGAGGCAAAAAGTGTCACCAGGAGCTAAAGCCTCACAGTCTTGCTCACAGGAGGCAGGTCAGCCAGGACTGCCAATGCTGCAGCAGCATTTCCTCTGCATGGCTGCCAGCAGGCTGGGAGTCACAGCCCTGGGAATGGGGTAACTGTGGGAATGCAGACCAGTGACATGACTGCTGGTCACTAGGTAGGATAGCAACCAGAAGGATCAAAGTGTTTAATATCCAGTTGCCCTGGCTGGTACTTAGGTTCCAGATGCCAGACAGAAGCCAGAAGGCTACAGGCTCTACTTTCTTATAGAAAATTTGTAGGACTTCAAAACTTTTCCCCCATCAGCCATGGCAACTCACAGAAGACACAGAAGGAGCGTTAAAGAATCTGGGGAACATGGAAAGGAGAGGAGCCCATCCAAACCAACCAGCCCATGCCTGCAGCCTGTGGGAAGACAATCCCAGCACACACAGCCCAACACAGGCACCTACCACTGGATCCTTGACAGTGTCAATCAGATTAATGATGTTGGTACCACCACGTAAATTCTCCAGAATCTTAACCTCGCGTTTTATCTTCTTTTTCTTCACTGGCTTAAATAGACAAAAGAAATTAGAAGTTGAGAGTCCTTTCAGAAATTAACACTGATTTCAGCTGGAATACATCACCTCCCCTCCTCTCTCTGCAACCACCCTCACATGGGGACATTTTCAGCATTAAAGAGGAGACAGACACCTTGCATAAACTATGATTTCCCTCTCATCAAGGAAATCTTTCCATTCATCGGGCAAAAAATCAAACCACTCCAGACAAACATAACTGTGACTCCAGTAACTGTGGTTAAAAGCACCTTGGACTGCTCTGTGGTAACCTCAGCACACTGATTCTATGTTGTGCACTCAGAGCCACAGGACAAGCATGGTGGACCTATCTCTGCTTTTGTTCACCAGCACTAACGAGTTTTTCACTCCTTAATCCCAGCCTGTTTCCCAAGGAGTACTTTCATCTCATTAAACAACAACCTGAGAATCCCCAACACCAAGATTTCTTGTAAGCTCAGGCAATGCTGTGCCTGATTTGCAACCACCCCAAGTGTACAGAGCCAACTGCACTGCATGTCACTGCATCCAGACACCATGATTATTTTTAAAGCCTACAGACATTTTAAACAGTTTTGACTCCTCCTCTAATCTGCTCATTCTCAGGAGCCCTCTTTGCAAAGTAAGCTGTTCTCTGGACATCACCCTGCGGAGAGTGACAAAGAACAGCTGCTCCCAAGGCAGGGCTCAGAGCTTGGGTTGGCTTTTACACTCTGCTGATCCAGTGGTTCACTTCAATGCAAACGATCGTTTCTGTAACTCATCCGCTCCCAGGACAACTCTAGCTCCGTGCCTGCTGGAAAGGAAAGGCAGCTCAGAGCAGATAAGAAGTGAGACTTTCTTAATGAGCCTTGGCTAGTGACCTGTGTGGGCAGCACCAGCTGTGAGTCACCAAGTCTTCATTCAAGAGCTGGAACATCCCCTCCTGCCCCCCAGTACCACTAAAAAGAGCTCCAGAAACATCTTGCAGGGACTGGTAAAGCCCTTGCCCCATCTCTGAAGATGCTGATGAAAATACTCCTCTCTAGGCATTTAGCTTTCTAAAACATTCATCATCTGGCACAGAGTCTGGTGTGTGTGGAGGGTGTAATGAAAAATGGCAAAGGTATGAGGCACCTTCTCGAAGTAAAACACATTAGCAGATGCCTATGGAAGGACAAGGAGCCACAGGAGCTCAACAGCTCATGCTCACCACCTTGCCACAGCCACAGCCACCCACTTCTATGACAGTCACAGAGTGCTGATGGGGCAACTCATATTCCCCTTACAGGCAAATCCAAGAAAATCCCCGTTTTGAGACCCCTGGCAGGAATGTATGAGCAGACAGGAGAAGGAACAGAAGGTTTTATATAGTGGGAAAATATGGCGTTTATATAAGTGATAAAATATGCTGTCTTTCAGGTGGCTGAAACCTTCAGATTCGAATCCTGCTCTTCTCCTCCTGCAAGTTAAAAGGCAGGAGCTAGACTTTAAAGCCAAAAGATGAGAATCTCAGCCTGAAGCAAAGTGCCAAAAATAACACCAGTGCCAGCACAGGGAGCGTCAGCACCTCATAAAGCCACCGTGGAAAATGGCAGCCAGGCCACCGCAGCCGTGAGCCAGGGCTGGAGCGACCAACAGCCCCAGGGCAGCACCCAGACAAGGCTGGAGCTCCTGGGAGCTTGGACAGAAAGGGAGAATCAGCCAGAGCAGGGGATGTAAACCAGCAGAAGTGAGGGCTGTGTTTTTGAACCTGAGAGGAAGATGCTTCACCAGGGACTAATTTCATTTATGTCAGCACGGGGACAGGCACCGCCCTTGCACCGCCCACACGCACAGATCTTACCAGAAGGCCAAGATGGAATCAGAGGATGTAATTCGGTTACTCTGCCCATCCAGTGAGGCAGATGCACACACAAGCTGTTTTCCAAGGAACTTCAAGGAGGAAGCGAGGCACTGCCATCCTGAAGGTGCTCCCTGAATGGCCTGGCTACAACAGACATGCATCACAGGCTCTCTACTGCACCCCTTTCACCTGACTGCGAGCTGAAACAGTGCCTGAACAGAGCCAAGAGGACCCAAAGCCCACTCTGAAATACCTTTTCCTTTGTACTGTAGTTATTTCAAGGGTCTTTTGCATCAGCTAGGTAGGGGAGGATATCCCTCTGAGATTTCCTTTTCTCCTTTCATAGCAACCACTGCTCCCACTGGACCAGAAGTTGTTGTCTTCCAATCACTTCCACGTTTCTTTCCACCATTTTCCGGATGGGAAAATGATGCTCCACATTATCTCCATCAGAAATCTATCCCTACCCATGACACACTTATTAAAACACTAGAGCAGACAAAATCAGTACCTTTTGGAAAACAGGGGAGAAGAAAGTTGGTCTTTTATTAAAGATATGCCTGCAGATAATCACCAGCAGCAGCACCTCTGACATCACCAAGGGAAGACACTCCAGTGATCACTGTCTCAGCAAGAGGGAGAGTTAAAAGCTGCTTGCTGTTTGCACTTTTTCCTGCTAAGCTGCAGGGCTGCAGAGCTCTGGCCAGGCTGTCCACACTTGGCCACACCATCTCCACATGAGCTGTGAGTTGGAACAAGGGCCCCACAGGCCTCTGGTCAGGGCTGGGGACAGGAAGCCTTGCTCAGTGCAGGGCTCTAAGCAGCACATCCTCAGAGCGCTCTCCCTTCGCAGCCAGCGCTCGGAATGGGGTTTTCCAGCACTGGGTAAACAAGGATGAGGCAAGAAGAAATGCCAGGGGCTAAAGTAACGTCATTTTAGAGGAAAAGCTATTGCCTAGGAGTGTGCTCAGACTGAGCAATGCAGGGGAACATTCCCCATTCCAGATTTGCAGGAGAAAACAGTGGTGACCACTGTCCTGCACCCCATCCCGCACGGCTGTCACCTACCCAGGCTCACACCACCTCCTGCCCACATGTCCCACACCACTGCTCCAGCCACAGCTGCAAACACAGTGTGCTAGCCAAGGACACATCACTGGGGCTCAGTATTTGCCCAGTAACCAATTCCAAACCCAAGTAACTGATTCCAAGCCCAAGCTCTTGCATCCGGCAAGTCAAACACCTTGGTGCAAACCAGTCCAGCACATGGCCAGCACTGCACTGGAGGTAAGTGTTCAAACCAGAGAAACTCTGCTGACTTCCCTCATGTCCCAGAGCCCAGTGCTGCTGAAACCACAGGCAGGCAGCAGCATATCAACCACACACTGGGATTAAGTCTGGGTTGCTACAACTGCCTCTCAGAGTCACCCGATCTGTCTCTCCAAGGATGTTGACTCCAAACACACATGGATTAAATGTGAACTGAAGCTATTACGGCCTCCAACCATCTGCCTCTCCCAGCAGGGGTAGCTTCTAAAACACCAACCCTTGCAGCCTGAGTATTTTTAACAGTACTCATTTAAGGCTATTTTGTTAAACCAGGCTATGAACAGCAGCATTTCAGGTTGTGCTTCCTACACAGGCCAGTCCTCCTGCCCTGCGAGGGGGATTTCCAGCAGAGGAAAGGAGCAGACACCTCGACAAAATTAACTGCTCCTGAGTTTGATGTGCCTCTGTTTGCAAGGCAATGTTTTACACAGGTGCAGCCTCCAACTCCATCTGTTCCCACGCCAGAAGCATTTCAAAGCCTTCCTCCATGTTGGGATTCTCCAGTGACCAGTATGGGTCAAACCCTTTCCCTCTGAAAGGGGCTCCAACAGTCCCTGTGCTCTGTGCAAACACCTACTTCCATGAAATCTGTACAAACTGGACAGCTTGGAGACTTCTGTCGCGTTTGGCCAACCAGTGCAAAAACTACTGGGGGGAGGAGGGGGAGAAAGGCTGACAGACAGCAGGATTGCATAAGGCTCGTTTCCATAGGAAACCAGGCTAAAAGACATGTCTCAGTTTAACTGTGTCTACACTGGGAGGGGTTTAATTACTTCAACTGCAGCAGTACCCTTAGAACAACATTACTGTCTAGCACAAGCCAGTTTTCCAGTTTCCCAGAAAACAGCTTCCTTCCTCAGGCAAACTGGAAGTGAGGTGGCTGTCGATGGTGGAGACAAAACACGCAGCTCACAGCTGTCCACTGTGCTGAGTGCCCAGAGCAGAGGGACAAGGTCACCTCCAGCCACAGGAGGATGGTCTCTGCTGGACCCAGCAGCTCTCACTCGACTGTCCTCAGCCACCCAGCCTTTGTTGCAGGTTTCCCACCCTACCAGCCAAATGGATTCCATAAGGGTGCTTCAATCCACTTGAAAGTCAGGCAGAAGAGGCAGTGACAGTGGCCAGAGCTATCACAACTGTCTTTGCCCAAAGATTGGGGAGGAACATGCAATGCTATCCCTCTGCACAGGGGAGAAATGGCACAGGATAAACTTTGAAGTCAGGTAGATGCAGAAGAAAACACCTCTTTGTGACCAAGAGAGCAGATCCTGGGTCATTTTCCACAAGATCATGTAAACTTGTAAGCAGGGAAGAAGTCCAGCTGCAGCAAACACCAGCTGGGAGAATTAACATTGTTTGCTAAAATAAACCTTTAAATAAAAGGCTGCAACCATCACTTCCTGTCTTGAACGAATAAATGGCTGCCTGGTTAAACATCTTTTTTGCTTGGTTTCTAAAGCAAAGGGAGTACACTCTTCTGTCAGATGCTCCAGTTCCAGCCTTCCCCAACAACCTGGGGGCCCATTGCTTGAATTCAAGCAAAGAGAGAAATTAGATTTGTTATCCAAAGTTCTCTGCGCATTTTCACACTGTGACAGAAAACCAGTGTCCAGGAAGGCATATGAAATACGAGTTAAGTCCAAAGCATAAAAATCATTTTACATTAGCCCAGAGCAGGCAGCCCAGCAGTGCACACACACTGCCAGCTGAGGAGCACACGTGCTGCTCTGAAGGAATCCCAGAAGCTGTTGGGTTTTGCCCAGCAGGTGCTCTGAAACGAAACTGGGGTTAGCACAGCAGGGAAGAAGGTTTAGCAGTCAAAAAATACAAATCCATGAGAAACTAAAGTAATCTATGCCATCACCCCATAAAAAAAGAGATCCATTCTTTGCTCACCGAGCCTGAATAGCCTGGAAATATCAGGATGCTTCCAGTGAACAAGCAGGGAAATCTGAACATCCAGGACCAGCGAAAGGCTCGAGCAGCATCCCTATCACAGGCTTTAAACATTTAAAAGCTGGCACTAGAAGCTCATTTGTCTCTAGCAAGTATTATCAAAAGGATCACAATAATCAGCCTATAAAGCCTGATGCCAATTGCTCAATAGGAAAATTGGCTTCAGAGCAGCTCTGCTTATTTTGCCAGACATCAGCTGGGAAACCAAATAATCGTATTCCAAAGAGCTACAAAATCAAGGAGCCCACTTGTGTTAACATTCTGTCAGTTGTTCGCATTTTACCACTTCCATTGTGGGAATTCAAACTTTTGTGAGCTACTCCTGAATTTTATAAAAGAGGGGAAAAAACCTACCTTGAAATTACTAAAGTACTATTGCTATTTTAGATAAATAAAATATACTCAAGTTTGGTAGAATATCCCAGCATATGTTCTGAAGGCAGTTTCATTCTTTCCTTCAGAATGCCTTTCCTTCCAACATGGCACACCCAGAAATAGCCTTCTTGGGCTTCAGGATTTCCCATCAAGACTTCTGCAGTCAACTAAAAGGGAGACACATGAGGACCAAGCCCTGATCCCCACCACTGCCATTCCAGGGGATGGGAATCTTTCCTTCAGGCTCCTGTGACCAGACACAGTGCTGTATCTCACCCTTCTCCATGCAGGAGCTGCAGCTTTGCAGCTCACCAGTTGCTTGGTGCTACACCACCACCACGAGTTACCAGCTGCATCTCCAGGCCTCTGCCAGACACCCAGTACTGTCCCAGTCGGTCTCAGCTCAAACAAGGCTGGACTCCAGAAGCCAACTGTGCCAAACTCACTGTGGGCAAGAGGTGTTTAAAAGAGAAGAGCTGTGTACCCGTCTCTCTTGCAAAAGGGCTCATTTCAGCACTGCCAGAGGAGGAAGTGGGCCAGGGGGAGCTGATTCAGTGCATGCAAACACAGGAGGAGCAAGAGACACACAGAGCTACCAGGAGCAGGCATTGAACGGCTTTGGTGGAAGGTCACTGATGCAGTCAACAGCTCCAGCCTGAGGGACCAACAGCATCCAATCCTATTTCCCTGTGCAATCCCCTCTGCACACCAGCATGGCAGTCATTTCACCCCCCATCTAGAACGTGCTGATGTAAGTGGGCTCTAAAGCTTTTAGACACAGAAGGAAATCCACCAGAGCCACCACCCCTGCTCAGTTCTTCAGCTACCAGAGTGATAATTTGAGTTCAACACCGGAAGGACCTTCCAGCAGTACCTGCTATGGGCAGCAGCTCTGGAGGGTTCACACAGCCCAAATGGGGGAACAGGGGAAAAACAAAGCCAAACGAACAAGAATGCACTTGTGAAACCATGTACATGGTTGAAATTTCCAGTGCATGGACTCAGCACAGAGGGACAAAAGCCACCAAAGGAGAAAAGGGCTATTTCATCACTGCTGCAGGACCTCCATTTCACTGGTCCCTCTCCTTGTATCTGCCTTCTTCCCCTACCTCCACCTGTGTTGTGCCTAGGCAGAATAATCACACAAGGTGACAAAAACGTCCTTCTTTGATAGGTTTAATGCTTTGCAGGCAAGTCAGGTGTACATGGTCCCAGAGTGCATCAGGCAAGCAGGAGGACTCCTGGTTCCTGTACAGACCTGCCAACATGGATGCTGTAAGCTCCACCCTGATGGACTCTGGGATGGAGGCAGTACAGGAGACTGGGAGCTGAAGGATGCAGTGGTACAGCAAACACTCACCAACAGCCTTAACTGCAGGTAACTCCAACAGCACCATTCTCACTACAAGGTACCACCTGCAGCAGTAACAGGCAACCTGGAAAGTTAGCCTGTGGTTTTTAGCATGGCAGCTTGCAACACTGTTCACATTCTCCAGGAACACAGTTACTCCAGAACAGAGGACTCACTTTAAAGGCACAATTTAGAGCTGCATTAGCAGGAAAACAAAATGAGAAGTTCGTCAAAGAGACAGCACAGACTGACCTCAGTGGTCCACCAAAAACCTCTGTGTGCTAAGATATGGAAGAGCAGAGCTGGGCTTTAGATACCTGCACTGGACAGGCATGATTCACTGGAAACAAGTATGTCTTAAACTTTCCTTGTACGTGTTGAGGAATGCCAGACCCCATCCTGGGAGTCAAACCTTAGCACCAAATTTAAGCAGGACACAAAAGCACATACGGGACATGTTCACACACTCCTCCTTCCTGGCGTGGCCTGCCCCAAGGCAGGCAGGAGGCATGGCCACAGCTGTACCCAGGCCAGCCAGATCGAAGAGCCCACAAGAGCCTCCAACACCAGCGAGGGACTGCTGGAGCACAGCTGCTGGCTCACTCCATGCCCTACTAACCTGAGGGGTAGGAAGGTCAGTACAGTGCAGAGTCCCCCCATTTCAAACCCTTTGGACACTCTGCTTCCTGAACAGGTTGAAAATGTGGGGAGTTGCCCTCTGCCTCACTTCTCAAGAAAAAAGCTTCTGGAGGATGTTTGGCAGGGGGTGTCTGTGTGATAAACCAGGCTCCTGCCCCACTGCTTTGCACACACCATCCTACACAGTGCATCCTGATGTCCTGCTGCAGCAGAGTGAGAAGCAACCTGCATGCTTTGTTTGCCTTTTTAAATAAGAGTCACAGAATTTTCCCAGGAAAAGTGACATAAAGGGCATTGTATTTGTAAAGAACGGCACTTGACCCAAGACAGGGTAATGTCATAGTCATCTGCATGATCTTAATTCTCCTCCTTTGCTGATGTTATGGCCACAACTAGCAACATTCCTCTTTCCTGCAGGATTATGCCTGGTCCTGCACTTGGGGTGGCAGAACTGAAAGGAAATGCTGGGTACTGGACAGGGAAATGGGGCACCTTGCCTTATGCAAGCCCAAAAGGCCTGGAGCACTGTGGTACCAACCAGAGCCATCAGCTCCCTGGCTTTGTCCAGTGCTAAAGTCTTCATGGGGCACTTACAAAGAAACCAGGAGAGTGGCTGCCCAAAGAGGAAGAGCGGTTATCTCCTTCATGCAGCACTAAACCAGGACCTATGCTCTAGTCTCAAGTTTGTTGAGGCTAAGGGACTTGCCCAAAGTCACACAGGAAATCTCTGTGGCTCAGTTCTGCATCAGACAAAGGGTGATAAAATTTCCTGACCTCTGTGGAGGAGGGTACAAGATGTTCAGGTAGCAAAACACCAAAGCAGGGGAAGAAAAGGCAGGGAAAGAACTCGCTATGTGCTAGCTTGAGCTCAGTAAGGACAAGCTGCTTCAAAGTGCAAAGGCTTGGAAGAGACACCAGTGACTTCCCATGAGGCTGAGATACTGAAACAGCGACTCTTGCTAAAACTCTTGCTAACATGTAACACAAACTGTCCTGTCAAAAAATGTTAAAGAGAAAGGAGCAACTGTGCTGAGCAGCCACATCCGTCACCCAGCAGCAGCATTTGCCTTTGTCCCAGCCCTGCAGCCACACCAAAACCTGAAGACTTTTAGTTGCATTTCCTACTTCACTGGATCCAAATTCCTCCCCAGTTAGGAGGAACAGGCACCCAGCCTCTTTGCTAAGGCTCCACTGTAGATACATGCAAGTACATTTGCAATTAAGTTTTGAGTCTAGTTACAGGAAACCAGAGGCGCTTTCCACAGATCAGAGTGATGTTATTGCCACACTTCACAGGTTTTCATAATGTACACAACATGGTGCTCTCAAACTCCCTTTTCACTGACCCACTTTCCACTGAGGAGAAAGTTCATCTTTATTTATCTGGACCTTCTGCTTTTCCTGGTTCACTCACAGGAATGCTGTCTGCATGCTAATGCAAGTGGGGAGAGGCAGGGGAACCAGTGGCAACACCATCCGCTTCAAATCTGGGACAATCCAGTCTCCTGCTTGCGGGGCATTAAGGCAACACATTCAGGCCCCAAGGAGAAGGAGCACCCAGCTGCCCTCAGATGACTCCTGCCAGCTGACTCAACGTCCAATGCTGACAGGCTCCCCAGACATGAGAGTTCAGCTGCCACAGGGAGAGAAGCATCCCTCCAGGGGAGGCTCTTTGGGCAGGGAAGAGGCAAGGAGCAAGGTTTCTGATGACTTTCCCTGCAGTCTCTTCTCAGCCTCGTGGTGCCTTTCTATGTGGGACAAGACCTAGGATCTCAGTAAACCACAGCAGTCCTGAAGAGGCCATCAAGAGCAGCATGCACAAGTCACAGTTTCCCCAGCCCAGACACAAGCCATCTTGCCATAAAACCCAGCTCTGCACTGGCTACCTGTGACTACTGTCTCATAGCAGAAACTCCTGCCTGCATCTACTTTAAAAAAGACAAAACCCTAAACTACAAAAAGGATCCAAAGGAAGGGGAGGTTCAAACAGCATGCCAGAGGAACTTGGCTTGGGAAGGACACGTGAGCTTCACCACTCTGCCCTGACGTCAGGCTCAACCACAGAGGCTCTCCCATACAGATCACCTGGCCACCAACTTGCCCACAGCCAAAGCTGGGGCTTGTGTGCCTCCTGCCAGAGGCAGAGGGAAGATCATACCTTTCCCAGGAGTGCTGGCTGGACAAACTGTGACAAGTTCTCTGGGAAGCTAAGGCAGATCCCAAGGAGGCAGGCACGGTGAGTGAGGGGGGTGTCAGCAGACACAGCCAATCACACTATCCCAGTGGATCTGGCAAATGCCTTAAGGCTACAGCCTTGCAGGGACACATGTCCTGGAGAGCTGCTCATCTCAGTGGCTGCAAGGGCACGTTAAGCTCAGACCCCCCTGCACTCTGTGGATGAATGTGTGCCCAAATTCTTAGGACACCCATGGTCCGACACCGGCTCCCACGTGCTCTCGGGGAACAAGTGACAAGTGTTGCTGGTCCAACAAGTGACAGCCACAAGTGTCAGCCAAGCCAGAACCAAACAAACTGCAACTCTAACCTTTCATTTCTGTCTTAACTCCCCTACCTACCCCCAGATCACCAACAGAATGTGGCCAGGACAGTGACCACGGCTTGCTGTGAGCTGTTGCTTCAGTGTCAAACACAGCAAGACATGCCCTGCAGTGACTGACCTGTGCACAGCCATCCCAAACTACAACCCACCACTGCTGCACCAAGGTCCCCACAGTCTGACCCCACCAGGGCCAACAGACCAGCACACAGGTCACCAACGCTGCTGAAGTCTGGAAGGCATCCCTAAATCCCCTCAGGTTTCCTTGGTGTTTATACTCTGACTGTGATGAAGTTCTTTTTTACGTCAGATCCTCTAAAAGACTGAATATAAAATTTTGGTGCTTTTTTGACCACTCAACATCCTGCAGAAAAGGCCACATGCCAGCTGTCTAGAGGTTAACAGAAGGATTCCCCCCTCCAGGCTTCACATTCCTGTTGACATGGCAGTCCCTGGGCTGTTCTAGACAGGCATTGCCAGATACGATTTGCAAACTCAGGCAGCACATGCAACACTGTTCAAATGTCAGGACTTGCAGCTCTCCCCCTTCAGAGCAGCTCTCAGCCCAGAGCTATGCTGGACAGGAGAGGTGGAGACATCAAAGCATCACTACAGCACGTAGGACACCAAATCCATTCCCGACCCCACCATCCCAATGTCCGTAATGACAAAACAAGAGTTTTGGGGTGAAGAAGGAGATCCAACAGTCCTCTGGCCCCGCCAACCCAGCTCCTCTCCCCGTCGCTCCCAGCCACCACGAACCTCTACACCATCAACGGGACACTCACCTTGAGGATCTTCACGACGACCCTCTCGTTGTTGGTGATGTTGATGGCCTCAAAGACCTCGCTGTACTTCCCTCGGCCGAGCTTTCGAACCAGCTGGTAGTCGTCCTGATTGCTGCGGGCACCAAGAGGAGAGAGGCGGTGGTGGGGGAAGAGTGGGTAACTAACAGGGCAGCAGGCCGGGAGTGGGGGAGTCTTCTCCCAGCCTCCCCCTCCGCAGCCCCCCAGGGACACCCCAACACGGGAGCGGGGGATCAGGGACCATCAGGGAACCCTCCCCGTGGGCTGAGGCCCTCCCGCGGGAGGGAGGGCGGGTCCCGCATGGCGCTTTACCCCCAGCTCGGGACGTGCGCCTCGTAGTCCCAGTACTCGCGGCTCCTCAGGCTGTTCACCTCGGCGTACACCCGCGCCCGGCTGCCGGCGGCCGGGCCGGGCATGGCGGCGCCGGGCGGCGGCTGCAGGAG
>VZRZ01007068.1:406026-423185 GCA_013398175.1 Climacteris rufus
CCCCCGCCACACCCCGACACCCTCGTCACCCCCTCACGCCGTGCCACAAACGCTGCCACCCTCGTTACCGCACCTCAGCCTAGTCACACCCCTGTTACACCGTCACCCCCATCAACTCCAGTCACACTCCCTCGTTATCCCTGTCACCCCATCACCTCTGTCAGCCCCAAGGTGGGACCTGGGGTGGAGGAAAGGCTCCGTGTCCCTCTGGAGGGACTCAAAGAGCCAAGGCTGGCTGGGGTGAGGCACCTCCGGAGGTCACCTGTTCCAAGCCCTGCTCCAGCAGGGTCACCCAGCGCCAGCTGCCCAGGACCGCGTCCAGATGGTGTCTGAACTCTTCCAAGGATGGAGCCTCCGCAAACTCCCTGGGCAGCTGTGCCAGTGCTCGGTCATACTCACAGTGAAAAAGTGTTTCCCCATGTTCAGAGGGACCCTCCTGCGTTCCAGTGTGTGCCCAAGGCCTCTGGTCCTGGCACTGGGCACCACTGGGAAGAGCCTGGCTCCCTCTGCTTTGCACCCTCCCTTCAGTCCCTCATTCATCTCTGTGGCCCTTCACTGGGCTCTCCCCAGAATGTCCCTGTCTCCCTGGCACTGAGAAGCCCAGCACTGGACACAGGGCTCTAGGGGTGACTCACCATGGCTGAACACAGGGAAAGCATCTCCTCTCTCCACCTCCTGGCAACACTATGACTAAAGCCACCAGGATACCATTAGTCTTCTCTGTGGCTTATGTTCAGTTTGGTGCCCACCAAGACCCCCAGGTCCATTTCAGAAAAGGTATTTCCCAACAAAACTGGACCTGGTTTTGACCCTGCTAGTGGCTGCCTCCAATTAGACCTTGTGCTGCTAATCACCACACTCTGGCCAGTTTTCAACCCACCTCACGCCCTCACCTTCCTGAGTCCCAGGGGAGCTGCCAACCCCAGCTCTTCCTCAAGCCCATGTGGGTTGGGTGCAGCCAGGCCTCAGCACCAACCACCAGCCCATGGGGTGACAGAGCAGTTCGGGACACAGGTTGTTTGGTTGTACTCTGGGGCTGCTCATGGCTGGCCTCAAAACATCAGCTTAAGCTCAGGTGGAAATCAGCCTTGACTCCAAAGTATCCCTGGATAGATAAACATGTGGATTCAACCAGATGCTGCAAAACCCAGTGAGCTTTCCAGGTGCCTGAGTCTGAATGATGAGAAAACCCAAGAAGACTTTATCATTTTATACTTTGGGTACTGACTGAATGCAGTCCAGGCAAGACTTTCACAGGATCTTTGGAAAACAAGGAGGATGTGTTCATGATGGTTGCTGTCTCAGCCCTGGAGAGAAAAGACAGACGTGACACCCATTCCTGCTAAACCTGTCTTGACAAAGGAAGAGGAAAATCAGCTGTCCTCAGGGAAGGCTGCCACATCCAGAGTCCAACTTACTGGCCCTTCCTATCAGGACTGCAGAGTGAAGATGAACATCATCTCCTAGGACCCAGAAGAGATGCAGAAATGCAAAAGCAAAGCAGTCAGGCCCTGCATAAACTGGAGTTCATGGCAGATATGCAAAGGCTGATGCCTGAATCACAAGTTCAAGTGGCGCCGCGATGCCGGGGTGTGCGGGTGGCTGTTTCACAGAGCTGCCCTGCCGCACAGCTGAGATGTTCATCTCTCCCAGTAAATCCTGCATGGGACCACAGCAAACTCCTGTGATAAAAGGCAGATTTGCCTTCCACAGTGTGCTGCTACTTGGGCAGAGATGCTCAAGCATCGAGTTGGCAAACTTTTTTTCCGATAGATAATTTTCCTGGTGGAGTATGCTGGGTTGTCAGCAGTTTTGTCACTGGTGATACCTTCCTTGACACTTTCCAGTGGGACACAGGCAGGCTACCAAAGTGGCTTGCCAGGCTGCTTCCTGGCAGGAAAGCTGGCCAGTGTGCTGCCAGCTCCTCCAGCTGGCGCCTCGGCTGTCCGGCTGTGGGCACCACGGCTGCCTGCTGCCTTCTAATGCTGCCCGGCACTTCCCACTGCAAAAAGCCCTGTTTGCAGTTACAGGGAAGTTTGCCAAGCTTTACATACTTCCACTGAAATGCTAGTCAGCTGTTGTTGTTATTATTATTACTATTATTATTATTATTGCTATTTTCAAATCCAGCCATAAAAGCTGTTTCCCAGAGAAAAGTCAGGGAAAATCTTTTTTTCAGCCATTAAAACATCACCTTGTCTGAAGGCAAGATCTCTGGAGTCTGGTGTTTGGCAAGGGACAAATCTTCTGGCAGAGATGTGCTGGGTCTCCTGCTGGCCTCTGAAAAGCTTTGTGAGGCTGGACAGAGCCATAAACTACTTGAAAACCTGGACCCCACATTCCTGCAGCTGCAAAACCTTTTGGCTGTCCAGTGATGCCATCACTGCTCACCATCCCATCATGGCTCTACTGGGTCACTTAGCTGCCTCTTCCCATCCTACTGAAACCTTGCCTGTCTGAGGTTGAAGCATCATAGCCAGGAACTGGTGCAGAGACCTAGTGTTTTAATTTTCTTTGCAGTCTTAATCAGCCAACACACACAAGCATTGCTTTGAAAACAGCTTTTAATTCATGTCGCCATGTTGAGCTTTTTCATGGGATCCTCATCCCACCTTGCATATAAAGCCTACAGGCTATGCCACATACTTGCTGTCTCCTCCTCCTCATCCCAAAACATTCGATTTCTGGTATTGAGTGCTGCATGTGATGAAGATCCTGCACTGAGGGATGTTCATCCCTGCACCCAACAAGGCTGGGAAGTGTAGTTCCTCTCATGGATTGGATATGGTTATGACTCAAGATGCATTTTGAAGATGAGTTTTGACATGTTCTAGCCAGAAATAGGACTGGCTTTGCCAGGGCATTGATTTTTCTCCTGTTTATATAATTAGATTGAGTTGTATCCCTCATCCCAAAAAAGCTGTGGCGATGCATCACTGGCCACATCATCAACTTTTGGGGGAGGCATGCACATTTAAACAGACCTGCCAGCTACTGCCATCAGCATCCAGCCTGAGCATCCAGCATGAAGAAGTCAGAGCCCATTGCTGTGCCATGGTCTGGAACCAGCAACAGGGACACTTACAATTGATCCTTCACATCCTCACAAAGGTTCAAAAACTAGGCATGCCTGTGTGGACTGCTGCCTTCCTCACTGGTGCTACTGCTCCCCCCAGTTTTACAACCAGATTGTAAAGCAGAGTCTGTAAGAGGAAGATTGCAGTGTCACAGACAGAGAAACTCCCCCGTGGTGCAGATGCACCTCAAATGTGATCTGGGCCCAGTGTTTGCCTGCACCCCTCCGGAGGCTTCACCCACCCAGCTGCTGGACTGGGTGCTGTCTGGCACAGCTGCTGAGGGGGAGCCCGAGGCAGTGCCTGACCAGGAGCTTCAGGGAGCTGGCACTGGAGGAGCAGAACTGATGTGCACCCCAGGAGACCCCCGGGAGGGCTGTCCCTTTGCCATCACAGCCCCTATCATTGCAGCCAGTCCTCCAGGGATGCATTTGTACAGCAACCTAATCAGTTTCCAGTTCTGCATACGTGCATCTACTGGAGCAGTTCACCTTGGAGACCAGGTGCTGGTGGAACCATGACCAGCCCATGTCCTTGATCCATGGGCCGTGGGTTCCTTCCTGCTTTGCAGGTCTCAGAGGAGGTCAGCACTGCCCAAGAAGCATGACCCCCGTGGCAGCTCTCACAGGCAGCATGGGATTCCTTTCTGAGACCAGCACAAACTTCTTCCTTTGTCCAAAGGCCCAGCTGTCTCCTTGCCAGTGCTGCTGGGAGACAGGCACCTCTCACAAGGAGCTGTAGCCTCCCAGCAGCCTGGCTGTAACCTCGGAAATAATGAGTTTTGGGCTCTGTAGAGAACGAAGCCGGCCTGACTGTGAGTGGAGACAAAGCCCCAAGCCTGCTGCCAGCTCTGCCCACAGCAAGATGAACACGGCGCTTCTGTGAGCTCACACAAAGCCTCCCTTGTGCAGGAAGGGATCCAGCCAAACAAATGATCTCCTTGGCTGCATGTCTCCTGGTGCTCCATCATTTTTACTATTTGCTGGATTGTTCCCACAACCAAGGAAAATTTAACAAGTAAAAGCATCTGATAAAAATCTATCGACCACAGTAAAGCACCAACCCAGCCGAACCAGTCTGCACAGCACAACCCTCACAGCCTTCAGGACACATCAATTCCATTTACCAACCAGAAAAACAAACGCTGTGTGGTACTTGCAATGCCACCAGTGTGGAGACTCTGAGTAAAGCTTGTGTTACCAAAGCACAGTGAGATGTTTGAGAGATGCTTCCTTCCCCAAACCCTGTTCCCTGTTGTGCAAAGACAAATTCTTATGTCATTTCCTTGGCTTATTGTGCTTCTCCTCTTGTGTTTCCAGACGACACTGCTCCCCTCTCTGCTGGCCTTAGCACTGAGGTCCTGACTCCTGGTGACAGCCCTTCTGGCCAGGTGCCTGGCAGGAATGATGCACCTTGTCTTTGCTGAGGAATTCTGCAAGAAAACAACTTTTAGCCACTGGTGCCTTCAAGTCTTGAAGGATTATGCACAGATGGTTCAAATCTTGCCTTGGAGGCAAATCTCAAGGCAAGTTTTGACTCCAAGAAAAAATTTGAACCACCTGTGAAAAATCCTGGAAGACTTCCAGTGCTGCAATGGATGGTGTTGGTTCTGTGCTGGAGGCAGCAGCTGGAACAGATGCTCCCATGACAAAGGCATGCACGGCCTGCATGGGTCAGGTACCAGCAGAATGAGGCCACCAGTGTTTATTTTGGTGGAATTCGTTTCAGCAGATGTCGAGCCCACATGAGCAATCCCACCTAATGCCCAGAGGCGATGGTGTTTGCCATGCTCAGGGAAGGTGGCCTAGGACTGTGTGGCCAGCAGTGAATGACCCCAGGCAGGTAGAGCTATTGCACAGCAGATCTGCTGTACAGCTTACTTAGCCAGCTCCTGGAATACACCTCTGCATGGAAACCTTGCTTTTTCATCAAAGCACACACGGAGACTGTCGAGGTGCTGCCTCCAGCAGCCATGGCAGGGCACTGTTCCCTGCCATGACTCCTTCCCAAAAAGAAGACATCAAATCAAAAGAAGGAAGATATTAAGAAAGCCAAGATAGAAGAGGAAGTGTCTGAGAAGGCCTTTGTCCTGTGTCATAACAAAGAGCTGATCCAGCACAGACACACCTTGCTGGCTCAGATTTGGTTACAGATGTCCATAGGCTGATGTTTCACTGGGGGCTTTACACCAGACCAGATATCAGCCACCCTTCACCACCTGCACATGAGAACTGACCAGGACACAGATCCTTGCAGCTCTCACCACACTGCTTCAGCTTCCCTCACATTCAGGGACCAACCTGAAATTCTGTGTTTTTCTCTCTGTAGGCCAGATGGAAGTTTTACAGCCTCTGTAGACTCTTCTGTACTAAGGAGAAGGATACTTCAAACCTGAGACTGTATTGCCAGCCACATTTGGTGTAGAAAAGAAGGCAGAAAGTAGAGGACAGTTAGGTTCTGGGCAGGACAAACACTTTCCAAGATGAGTCTTTCTAGCAGTGGATGGTGCAGTAGTCCTGGAAGCAGAGCAGCACAGTTAGAGGGAGACCCAGGGCCAGGCTGATCCCACACATTACCGTAGCAGCCATCAATAAGCCACTTCCATAGGCAGGACAGTAGGATCCGTCAGAAAAAGCAAACAGTAGTTACCAGCAGGAGTCTGGTCAGTCAGTAAAACCATTCTCTAAGGGATGTGCATGCCCTTAACTGGAGGACAGATCCATACTGAATTAGCTTTTCTATTATAAGGATGATGACTCAATTTATTTCTACAGGGTGCCCTTGCCAAAGGGCTCTGTGTCTGTGTACTTCATAATAAAACAATTAAAAACCCAATTAATGCTAAAATCTTACCAAGCTAGCCCAGAAAGGGTCTTTCCCTTCCCACAGAGCCAAGAGCTTCCAGATTTACAGATCTCATGGGAATGGAAAGTGTGGAGTTATTTTTAAAGGCTGGAAGAGGCTAGATGGGAAGAATTACAGGTGGCCACAGGTTTTGCACTCAGAAACCATCTCTGTTTGACAAATTGTTACAATGAGGGAATCTGTGTGATCATGTCTTGTATTGGCTCTGTACAAGAGCAAGTGAGGTGTAGTTGAGGAAGTATGAAGGACCCAACATTAATGGGACTTCATTGACTTCATATTGGAGGGAAACTTAAGATAAAATGAATCCAAAAAGGGAAAGAAAGCCTTGAAAGTCACAGCTTGTGCCAGGCCACCAGTCTATGGCACTGTTCCCACCAAGAAGAGCAAAACTGAGCTGGCCAGGCCATTTGTCCTAAGTATGAATTTTCCAGCTTTGTTCATCTGTTTTTCTGACGGTTCCATCACTTTAGTCTAAGCAGCAAGAATCAGGAGTATACAAAGAGAAGTCTCCTTAACACTCCAGTCCTGCCTTGGATTGGGGCACCACTGGCTTCCCCAGGCTTCCCCAATGCAATAACTGGAAGTCACAAAGCAATGTTCTTGGTATAAGGGAGAGTACAACCCATGCTACAAAGTCTTCTGTCCTAGAAGGAGGAGGTGCCATGCAGACCTATGGCTCTTCCAGTTTCTGCCTTTATTCCTGCCTACATCCATCTATCCTGTCTCCTCAGTGTGAAGATATGAAAGTTCCCTACATTTTCCTGTGACACCCATGCCTAATCCCAGTGGAAGTGGGCTGTTCTAACACCTGCCAAGATGCAGGATGCCTGAAGACATGAGTGACTGATGGAACACCCAATGATTAATGAAATGGTTTGCACTGCAGAACAGGATCAGACTTAATGGTCTGTGACAGAAAGCTGGTCAGGGCCAAAATGCAGTGGATGGATACTTTCACAGATGTCTCTGCCTGTTGGGTACTGGCTCTTTTGCAGTGGGAGGCAGAGCCTGGTACAGCCTGTCCACATGTGCTGAATTGCTGCAGTGCCACTCTCCAGTACTTACCTTTTAGCTGACCCCACTCTGTTTGCCAGCCACTGTTTCCTAGGTCTTGGGAAACTTAAAATTTTCTTCAAAGGTCAGCTAAAGGTCTCTCCTCTAACCATTGAAATTCCTAGCTGAATTCAAACTTACTCTGAACCCAAGATAGCAGATTATCAGTGTAGGTGGAAGATCAGGAACTGCAAGCACTCAAGCTACCAATGCAGTGGGACCTGGCCACTCAGAACTGCAGGTACAAGCATGCTGGAGTGCTAATCTCATCAGTTTGTGAAGTTTGAGTGTTATTTTGCAATGTGATTCCTCTCACTAGAACTCACACCAGTGTTTTAAACCATTTGCTAACTTACTCCTGACCCCAAACCTTTTTCCTTTGGTCTGGATGCACTCGCAGCACAAGTCAAGTTTGGGTTCTGCAGGCAACTAGAGCAAATCACACAGTATGAGCTGCTGCTCATAAAATTGGGATTTCCATGAGGGAGAGGCCATGGCTGTGACCAGGAAGGCTGTTACTGTGACCTGCTTAGCAGGAACACGCAGGAAGAAGGAATGCAGCCAGCCAGGGCTGCCACTTCTCATAACCACGGTGCTGGAAGGGCTTGTAGACATGTTTGTTTACAGAGCACAGAAAAATGGGAAAAAACTTGATAAAACACTGTTGGTCACTAACATCAGGATTAATCCCACGGAACAGGATAATGTGGTTTCTACCAGTCAGCCCAAAAAACTGAGGAGCTGCTGAAGGAGCTGCTGTATGTACACACACCTGAACGAGGGGGGCATCTCACAGAACAGCCAGAGCTTCTGCTGGAAACATGGTTGGTTATAAGACCTCGGCATTGAGTGATGGAGCTCAGGAGCAGATTGCCCTGAACTGCTGAAACAAAGTCTAAACCTTCACACACTGCCCAGCCCTATGCGCTTTGATACAGGATCTGTTTTAAGTCACCCTTTACATCTTTTACTCTGCATGCATCAGAAATCTAGTGACACAGGAGGAGGGGAACTTAAAATATGAACTTCTTAAGTTAAGCTCTCTGTCCCTACTGAGTGTTGAGGGATATATCTGGTCCAGGTAGCTCGGCTTGCAAACTGCAGATTGCGATGCAAATTGAGCTCTGTGTGGTGAGACAAGAGGCTGTGAATTCCCAGCCTTTGGGATAACAAGGGCACAAAGACAGGTGATGGAAACTGAGGGACACAGCAGGAGCCAGGAACTGCCAAGCTTTTGGAAATGAAGAGGGGTGACACCAGCGAGGGATGGACACAGAGAGGGAGACTCGGGAGGAAGAGCAGACTGTGGGGAGACTGTGAGGGTATAAAACCTCAGGCTTTCCTTAGCTGGGGGTCCTCCTTGGAGGAATAAATGGCTTCATGTGATTAGACATATGAGACTCTGCTATGGGAAACTTGGGGTTAAACTGGCAAGGAAGCCTGGTCTGGCTGGATGTGAGGGAGGTGTGTGGGGAGTCCAGCGGGGCACCCTTCAGCTCACTGGAGCCACCCACTGTGCAGGGGCTCCTGTCCCAGCAGTGAAAATCTCTGGTGTTGGGAGTGTGACCTACAGAGAGTGAATGGTCAGAGCGGGAGGTTTCCTTAACACTGAGGCCACTGAAACTTGCGTCTGCTTCTTGTGAGTGTTCAGTACTTATTGAATACCATGAACATATCTGAGGCCCTTTATTTGGCTTCTGATTTATTGGCCTAGCAGCCTGACTTTATGAACTACTTTTTTAAACTTGGCAAAAGCTCTTATTACCAAGAGATTGACACAAGGGTACTCCAAAAAATGCTTGTGACTTTGTAGGGGGTGAGTCATCGTCACAGATGCTGCCAGTCCTGACCTCTTCACTGGAAAGGCTTGGCATTTACAGTGCTGCCTTTTCAACACTCCTCAAGCAGTAAAACGGCAGCAATCCTGACCTGTGTACCCACTCCCTGGCACTGGGTGACAGGTGACCTGGTCTCTCTTCTGGAGGCTTCATTTTTTACTCTTCTGAATCTACATATAACAATGAACAGCCTCCCAGAGGCACTGATGGAAAGAAGCATATTCTGGCTATTTATAGATGTGAAAAAGATCCAGTTTCCAGATGAAGTATTAAGCAGTGGTTTGGAATCTTGCCTCCTTCCTAGGCAGCTCCTGGAGATGCTCACAGTCTGGGCTTCCTGGACCTTCCCAAGATTTTGAGGTGAAGGAGCAGAGATGGTGATGTAAGATGTATTCCTTGATGGGTAATGTTAACTGTGGCCCTCACTTTCCAGCAGTTGGACTCCCTCCTTTGATCCGTCCTTAGAGAAGGGCTGATATTTAGATTACTGGGGCTACAGTGCTACTTCTGAAGAGCTCGTTACCAAAAGTACAAACCACGTGCTTACAGGAACTTTGACACTTTCAAATTAACATATTTCATTTCTGTCAGCACCCTGCTGTTCCTTTGAGATTATGCTAAAATGTAGACTGCTTGTTAATTACTTCAAATGCCAAGGTTTAATTACAATGCCTCTGAGTTAAATTTCAAGCCAGCCAAAATTTCAGAGCCCTACAGGAGACAGACAGACATACCCATAGCAAGTTCAACCTTCAAACAAGATGAAGATGGTTAGTTACTGATTTCCCAGCACCAGCATTTCCTCTTTCAAACACAGAGCATGTTAACTGGAGTGTGCAGTACCTGTCTAACCATCTCGGGGCTGGGGTATTCCATCTGAACCACAGCTGCCAGAGTGAGTCTGCATTCCTGCAAGAGAAGATTTAAACCAGGCTGCATTACTCAGCTCTAGAGAAAACACACCCCCATCCTGCTGGATGGGCATCTTTCCCCATGGACAAGGTAAAGGTGCATTAAAAAACAAATTGCATGTGGGCTGGTTATCACAGCACAGCTGAAACCTTCCTGTGAGCAGCTGGATTCCCAGCCACCCTTGAAGCCAGAAATGCAGGCAACACTTGCTGTTTGCTGTGAAGTATTCCAGTTTGAATGGTGGTATTTCTATAGCAGTATCCCATTTTATTTTCCAGATTTAGACTTTAGAGACCAGGACCTCGAATGCATGGTAACAGCTGCAGAGTTGGTGTGATAAATCAAGTAACTTAAAGATGATAAATACGTTTTGGCCCTTGGCAGCCAAGAAGGTATATCAGGCTTAGTTCCAAAGGCATGTTTGAAGTCCTGAGCACCAAGAGAAAGCCTCTAAAACCATCAGTTTTAGATTATGGCAAAATCAGGTGCTGGAAAATATTCTGGAGATTATCTGCCAGCTGTAGGTGTTTCCCAGGAGGAGAAAAGGAAACACCTCTCTGCAGCCTCCACACCTGGCTGAGGCACACCTGAGCCGTGACGCAGATCCAGTGCTGCTGCTGCTGTGGGGCTGAGCTGTCTGAGCCTGTCGTTCAACCAGCACCAGTCCAGCTTCCCTGCTGCAGCTGTGGCACTCAGGGAGAACTGGAATGGTTGGTCAGGCAGTGTGACAAATGTCTGCTAGAGGAGAGGTACCAGCACACACTGCCTCGTCACTGATTCTGCCAGAATCAGCAGTGAAAGAGGATGAAGCCTCCAAAGAAAGCATCTTCTGATTATACTCTGGGGACTGTAATCTTGCAGTTCTCTTAGATGCTGTGTCTGTGTCAGAAACTTGCACTTAATTTATACTGTCTTAAAAATTAACAGTCAGGATTTAAAAGACTGTGGCATGTTTTCATATTGCAATATTTACTGATATCCTCAAAGCCCAAAGTCTGAAGCCGTATTTCATCGGGGAAAAAAAATTAGTACTTTTTGAAGACTTAAAAATTGTTAAGAATTAGAAGTAATAATAATAATAATAATGATGTTAAAAAATAAATCCCAGACCTGCTGAAAAAAACCAAAACCTATGACTTCTAAGACAGCCTCATGACTTTTAGAGACTATGTCATTATTTCCTAGAATATATTGTTGTCAAAGCTGTGATTTAGCTCATAAAAATCTCTGTTGCTTAGGGATAATAACACATCCTGGGGTTAATGGATTCTGTAACCCCGTGTGTTTGGGTTATTTTTAAGAAGCAGGCACTGGCAGCCAGCTGGAGAGCACTTTATTAGCCAGCATCCCCGGAGAGCACACACGACGACACTTGATATCTTTTTGGCTTAGAGGATATGGCAAGGACACAAAGCTCCTCACAGCACCTTGGAAAATGAGAGAACTGCAATGACACTGCCTAAAACGTGCTGTGCATCCCACTGACCAGGGCTGCCTTGGCTCAGGGTTTGCACTGTCCTGTGCCTGCCCCATCCCACTGCCACCACAACTGGGAGCAGGGCAGGTCTGACCTGCACCCTGCCCTGATGTAGCACCCGCTGCAACTGTAAATAATTTTTATTTTTCATATAAAATAATACTACAATATCTACATTAAGTGTTAACAAGTTTGAAAGCATTTCACACATTTTAAAAAATCTAATGATTGAGAGCAAAGTGCTGCATTCTTGACTAATGTGACACTACTTGAGATCAAAATCAACTTTATTAACATCAAGTCTTGCATAAATCTCTCTCTCTCTCTCTCTTTCTTCTGTATATATATATATATGTGTATATATATATATATATATATATATCAGTTCAAACCTCACTCCTTTAAGGCATTCCAGATCCTATTTCCCTTCTAGGTCAATACAAGTTTTTGTTCTCTTTGGAAACCCTTGCTAGAACTTTGCCTTCAACATTTAACTTTTAAATTTTTTTAAGAGAATAATTAGTGATATATATGATAAATAGATACCTAATAAGCATATAAATACATAATGCATGTCTATACATATATATGCAATTAGTATTAACATGTATTATGAGGGCTTTTCTGACGAAAATATGTAAGTAAAATAAATTCATCTACCCCTAAAGAAGACTAAAACTGTTCATTTGAAAATTAAATAAACATTTCAAAATCAAACAGAGAAAAAGGGTAACCAAAATGAATTTCTGATAAAGTGTTATCTCACTTTTTAAAAAATTTCCTATCAGTCAAAAGTATTCTGTCTCAATGGGAAGTACAGCAGCTTCTGAATGACTTCAGCTCTTGTCACGGAATCTGTAGCTGGACATACACTCATTTTTGTTTAGTGCTGACCCCTTGCCATCATTTAGCCATACCAAGATGTTCCCCACAACATCAATGATGATCCTAAATGTGAGACACACAAGGCTTTTTTGTGGAAATCTTATTTTGCTTTTGCCAAACATGTATTAGCAACTAAACCTGACTTGTTAAATTCTGTCGTGCCAGAGATCTGTCAGATTAGACCTGTACCAGTGTTCTGGTTTGAAAAGTGGTTTGATTTACAGTTCTTAACAAACCCAAATCATGTTGTCTGACAGTCTGATTTCAAAGGAAGCAGCAGCACACTTTTTGCAAGAGGTGAGAGACACCTTACCTGAAAGACACCAGTCTCAGTAAAATTGCCAGTCTCCAAATCACAGTAATTCTGCAATTTAGGCAGGAGTGGAAGTGCCAATAAAAAAAATGATCCAGATGAAATGATCTGTCATTTACAAGAGAAGCAGGCAATAAAAATCATATTTCCCTCTTGGTTCAATTCCATTCCTTCAGCACAGTTTGAATATAATCTAATATAAATGTGCCCTTTCCAGAGCAACTGTTCTTAAAGAGAGATTTACCTCATCTTCATTTCAAGTATCCATTTGCAGGCCAAGCACCACAAGAAGCTTTAAAATATGACATTAAAAAGACAACAAATAAAAATGGCTCTGATATAAATAAGTTCACAGACCAAGAGAGGGCAGGGTACTAAGAGTGTATTGCAAAGTTCTATGGGTCTATGCTGTGTAATGAGAGAATTTTGGATTTGAGAGCACCAGAAACAGCCCTTAAGGAAACAAGGCTAATTGAGACAGCTTTGGTCTCTGCTCATGTTCCTCAGTCCTTTTCTCCAGATATGAACTACAGGGATGCCCTGTGGTGATGGCAAAACTGTGTGCAATTTGTTCAAGAAGAAAAGCCTTCATTAAGTGACCAGGGTGACAGCAAACACATCTACCCAGGACTTCTAGCCGATAAATTCTTGTGATTAAACACAGCATTACCTGCCAGGAGTGTTACCAACCTGAACCTTGCCTGCACACAGCAGCTGCAATCTGTTAATTTTCATTTACTACACCAGTGTGACTCTCCAAGCATGAAAGCTTTACACCAGACTAAAGATACTACTTGTAGCTCAGTATTGTGATACAAGCAGGGGAATATGAGGAAGTATAAAACCCACTTTATAAATAGTTTCACAGAAACAGTAAATGGAGGCATTGGCCCTTAGGCTTCAAACACAGGCTTCCAAGGAATTCACAATCATTCCCCTGACACATCTCTGGATCGGAGAGGAATTGCCTGGGTGATTTTTGGAATCTTCTTTTGAGAGCCTGCCCATGCTCAGACAGTGACCTGAGCGTGTTCACAGGCCACCTTCTGCCTGGGAGTCATGCAGCCATGGCAATGAATCATGGAATCATTTGGAGGTCACTGGGCTCGGTGTCCTACCCAAAGCAGGGCAAACTGTGATGGTAGCGCCAGTGTGAGCCAAGAGGTGACTTGAGCCTGAGCTCAGCTCTCTGCAATGCAGGATCAGCTGGAACTGGTGCATGTCTGGAGGCCTCAGGCATGGCTGGGGCAGGTGTTGTCTGCACCTCACTGTGTTGATATCCCTGTTATCTCCCATAGGTTCTCACTGCAATTTTCTGCTCCTGGGCTAAAAATAAAAACCTGAGATACAACAAACAACAAAGACACTTGTAACACAAGGTGCATGTTCTAAAGAGTCTAATGCCATGATAAACTACTAATGTGGAAAATGACTTTAAGAGCCATTGGTCCTGGAACAAACAAAGAAAAAGTGCAATTAAGAGGTTAAGCACTATGGAACTGCAAGGAAGCAAACAAGGATAAAACATTAGATTAGAAAGCTGATAAACACTAGCTAGTTTTTCCAGCAGAAACATGGGCACAGGAAAATCTTTCAGACCAGAGGAAAATGCCAGTAAATTAAAGTGCAACACACTGAAGGGTGTTGCCCCTTGTGGGGCTGGGCAGGGTGCTCTGCTGCAGGTCTCCTCAGAGTAAAGGAAGACACTGAGCTAGAGCTGAGGAAAAATTCAGGTAAACTGTAGACAGAAAATATCCACCATCCCCTCAATGTAAGGCTGATAGTTCAAGAAATCAACAAATGGAAAAAGACATCTTTCCTATCATGATCTACTCCAGAGTGTGCTGAGGCTTTGTGTTGGGGAGAGGAAAATAGCTCAACACACCAGGGTGCAAGGCCAGGGTGCACTTTGCACTGTTGAAGTAAACATGCACTCAGGTGGATGCTGTAAGAGAAACACTGATGTCCAACAAGGTCCTCTCACGTCTTGTGTGACACCCTGAGGGACCACACCTCACTGGACACAGCCAGCAGCACCTGGCTCAGCTGTCCTACACAGAGTCTGTCGGCATTATCATTCCCTGGACATGCACAGCCTGACAGACAGGCAGCAGGGAATCAGATGAAACCAAGCTGGGAAAACACAGGTATAATGAGAATCTCAGCTTTGAATCCTGTCTGCACATTAGTGCACAGAAACACAAATCAATCCTCATGTTTTGACAGCAGCAGTACAAGGTAGAGGGGTACAAACATACAAGCCAATGGTGGCAGCTGCTTCCCCAAGATTAACAAGGCTTGTTAATTGGATATCTACAGCTGTCCACAGCAAATTGCAAACTTTCAGTGCTAGTTACTTGTGTCTTCACATCTGGGTGTAAAAACTGGAAATACCTCAAGAGTCAGGACAAATGTACAAGGGCTCTGTCCAGGCCACCTATAAATTAGTCCTCCCAGTAACTAGTGTTTCACATTGCAGTGGGGATAGCAGGTGATGGAGGCTTATCCAGGGAAGCTGCCTTATAAAAAGTGGACACTCCATCCCTGGAAGTGTTCAAGGCCAGGTTGGATGGGACCCTGAGCAACGTGGTCTAGTGGAAGGTGTTCCTGCCCCTGGCAGGGCAGTGGAACTAGAAGATCCCTTCTAGTGGATCTTTAAGATCTAGTGGATCTTTAAGATCCCTTCCAACACAAACCATTCCATGATTCTATGTTTCTGTCAAGTCAGTGTCTGGCAGCCCCACAGACCATGCAGTCTGAATGCCATTCTAGAAGTCTTCAAAGCTGAGTCCTGAGTAGAATCCTAGCTATTTATGCTCTTCCTCAAATATCATGGAATTTAACAACCTGAAGGGTGTGCCAAGAGCACTGTGCAACAAGCAGAGATGGCAGAGCTATGCTCAGTCTCTACACACATTGAATAAAATGGAAAACGTTCAGATACAGAAAAGAGCAATGAAGGAATCACAAGAGATAAATCCCACTAAAGTCAACATCAATTTTGCAGCCCATTAACTTCAGCAGGAGGTTTGGGGATTAAATTGGTTGTTGAGTCTGGGCCCAAGTCCACTTAAAATAATACAAATGATTGGGAGGGCAATAACTCACTCCAAAGGTCACCAGGGCACTGAGGTGCAGCAGCAGCAGATCCCCTGCCCTGAGCAGCAGCTTTGCTCATGAATTCCCATGCAGTGGTTGCAGACCCACTGAGTGGGACTGGGCCAGCAGATGGGGAACTGGGGAGATGCTTTGTATGGGAAAATGGTGTGACTGAAGTGGGAAGAATGAAACCAGGCAAGAAAATAACACACATGGTTCCCTCAGATATGGGATGGTTCTTCCTGCACAAGTGTTTGGAGAAGGGACATGGCTGCTAAACAGTGCTGGGATTTTCACTCCAGCTCTAAAAAAGTCAATTTCTTGTTCTCAGTCCAGACTCTGTGTTCTCCTCTCTTCCTGGCTGTGTCACCACAAGTCACTGCAAGAAGCTGGCTGTGAATGCAGAGCGTGTGCTGCAGCCAGCACAGGCTGTTACTGCCCAGCTCACACACAGCCATCCAGTCTCCTTCCTTAGCATCCACGGGATGCACGAAATGTTGCTGGATCAGATACCACACTTCGATCCCCAAAGCACCAAAGAGTTACCCTGCCAGGAGACAACAGCCCAGAAAGAAGCCAGGGAAGAGCTGGAAATGAAATACTCTCCAGGCAGGGGATTAAGTTCCAGGCAGGTTTTAAGAAATACTGCAAAGTACTCTTATCTGAAAAAGCCTTTCTACTGTAAAGTGCTGATACCTCTTCAAGCATCATAAAAACTGATGAAAGAGCTCACACAAAATAATGTTTCTCACAAGAGACACTATGCAGAGGCTCCATGAAATCCACTGGTTTTGATATTGGTATTTTGTGTGAAGGTGTTTCAGTAACACCACTGTGAAGGGCAATGACTGGAATTTGACAGCATTTAGAAGGGAACAGAATTCACGTGCTTGCATTCCCTGACCTCTTTTGTTCTACAGTGCAAGGTGAACCCTGTAACACACACATCAGACCAGCTGTTCAACAAAAAGCTCATAGACTGACCTTACTGCTAAATTCAAATATATTCTGTAACAAAGAAACTCTCTATTTCCAGGAAAAACAAATAAATCAGACTAGAACATCACCTCTAGCAATGACATGAAGTAGAATATGTCTAAAGAAAATAAACTGGCACTATTTGCTTACATCTGTAAGCTTTGCTGATTCATGTGTATTTGGTAAAATGCACTGAAAGGAAAAACAGAGAGGAATTAAAGTACACACACTTTTGATTGGAAGGCCTTGCAAACTGACTCATTATTTTGTGTCTGCTCTGATGAGAAAACACAGCTGCAGCCTCTGCTGCACGTAAGTCCACATGGACTGATGAGATGCTGGCACTGGCAAACAGAGGATGAGGATGGCTGCAAAGCCTTCACCACTGAAACCCTCCTGAGTAGGCAGGACAGGCCAAGGGCAGCAGGACAAAGTCCTCTAGTCTTCTCTATACAAGACAGAAAGACACAAAAAAGTTCTGTTGGGATGTCTCAACAGCCAAGAGCATCCACAGCACATCCCCCAGTGTGAACAGCTTGCAGGTGAAGCTATTTTAAGGGCTTCATTACAGCAAAGGCTTTATTACAACCATATCATACTTACAATGGCATGAAAAATATACTTTATACTCCCCCCCCCCCACCCTTTGAAAAATACTCTTG
>VZRZ01007068.1:423202-456592 GCA_013398175.1 Climacteris rufus
ATGGCATGAAAAATATACTTCATTCTCCCCCCCCCCCCAATCTTTGAACAATTATTCTTTTACTATTTTCAGCTGCCCACGCTGTTGGCAGAATAAGGGTTCTGGAGAAATTCTTCAGGAGATCCTGGACAAGGACAATGACAGCTGTTCGGACAATGCCATGGGCAGCATGGAGAGGAATTATTTGTATTAATGCAGCTACAAAGCTTTTCTTCTGTGGATCCCAAAGTACCTTAAAAAGTTGCAGTCTTTCACAGAGAAGAGAAAACTTACATCCAGAGAACCAAGGGGCATCTAACAGGCTGTAAAACGAGACAGGCAGCACCCCTGATCCCAGTGTCCTCCCTTTCCTTTCTCATTGCTGAGTAGCCACTGGGATCATCATCTGTGGGGCAGCCACTGTGTGTAAGGAAATAAGGATAGGTACAGTCATGATAAAGTGGGCCATTGCTGTGGGACACAAGCATGAAGGTGTTGCAGAGTGGTTTGGAGGGCTAAGTGGTGCAGGTCAGCCATAAATTTCCTCTAATGTCAGATGCTAATGTCAGATGCTGCGTGCAGCAGCCCTTGTTATATGTGACAATGGATCCCTGGGTTTTAACATTAAACAGAAAACCAACACCTGTCAAAGAAGAAAAAAACACCAAAAAATAAAACCCCAGCATGAGATCAAAGAGAAATATCTGCAAAGGAAACAAGACAAGACTTCAAAGGCCTTCATTGATTCTGTCACACTCAAGTCACCATGTCCTGAGGCAATGCTCTGCATCTCCATCGAGTTTGTGTTTAGATACCACAACCACCACGGTGTCTTCAAGTGTAATTAACTGACACAGAAATTGCTTATGCTGCTGCCTTCCCATGAAGGTCTTGGGGCCTGGCACACATCCCAGCACATTACTCACTCCAACACAAGGCATTAACATCTCAGAGCAAAGACTCCTCTCACTGTCAGGGTTTCAGAGCACTCACCATGCATGTTACCTGCACTGGCAGTGGACCACACTCAGTCCTTCCTGTGATAAACTGCTAGACCAGAGGCCTTAATCTGGGCTTGTTCACTGGCAGGAGGGGAAGCCCCACATGCTTCCCATCACCTCTGTGAAATCACTGGATCCTACAAGGTTAATCCATGATGATCAAATAGTAACTTCCATTCAAATATCCAAAAAAGGGGAGAGGGTTTAGAAAAGGCAGAGTAAAATCCCCACAAATAGCAAAATACCACTGTGTGATGTCTGAAATTTTCATTATTTCACAGTGTAATTGCATCATTGTTGGACTTGGACACAAGGAGGGCAGTGGCAGACAGCTCTGGTGATGGCTGCATTTCTAGCAGTGCTCACACAGTCTGTAGGACACTTGCTTACTCCTCCAGGGCCCTGCAGAGTTAAGAAAATAGTTTTGCAATATTGGAAATAGCTTCCCACTTTTTTCCAGACATCAGAAGATATATGTCTGTGTCACAGGGCAAAGCCTGACACAGTTGTAAGGTCAGTATCCCAAGAAGCATTTGTCAACCTTGGTATGAATCTCTTGGCTCAACCCAAGAACTGTCACCATCCAAGGAGAGTCTCTGAAGTGGACAGGAATAAGTGCAGTGCCATTTCCTCACTACTTCCAGGAGCCTTTTAATGACACAGCTGTGTCTGCCTTATGAATTCCTTGGAAAATTCAGATAGTAGTGAAGTGTGGGGTCTAGCAGAAAGTAGTACAAGTCTGGGAAGAAAGAAGGGAAATACCACATTGTTTTTTTAAATAAGATCTAGGGTAAAACCAATCTGCTCTGACATTCAGCTTGTTCTGTGGAACTCTGGGTGCTATCAGTGCATACATTGTTGTGGTTTCAGTAGCTGTAGCTGGGAAATAGATTGGATTCACGATGTTGTTGAAACCCATGTAAATATACAAATCCTAAGCAGAGCCTTGGGCTTTATGAAGAGCATTCCCAGCCCTGGGAATGGGGAATGCACATCCTCTTGTGATGCACAGAACTGGGACCAGCACATTACCGAATCCCTACCATAAGTTAACCTCATGCAAAAAGAAGAATAGAGACTTTAAACTTTGCTTCAAAACTAATAATGTGATAGTAAACAGAATTAGATGCAAATGGTGCCAAGTGCAGGACTGCAACATGGATGGGATAGCACTGAATGATATGGAGAAATCATCTACACTGTAATAACATAGGGTGACTGCTGGCTTGTGGAGGTCACTAAGAATATTCTTGATATTAAAGGGTGGGGCATATCCTAAGTGACAAAGCACTCATCAGACTTGTAACCTGAGGACAAAGCTGAAAGAGCCTCCTGAGCCCCAATTGCATTGCATGGCAGATAAAATGCACTGCTCTGTCCCTCAGCCTGCCTGCCAGCACAGACCCTCCTGCGCAGCACCCAGGTACAGCACCCCAAAGCCTGGTGCTGAAAAGCTGACAGGGTGTTTGTTCAGAGAAACTGAGCAGGCACAGAGCTCTCTCATCAACGAGAGAGCCCATCAAAGAGAGTTTCTAAGGTAAATACATCCTCTTAGCAGGGCCTTATCTGTGCCCAGCAGATCAAAGAGCGCTCCTGCCCCGCTGCGCAGCGTGCGGGCGCTGTCACCAGCGCTCTGCACAGCAGCCTGCCTGGCCTGAGGACTTGCAGGCCTGTGAGCCAGGCATCACACGTGGAACTCGTGATGTTGGGTTTGGGGAGTTTTCATAAACAGATATCTAATGTTAGGCTGTCATTTGGGAAGCTAAACTAACGCCCTGACCTTCGGAACACAGAAAGCTTCACGGCACCCAAGGAGTCCAAGTGAAGGGATTTTTCAAAGATACAAATTAATTTTATCAGCCACCAAAGAGGGATGATTCAAAAATGTGTTTGAAAATGTTCTCAGGACCTGCATGTGCCCTGAAATACTCAACAGCCACCAACACTTGTGATTTTCTAAAAATGCTTTCCATTTTAAGTTTTTTTCTCTGTCTCCATTGCCTGTTGAGAGACACAAAACAGAGCAGACAGGAGGAGGTGACAGAACTTCTTATACCCAAAGTGCTGTTAAATATACAACACCAAGCTTGAAGTTGACAATCTTAGGTCACTTCTTAAAACAGGAATTTCCAATGAAGGTTTGATTTTGAAGGAATAATGTCACACCTAAGAAGTTATGAAAGGCATAGTTATTCCTTTGGTGGAAGAAGAAACTACCCACTTGCTGGCCTATCTCAGCAACTTGGGGTAGGGTTTGTTATAAAAATCCTACTGTGCTGACAGAGAAGAGGTAACCACTGGAAAAGGATGAACAGTTAGTTACCTTACACTTTCAGGATCACTGGGTGTGTGATCAGCTCTGACTGCCCTCTTTCATCCTTCCTGGGGCGATGGCTGGAATGTTCTGCTGCCAACAAAATGCTTAAAAGGGATCAAATGAATCTGAGGCCACAAATGAGTTATGTAACCAGGAATGGCTGATCCTGCACTACTCATCTTCTCATGACGTCAAGGTGATGATATCGGTAGGAATATTGCAGCCCCTTCTGCTTTTGCTTTGATCCCTGGGCAGTCTCCAGCAAACTGGGTGAGGGATCCCTCCCCTCTGTCTTCTGGGATTCAACAGACCCTTCCACCACCCCAGACCCAGAGCACCACTGTCTCTAACTGATGTGCCTGCTTGAAATTGCAAAAGTCTTAATTGGGCCTCTTTGTATTTTGGCACCTGACTATGAGCTCCTCCACAGCACCACTTCCTCTTGTCTCTAAGGTTTCAGCTGTGAGTTGGGCTTCTGGACTAAATGACTTCTTCAGGGCCACACACAAACACAGAAAGCCTGGATCCAATGCTTGGATCAACGCTCATCCTTGGGCTAATTCAAAAGGAGACCCTGTTGTGAAAAATCTCCACTTTGAGATTATATGCCTCACAAAATACTAGTACTATAACCAGAAAACAGTGTGTAGTACATTAAAAAATATTAATATATTTTGAGAAGAGGAGAGCAGAGAGGTTAAAAGGCAGAATAAGTAAGACTTTGACTATAAAGAAGCATGAAGTGTAGTATTAAAAATAACCCCTCAGCATCAGTGTAGCACTGCTTTCAAATCTGCCAAAGGCAGAGAGGAACTGAAATAATTTTAGCCATTATTCCCCATACCTTCATGGCAAAAAAAATACATGTTTTACACTGAATTAGTTGCCAGCTTTCGTTGGACACATCCTGCAGACACTTCACTTATATGGTCCCATGTCTGTCTTCCAGAGAGGCTCTGCTTCACTGAGTCCACAAGGCAGGGATGCAAAGGAACTTTCTCTGACTCACCAGACTGGATGAGCCCTATCAGCTCCAAGTCAAGAGCACAAAATGAATCAAAGTGCCTTTTTCAAGCAGAAGAGCTCTGCCGGAAAGAACAGCAGGAACAAACAAAGCTCAGGAGAAAGCTGAGCCTCAAGACTGAGCAGGAATATTATTAAGTGAGTAAGAAAAGCCAAGAGGGAGGTTTGAGGGAGGGAGGGGAAGGAATTTGTGCAATAACTTGCCCTACCACTGTGGATTTTGCCCATTTGTAGGTACTTGGATCACAATGCTCCTCCCCTCAAAATCAGTGATATGTGTCCTTTTTGCACTGGTGCAGGGTCTGGCCCTGCATGGCAATATATGCCTTCAAATATACAGGTCAATCCTTCCAGTCTTGGTGAGGCAAGAGATGTTTACAAGGCCCAAAGGCTCTCTCTATATACACAGAAACTGAAAGAGAGAGATCTGACTTTATCCAAGTCACAAAGTCCATCCTTGGCAGAGCTGGAAGGGGTTCAGAAGACTGCAGGGTGCAGAAATCCCAGTTCTGAGCTGAGCCCACACATAATCAGATCACAGTTTTTAATGACTGCTGCCAATCATGCTGAGGGAAGGGTTCTGGGGTCGGCTGACTCTGTGTCCTGACAGACAAGCTCATCTTGCAGACTCCCTGCATCAATTCACCTGGTAGTGGGGAACAGTTTCAGGGCAAGGACTGTTGCCTAAAGAGGCTACCTAAAAACTGAGACTAGTCAGGAGTAAGGGAATAAAAGGTGGGTATTTATTCAAAAGGCCTTCAAAGGTACATTTAGGGCAGACAAAGCCCCTCTAGGGGCATCACCCAAAATGGACAACGAGTCACAAGTTCTCCACACCTTTATAGATTTGGTCCATTTGCATATCAGCATAAATTCACCAATTAAAACTTTGTAATTTCCCCCTAGCTCCCCCAGCTCGCTCCCCCCTGCCCTTTAGAAGCTTGAGCCTGGGCACTCTAAGTGTCCTTGAAGAGCCAGCCCAGAGAGGTATTGTTATGGCTATCTTAGCATGACAGAACAGCAGCTAACAGGCTATAAAGCATCCCAGAGTTACACATTAGGAAATACAGAATTCGAAAAACATAAGGGTTAAAACCCAAGGCAACAGGATGAGATACAGAATAAAGGTCATCTGCCCTCCAATTAAGACAAAGGAGACTAAAACAATTACAGTGAAGCAGGAGCTCACACACCATGTGACTGCAGCCTCTTGAGTACAGACGGTGCAAAAAACTCCTCTATGTTTGCTAATCCAACTGCAGATACCTCTGTTCAGGCAGTCTGCCAGATGCATTCAAAATAGACATCTAAAATCATTCTTTTGTCTAAAAGGAGATACAGTGGCACTCAGCTGTGCAGGTATAATTTCATTTTATACATACTTGGAACCAAACTCAGTCCAGCTGCACGTGAACACACCCCATCTGCAGTGAGGGGCCTCCTAGAACTGAAGGGATGGGAGCAGCCAGCCTCATCCCTGCTGGAATTTGTTCAGCAGAGAGATACAGGGACCCTAATGAGAAACACACTCTGCACTGGAAAGGACAACCAGGACAAGCTGTCAGTGAGAACATCAGAAACACCACTGGAAAGCAATTGTTTGGCAACACGTGAGCCCAGCGGTGCCAGAAGAGCTGTCATCTGCCACAGTATTTAGAATAGGAACTAACTGTGGGAGGGTTTGTTTGTATTTTTTAATAGCAGCCAGTATAGAGAGCTAGAACTATAGAACACAACAGAAAAAAACCACCCTCACTGCAACACCTTTGTCTCTTCCCAGATATCACTGTCCCATTTAGATGGTGCCATTGAACCCCTGTTTGCACACTGCAAGCCCTACACAACAGCCCACATCAAAACAGGGGCACTGAGAGAGTGACTTCACCCACTATCATTTATTATTCCACTTGACTGAATGTCAGCCACATGCCTGATGATCCCATGGCTCCGTGTGGGCACACAGACACACAGAGAAGCTACAACATGTTCTGAGTCAATTCTGAAATAGCCCACCCCAGACACAGAAACACAGAGGGCATGAGTAGCACAGACCACAGGAGAAAAAAAAAATCATATTTGCTGCAACTTTCTGAGCTTCCCAGTGATTTAGTTGTTTCAGCAGATGGAGCCATTGCAGTATTCACCATGGATTGCAAACTAGGCCAGTTCTGCCTGTTCAAAGGGAAAAAACATTCTGCCTGCTCTGAGGACATTTTCAAAAAGATCCTTGGCTGTATCCAGGTAAGTGTGTGTCACTTAGGCAACTACATGCTCCTCTAACAAATAGATTGGCTCGCCCTGAATGTCCTAGGACTGATTTTCAGATCTATAAGATCATTAGTAATTATATATTAGTATCACAACTGAAATTTGTTTTTAACGTGCATTTGAAAGCTGCCAGGACTCCAAGTCCACTCAGTAACTCTGGTATAAAATAACCCCAGCCTTTGCCATAATAACCACCCAGTTCCCTTTACTGGTGCTAAAATTCATTTTTAAAAGGCCTGATGTCACTACCATGGAAATGACATCTAGCTGCAATTGCCAAATTGTTGTGTTGCAGGATATGCCTGGCTGATGGAGTGGAGCTTTCAGAATACTTACACACACACATATTGAGGAAAGTAATACAAATAAGAATACATCAATTCAAGTTTCTAAAAATACATTCACTTATGAGTGTGACTCCTTAAAGGTTGTAAGAAGATAACTATGATCATAAACTTGGGCATGGAACAGCAAGCAATTCATTGTACAATTAGAATTTGAGATAAATGGATTAATAATCTCCTGCTCAAGCATCTAATTAAGAAGAAGCTGAATTCATCAAAGGCTGCTGTTGACATTATACATTACTGAAGGGGAATGGGGATTTTATATCCCTTTGGTATGAAAACTCATTACCATTTTCCCTGATGGAGGCTACACATATACAAGGGGCAAAGATTATGACACTTAATATAGAAAGACAAAATGACTGCCAGGATTGACCCCAGCTTTGCATCCTGTGTATGACCTGCTCATAAGCTACACAAGAGTAATTTAGTGAGTCTTCCCTATACATTTTTAAATGCTTTGTGTTTTTCAGAGTTACAGATGTTACAGTCGCTCTTCTGCAGTGACAAGCACATCATCTCTAGGACATGCTGCCATTGTACTGCTGGTAAAGCAGGGTAACATTTCTAGCCCAAAACAAATCTCTCACCTGGAGCTATGGCTTTCACTGCACAGCAGGGAATGTCACACTGACAGCAAGTTAAGAGGCTGCAACACCAAACCTTCACTTTCAGCATCACGAACCTATGAAGGACATGAATGGTTTGTTATATCATCCAGGGACAGCTTGGCCTTGTAAGTAACCTGCCATAAATCAAGGGGAATTTGTTGAAATTGAGAGCTCACAGAAGGGCTGGACAGAGACCAAAGTCAGGCATCCAAGGAATTTCTGCCATGCAGTTCCACTGAAGGCTGGAGTTCTAACTTCTAATCTATCATTTCTTCCAGGCTTCAAATCAAAGACTGTTCATTGCACTGACTCCTGTGGTAGTTTTGGATTGAAACACCTATTGAAATTGAGGCCACAAACCCCTTCTCATTTAGGAATAAATCTAAATTTAGACCCTAATCTTCAAATGAATGCATGAAGCTGATCTACCTCACTGCATTACTAATGTTCTTTACAAGTATATGATGTCTTAAAGGCATTTTGTTTCTCTCAGCGTATAAGTGGCAAAGAATTGGATTAAAAAGATGGATTGTGCTAGAAATACCCATCATTGCACTGGGCAAACACAATAATGAATCAGTTTACCCATCTTTTTAAAATTTCTTTCTATAAAACCTGCAGGAAACAAGCAAAAGAGAAGCTGAAAAGAAGAAGACAATAAAAATGAAGAAATAACTATTCTCTGATAATGGGTGTGTTCAGAGGCTGGACTGGGCTGAACTTGCTCGCAGAAATGGCAAACTAAAGCTTCTTGGGGATCATCCATCAGGCCACTGCAAGTCAGGAGTTGCATTTATGGAGCTGAAGCTCCTGAGCCCATGAGCTCAGCAGAGGTTATCTAGAACTGACACAGTGAAAAGATGAGACTGAAAACAAGACAGGATATTGCCAGCCAGCTGCTCAGCCATCCTCCTGGGGAGGTCAGACCTCCCTTGTGAGCAGCCTCTGAATGAGGTACCTTGCAATGGCATCAGATGAAAAAGCTGGGCAGACACTTTGTATGAATTTAGTTTTGAACAGCTCCTTTTAAAACCCTGCTGTCCAGTCTCTTCAAACTTTTTTTGTACAAACCTGCTGAGTTAGGGAAGGGAGTCAATACCACTCTCTGACATGTCAGGAAGCTGGGTTTCCATGAGACATTAACTTTGAAAACTAAATGCTAATTTAAATTCAGTGTTTTTAAGGGTGCCTTCCTAATCAGCTTTGCAGGAATAGCCAACTGTTTTGGTGTGGGCAGACAGAGAGAACTGGGATGATGTCATTACATCCACAACTAATTATGGGGAGGAAATTGAATGTGAGGGAAAATGTAAAAGTAGGTGAAAATGTAAAAGCAGAGGAACATTCTGCAATAACAATGTAACCTCATGCAGGGAAACAAGATGATCCATGTTTATTACCAGCAGGAGCTGAGTGTCTGTGTTCTAGTTCTTGTGATGGGTTGACCTCAAACAGCAGCCAAACACCCACCCAGCCTTTCACTCACTCCCCTCTGTGGGGAGAAAAGAGAAGGAAGGTGAAAAGACTCATGGATCCAGTTCAACAGGGAAAGCAAGAAGAGGAATTCAGTCACTGCTTCCCATCAGCAGGCAGATGCCCAGTCACTGCCTGGGAAGAAGGCTCTCATCATGTGCGACCACTGCTTGAGAACACAAGGCCATGAGCACAAACATCCCTCCCACCACCACCTCCTCTCCCCGAGCTTTTATTGCTAAGCCCACATCCTAAGGAACAGAATAACCCTTTGGTCAGAGTATCCCTTCCTCATCCCTTGCCCCCACCCAGCCCACTGACTGGAGGGGGGAGCAGAAAGAGCCTTGCCAAGTGCAAGCACCGCTCAGCAGCAGCACCGCTGCTTTAGGCACAAACACAGAGCAGGGCACCACACAAGCAGCTGTGAAGAAAGTTAACTCCCACCCTGACAGATCCAGTACACTGCTCTGTCACAAAATTATTCCTAAAGCTTAAAGCCAAAGCAGGCTTGAATGCAAAGGATGTTATAAACAACCTGCTGCAATTTTAAGCAATTGCATAAGACCTTTATCTTCAAGCTCTGACTCACACGTTTCACTGTCGCAGAGCTGAGACTTGGTTTGTGGAACGAGCTCATTAGGAACCACAAACTCTATCATGATTCACCTGAAGTAAAAAACAACTATCATCCAGTCTGACATGTCTACTAGAAAGCCACAGAATTGTGGGCATTCAGAACTGGAGCACAGAAACAACTCTGTGCTGAGTCTCAGACAGGACATAAGGGAAAGGCAAAAATGTTTATGATAAAACACTTAATGCACTCTGAGGCTCCAGCAGGGAGACCATTAGTCAAAGGAGAAGAAAAGCAAAGCATTTGCATTGAAGCACCCATCAAAGAAAAGTGTCAAAGTCTTTAAGAACTGCTAATTGTAACACTGAATGATGTTATCAAGAAAACAAAAAAATCACCCTTGTTGAATGGATATAGGTGCACTTTCTGTAGTGGATTTAGAGATTTACATCTATTTATACCGTGGAGGTATTTTGTCCTATATTCTGTGAACAGAGGATAGATTTTTGAACTCCTTTTTGTGAAAACAAGACCTAAACCCATCAGTCATCTCAATGAGATTATGCTGGGTTTGCCAAACCTTCCCCACTTAATGTTCTTTTCTGTTATTTTACTAGCTCTGCTTGTAAAACAGGATTAGAAGAAAAATGAGAAAATCAAAAGATACTCAGCTTCTCCTAGAAGAGGTTAAAACCCTGTCAAAAATCCTCATCTGTGTTTGTGTGATAAAGGCTGCCACTGAGTACAAGCCACAAAGTCCAGAAAATGTGTTTGTTTTTAAAACATTTCATGGGGTTTTGTCACTTTTGAATATAACATTCCTGGATGTTTAGCTGATGGCACTTGCACACTGCTGACTTACTGGCAATGAGATATATTGCTGGGCATGGACAGGGGTGTTTCATGAAAACCAAGATAAACTTTACAGGATCACAGAGCAGTCCGTGCCTGACAGAGCAAAGCTGTCAGATCTGAGGATACACTGAGACAGGATGTTCTCAGAACTACAGAGCCACTCAGCTGTCAGACGATGCAAGCTGCTTGTCTTGTCTCTTCTCTGCATTCCTCCACGCTGTGAATTACTGGAATTCTTCCAGATAGAATGCTCAAAATGAACTGAATCTTCCCCTTAATCCCTGGACTCTGATGGTTAATATCTGAAACTCTCCCCAAATGCTTCCCAAGCTCTCCACCACCTGAGATCACCTGCCTGGTCTGGCAAGTGCTAATAGGTAGAGGAACCTCCAGGGCCCCACAGGCATCCTTTTGTATCAGGATGATCTCCCTAAGCTGTGGTAAAACAGCTCAAAACTCACCCTAAGTGCAAAAGTGAGCAGTGCTGGATGGAGAAGGAGGGTCAGCTGCTTTTGGTGTTGAAGAATGCTGAGAGCAGGCAGACTCATCAGTCCCAAAGTTAAACATCACAGGAGCTAAAGAGCTTTGCCCATGGTCCTTGCTATGGGTGAGTAACATCCATCTACTTAATAATTATTTTGCTGGCTTCAAAATAACTGCTTCAATAATGCTGCAATAAATAGTGCACTGTAGTAGTAGTTATAGCCACCTGTGCTGCGTAGTGAATAGCTCTAAGATCTCTTCATCTAATCATCATCAATTCAAATAAATAATTTGTTTTATTCATATAAATATATTTGGGCTACCATCCTTAATCCTGAAGGACGAAGTTGTATAAAGGCTCAATTACAGCTGTATAATCCTTTAGACATAAACCATTGACCAAGGCTGGGGGTAGGCTGGGAACGAGCTGCATTGTCTCTGAGGAGGGGTTTAGAAAGCAAGGAGGTCCTTTCTGCTCCTTGTGACTCAGTGGGAGAGTCTCCCTGACAAACCTTGTCCAAATCTTCCATTCTGGCTGTGACACCTTTGAGCAGCTCAGAAATTGCTGCTCTCAGCCCATCTCCAGGCACTCATTTGCAGCAGCCACCCCTCTGTCTCCCCATGACAAGCAAGAAACTGTCTGCTCTTCTCCTCATGGACCTCTTCGGTGTTAATATAGTCTTTCTCACTGGGACGTAGAATTTTTGGTGTGCTAATTCTGAATAGAATCACTTTATATTAGCCAAATTCTCAGTATGTATTCAGCGTAACCTGACATTCCTACAGCATTTTTTATATTGAAGGATGAAAAGCTTCTCCACAAGCTATGAACAAGATTCTCTACTTTTTGACACAACACAATGTGCTCCAGCAAGGTGCTGTTAGATTTCCCTTCCCACATGTGATCAGAGAAGGAACAGTTTGGATCTATTCCTATTCTAGTATGCTTCAAAAACATGGGACAGCCCGACCACCTATCCACAGTCCAGAAATGAAAAGCAGCAGCCAAGAGGCAATCAGATTTAAGGAGTTCAGAGATTCTGCTGGCCAAACACAGTGAGCCATGGGCCAAAAGGAGCATTCACATTATGACAAAGCCCTGGAATATCAGCATTTTGCTCATCTAGTGCTGGCAGATGAAGGGCTGGAGTAATGCTGAAAACCATGGTTCAAAGAGCACAGCAGCTGAGCACATGAACTTCAGATGACTGCATCCTCTCCAGCTTGTGATCCTGAGGAGACAAATCAGATAGAAGAAATCTGAATGAAGGCAGTGAAGAAATTGGTGGCATTCATGTTGTGGTAACTGACTGATAGTGGTATGTGAGTTGGTAGGAACCTACTCCCCCTGCAATTCAGAACTCAGGCTCTCATTCTAGATCTTGAGAAAAATGTAACTCCCTCAGTAAAACTCTCCAGAGTAATATGAATAAGGGTGAGAACCTACAAGGAAGAACAGGAGTCTTAGGATATAAAGAGAAAAGCATGAAAAGTATCTGTAGCCAGATTTGCAATTGCTTATTTGAGACTGAAAGACAAAGAATAACCTTTTCTTCACAGGGGTAAAATCCCCAGATTTTACCTTGTTTTTACTGAAAATGTTCTGGATAGCTCAGAAAAAAAAGCCCCGACATCATTTAGAAAGTGAAGCTCATATAGCAACCAACCCCTGTGTCTTTCTTTCAAACAGGTCATCAGTTTCTAGTTTTTATGTAATTTCCTAAAAAAAAAAAAAAGAAAAAAAAAGAAAAGAAAAAGAAAAAGAAAGTTTTCTTCTGTGCACAAAGATTGATTCATTAGATGTTTTTTGTCTCTGGGCATTGAACAGCCTTTAGCTGAATAGAGTTGGAGTTCATGCAACTTAATTGGAAGAGCATCATTTCCAACATCTCCCTAGGATATTTACTGTGAATGGTGAGACACAAGAAAAAGAAATTGCTGAAGTTTAATGTTTTATGCTGTGGAAAGGATTCATTGTTTTTCTCAGCAGCTTGAGTACTTTACAAGGAGGAAAGGGTCTCCCTGTCAAGAATGAACACAGCACTTTTCTTTCAGCCTCATCATGTGGGTAGATGTCAAAAAAACTAAAATATGTGTTAAGCTTTCTACTCACATCATCACAGTCACCCTGAGACACCAAGAGTTTGAGAAATGTCACTCTTTTAGAATTTGCTGCAGATACACAATTCTGCACAGTCATCAGCAATTTCCTTAACTTTTTGTTAAAGGCAGTTATCAAAATTACCATTTTCCCACACCTCTAGACAAAAACAATAGCAAATTGTTATCTAGGGAACTCCAAATAGAAGAAACACCAACAATTTTGGCAACATTCCCAACAAAACCATAAAAAGTTTTAGCAATATGGCACCACTCCTTAAAACAAGAAACTTTCTTCAAATGCCTGCTGCTGATTAATTGTGACTTCCCATTTACCAGAAAAACTACACAATGGTTAAAAGAGCCTTGGAAACTGCTGAATCCACTCCTGCATAATGACAGAGTGAATGACAGCTGGGAAAAAATATTGGAATTCTAGAAATGTTTTTGTTTTGTTTGCAATACCAGCTATAGCATCTGGTTGATTTTATGACTTCAATACTCCTTTTTGAGAAGGTGTTTAAAAGATTTGGAAATTCATTGCACAAGCTGGCCAGACTCCCTGCTGCCTTCTGGCTGAGAGACCCTTGCCTGCAAGATGGGAGCCAAAAGACCCTTCCCATAGGATGTTTGGTTACTCTAAATCCCTTAATTTCATCTGTGGCTGTTCTCCCATCTGTAGTGTGTGACACAATCCCCCACACTTCCTCCTCGTGGAAAGGAATGATACCCTGAAATGTAAATATGAATATGAGCTATCCTTAATATTGTTGCTGAACAGCTCACGTTTGCAGATAGACTGAACAAGAAAAGTGGTTATCTCCTCAGTTTAACTACCAACTTGTGCTGCTACCCCTTTTCCTTAAAAAAATAAAGTTGTACTAGACTGCAGAACCCGTCTCTTGGACAGCAGCATGTATTCCTATGACGCAGCACTAAACTCCCTTAGGATAATCCTACTGGAGCCAATTGGTTTACTGGAGTTACACGCCCGTATTTGCACAACAAAGGGGTAGCAAAGACACAGCGTGACTTACAAATAAGGTCTCCCACTGCCACAGGCAAGTTAACTGATTAGGAAATGCAAATTTGTTGAGTGCAAGTTCCGGGAGGGAAAGGAGTAGCTAAATAGCATCAGCTACTTACTCAGTAAATAAGTGGCTGAAGCGACTGAGACGTTTGGCCCGGGGCTGTGGGTGAGGGATGTGTGTGATCTTCCCCCAGATCTGCTCTCAGAAGTGGGAACACCACTGGCCTGAGTTCTGCTCACGATCCTTCGGCCACGGATGGACAGGGAGATCCTGGCTCCACCACAGCCAATTGTCTCATCTTTGGCAGCAAAAAACCCTGCCAGCATTTCTGATTGATTGATAACAAATGCAAATGAGAAAAGCAAATCATTCTATAATCCTCTCTGAGACAGACAAAGACACAAGATTAGCCTTAATTTGTGCTGTGGTTTATTCCAATATGTAGAGTCTGATGACTCCTCTCCCACTTTGACCTTAAAGAGTAAGGTAAAGAGAGGCCTTCCTTCTCTCATGCACATCCTGCAGCTCTTCCAGCTGACTTCCTTCACATATTTAATGCTATTTAGATTACCCAGGATGGCTCTATCAGCTGCCTCTGTCACCACCTCACATGCACAGGCTGATGTGACACAGCTCAGCCGCACTGCCATGCACACAGACATCAGCCTGCTCTGATCAAGGGCCCGAGAAGGAGCAGGGCACATAACCTTGCTTCCCCAAATTTATCTGATATTAAATTGGCTGAATTTTGTGGTATCCAAGATTTAAGAACAGCTGTTCCTCAATTTCTAAGATTTTACTCTTTCCCATGCTTTGCAATCCTTTAATTTATCTACTGTACCTTGCAGTAATTTGGGTTTTATTCATGACAGTTCAAACTTAATTCTCTAACATTTTTCTCTGTCACTACTCAGTTTCTGGCATATATTAGTTATGACACAGGACATTCCTTTTCCTTCGGGAAGGTCTTGAAATCATATTTATGAAAATATAATATGGTTTAGGATGCTGGGCTTGTGATGTATATTTTTATACTAAGATTCACACAAAAGTGTTCAAGAATAAGAACTTGCCTGGTACCTTTCTCGGGATGAAAAGGCAAACATAGTACAAAAAGGAGTGACATAGTTGTGTCTACCAAACTCATTATTCTTTAAAATTCTCACAAAAGAACCATTCTTCAACTGATTTTGCAGTGAGTGGAAACATCTTTCCCTCTGTGTTCTTTCAGCTTTACCCAGTACTTCAGGTTTTCTGCACCTCTGTGCTTATTTCCATATCATTGGAGGCTGAGGCATCTTGGGACACAGGGAAATAGTGCTTTTCTTTCTTCTTTTTCCAGATGTCTTGGCTCTGCACCCTGGAAAAAGCATATCCCATTTGCGTGGTTCTCTCTTCTCACTCACACAGTGCACACTTTCATACTTAGCACAGAGATTTGTTTACTAAAGCTCATTAAGCAGGGAATATTTTTACTAATCCAATTCAGCAAATTATAATTTTATCAGAACTGTCCTTTAGAAAGAGCTTTCAGAAACCACCCTGCAACTCATCTGGAAAATGTGCACAGATAGAAGGATTTATTTTCCAGATGAAGAGACTTAATCTCTCATTAAAAACATGCCACGAAAACAATACAGGACAATAGTTGGTGTTGCTAACTTTAATATAATGTCTGTTTTCTGTACCACAGATAAAAATTCAGCATCTTACAGGAAATGACCTTTACATTAAATCCCTCTTCAGGAGCATGCATTGCCCTTACAGCTGCTGTCAGTATTTAACGTACCTGGCTAATGGGAAAAGGGAACACTCTGCAATCAGCAGTGTGTGGGTGTCACACTGACAAACACACAGGGGTACATTTCTTCTGCTCACAGAGTTCCCAAAACCTCACCATTTCTTTGTTGGCTGGATTTTTATAGCCCACACTGCCATGGTACCCAAGGGAAGTGGCAGTGATGGAAGCACATCATCCAGAGGTCTCAGCCTACGCTGTCTGTGCTTCATTTTTCTGAAATAAAATAGCACAAAATTTAACAAACTGGTTCAAATTTTATTATTTTGCATGGGTCTGACTTTGATAATGTTGAAGAGCCAGCCTGCTAATTAATGACAAAACATTAACAAATCACAGTGGATCCAGCTTGAGCAAACAGCAGCAGGAAGAATGCTGAGGTCATAAGAATTAAGATGATTAAAGATGCATTGGGTTACGCCTTAGTCATGGACTGAAAATGTCATTAAAAAAGTCATCAAGCCTCCTATAAATAACTTCATGATGATTTTTCAGGGAAATTGTCAGGTGTTTCAACTCTGCTCATTTTTTTATTTTCCTTCCTCAGCTGAACAAAGACTGAAATATTTACTAGATTATTTAAATGTTATTCTATAGATCACTGTCTATAGAAAAAATAATGTTTTCAGCATATACAGCTCGGGGAATAGTGAGAAAATTTTAATCTGATGAAAAATGAACTACTTTTGAAACAACAAAACAATGAGCTAGAAGAAAAACATAAGGTCAATTTCTAAAAGGAAGTAAAATTCTGGTAAAAAATGGGGGATAACCACTATTTTTATCCTTATACAACCAAACCCAGAATTTAGCACAGGGTATTTGATTCTGCCATCAAAATATGACTTGATTCTTTATTTCACAGCACTAAAAGAAATTACTTTGGGATGCAGCCTCCCCTTGAAATCCAAGGTATACGCAGCTCATTAGTTCTGCCTTCTGCCTACTCAGCACAGCCGCATCCATCATGTGCTCTGCAGGATGACCCACGTCCTTCATGGCCAAGGAGAGACGGGGCACGGCCAACCTCACCGGCAGCTCTCCATAAACTGTCTGAGCGCAGGGAAACATCCCCGCGCCTGCCACAGCCGCCCTGAGGGGCCAGAGCCTGCGGCGGGGCTCGGGGTGACGGGACAGGGAGCGGTGCCCAGCCCGCCCTGGGCGAGCAGAGAGCCCTGCACTGGTTTGTGTCGAAAGAAACCTCAGAGCCCATCCTGTTCCAAGGCCCTGCCATGGACTGGGAGCCCTTCCACCATCCCAGGCTGCTCGGAGCTCCACCCAACCTGGCCTCGGACCAGCGATGGGGCAGCCACAGCTTCTCTGGGCAACCGCCGCCTCACCCCCCTCACAGGGAGGAATTTCTCCACGACACCCACCCTCAGACCTCAGCGTGGATCCATCCCGCCCGCTCCTGTCCTCATCCCCCTCCAAGAGCCCCTTTCTCGGAGCTCTGCGGCACGGCCGGGCTGGTGCGCGGGAGGACGGACAGGACAGAGCCCTGGCGGCGGGGCAGCCACGGTGGCGATCGCGAACCCATCCCCATCCCCGTCCCGTCCCGTCCCTATCCCCGTCCCGTCCCGATCCCGATCTCGCTCCCGCCCCTCAGCCCCGGCGGGCGCGGGCGGGGCCGGGGTGCCCAGCGCATGCGCGGTGCCGGCGGCGGGCGGTGCCTCAGGGGCTGCGCGGGAGCCGCGGCCCGGCCATGGCCGAGGCGTATTTCCCGGTGGGCCCGGGGCTGGGCACGGAGGAGAATTTCCTCTCGCTGGACGACATCCTGATGTCGCAGGAGAAGCTGCCGGGGCGCGCCGAGAGCGCGCTGCCGCGCCTGGCCGTGTTGCTGGGGCAGGGGGCCGGCAGCGCCGAGTCCGTCCCGGAGGTAACGGGGCTGGGGGAACACGGGACGGCCGCTCCCGGGAGGAGGTTTTTTTGTGTTTTTTTTCTTCTTTTTTTCTCTTGCTGTTTCATAATCTGACAATTATTAAACCACAGAGTATCAATAAAAAGTTCCACTTTCCGAGTCTTGCAGTAGTAACACTTCCAAAGTGTGTCTGGTTTAATGCTGCAGTCACAGTAGACTGTTCTGAAAACAAGATCGACTTTTTGTAATGCTGCATCTTCATTAGCAAAGTCCACTCTCTGTCTTTGGGGCTACTTCATAGGTTTCCCTCATAAGTTTTGGTTTCTCTCATTCCTGCAGGGGTCGAAGCTGGAAATGCCACTGTGGCTTGCTAAAGGGCTGCACGACAGCAAAAGGAGAATCATCTCTGTGGAACTGCCAAAGATTTACAAGGAAGCCTGGAGGACGGTGTTCAGTGCTGATGCCAATGTGGTTGATCTGCATAAAATGGGGCCCTACTACTATGGATTTGGCTCACAGCTCCTGAATTTTGAGAATCCAGAGAATCCTGAGATAGCTCAGACTATCCTGCAGGCAAGTATTTGAAGTAGAACTTGAAACTTGGGTTTGCATTTTTCTGTCTTCCTGTTCCCAGCTGCCCAGCAGTCTTCAGGAAAAATATCCTGGTTTAATCCAAATGAGTTCTGAGTTGAATATGGATGGCCCTCTTGACAACTGCACAGGCTGGTGCTGGAAGCCTCCAGTTTGCTTCCAGGAGTGTAGTTTTAGCTTGGAGTTTCCACACTGTAAAGATGGTATTTCATAAAATCCTGTAAAACATGACTAGAGGAGATGTAAGATCATTTAATTGTGGCTGTACTGCAAAGCAGAATTAATTCACCCTCTATTGTTTCAATTTTTGTGTCCTGTTTTTAAATCTCTAACACTGAGACCTCGCACTGCTCTGGGCAATCTCAGTGCCTCGCCAGCCTCACCTTAGGAGGTTTGCTCTAATGCCTGAACCCAAGCTCCTTCACAGCAGTACAAGCACTGTTCTGTTTGTCTCATACAAAGTAAATGCTGAGGACAGATTATTCTCTTCCTTCCTGCAGCAGCCCCAGTTCATTTGATACCTCTCTATGGGTCATGCTTCCTAACCTCTGACTGCCCTTATTGTGCACTGCTGGTGTCTTTCCAGTGGGTGTGCATCCACTGTGCCATGCCCTGAACAACATTGCAGTCTCATGCTCAGGACTTGTGCTGATGGAGACAAAAGGATTACTTTATGAGTTTTGAAGGCTGATGCTCTTGGCTCATGGTGCTGCAGCATCTGGTCTGTCACAATGCAGTCACATGGGTCTGTGTTTGCTTTGCAGCCCACAGTGAGATGGTGCAGGTTGCATATGCAAACAAATCATTTCTCTTCCTGGCTTTGTACTATTTCTGCCTCAATGTAAACCCTTCTATTAGTCCTGGGTGAATTAAATGCTGTTGTTTTCACGCCATCTTTCTAATTTGTCAGGATTGTTATGAATTAAGAGTTCTGCTCCCCAACATGCCTGCAGTCATCCCTCCTCCTTCTCCTGCATGTTACTTGCTGATTTAATAAGCACAACTTCTGTTTCTTTTTGTAAGTTTATTAATTAACATCTCAAACAGTACTTGGTTCCACACTGACCCCAGTGGGACTCCACTCTGTGTGTTCCTCCCTCCTGACAGGAGCTGTGGATGATGGCTGTCTCTCCTGACCTTTTAGGGGTGGCCCAGCTAAATCTTCCAAGAATGCCCCATGGCAGATACCCCTGTGCTGCTTTTCCTGCCTGTGCAAGGCCTGGCATCCTGCCCTGACAGGAAACCAGGCTGGGCTCTGGAAGTTTGTTCTTGGCAAATGCATGATGGCTGTTATTCTTTTATTCTCTTACAGAAGTTTATGTATTGCTTCTTCGTTCCAGTATGTTTCCAGGAATTGATGCTCATGGATTTATAATTCCCTGGCTCTTTCTTTCTCCCTTTCCATCTCTCCTTTCTCTTTTGCAAGATAGATGCCATCTTTGTCTGTTTCCGGACTTCAGTGCTCCTGGAGCTTTTAAACTTAACCACTAACAGCTCTGAGCTCTCTTCAGACAGGTCTCTAAGTGAACTGGGATGATTTTTATTGCATTTTTTTCCTCTTTCTCTATGCTTTACATTAAGGCTGATGCAGAGAGGCTTTAAAGTGCTGCTGCTTTCTTGGAGTTGTCCACTGAACAGTGCTTTGTGCATTGAGGAGGTGCCCACGCCTTTCCCTTGTCTTTTCTCTTTGTGCTAATGGACATCTTAGGAAAAAAAGCCACAGTAGAACTCATCACTTATTGACAGAAAAATCAAAGCATGCCAGGTTTGATTTCTCTTTTTAAAAGCAAACAAGAGGGGAGTTGTGCTGACCTAAAAACTCACTCCAAAATATTCAGGAACTGTGAACGGGAAGTATAGCTGTTTGGTGACAAAGTCAAATGAGAGTTATTAATTTATAATATATTTATCCTATAAGTTCTGATGATTCTAAAGTCAGCTTCTGAAATAACAAAGCACAGTTTTCAAAGAGTTGTGACCCTTTTTTTCTAATTCCCAGAAAAGCAAAGATAGAGAGGGAAATAAAAATCCTTAAACATGTCCTGTTGCTTAGCCTTTTAAAATGCTATTTATAAATTGTAGATTGGTTTGGTTTTTTACTTTTTTCACAGTGAAGTGTTTTTCTAGGATACTGAATGCTCTTTAGTAGCAGTTTGGCTCAACTTCAGGACATTCACAGCTTGCAGCTTGTACGTTCCTGCAGCAGCTGCTGTGGCATGAGATTCATTCCACCCCTCTAAAGCAACGATTGCTTGTGGAGTGAGATGGAATAGATGTAATTGTCTTGTATCCTGTGGCCTTTTCAAGCCTGTCCTGAGGCAGCAGCCAAAATCCAACTCTATTTGCTTCCCATGCAGTGTATGAGGCACTTGCTCTCCCAGCTCAGACACGAGGTGGTTTTGTCTTTGCATCCAAGATTAATAAGTGCTGCTTGTTGCAGCCCCATGGCTGCTTGTGAACTGGAGCCTAAACCTTTGACTTTTCACTGCTGAAAGCTCAGGCCTCCAGGCTGCAGCTGGGGGTGCCCCTGTGTGTGCTGTCAGTAACTCTGTCTGTCCTCTTCAGACGTTCATTGCCCGCTTCCGCCGCATCATGGACTCCTCGCAGAACGCCTACAACGAGGACACCTCGGCGCTCGTGGCCCGGCTGGATGAGCTGGAAAGGGCTCTCTTTCAAGTGGGCCAGAAAGGGCTCAATGACTTCCAGTGCTGGGAAAAGGGACAGGCTTCCCAAATCACAGCTTCCAGTCTGGTCCAGAACTATGGGAAAAGAAAGCTCGCAGAAGTGGATGGTTAAGGGCCTGAAGAACGTGGGGGACACACATTTACAGCCTGTCTGTCACAGAAAAGCGAATCAATTTGGGGAAGGACAGGCTGCCTCTCCATTAATGGGAATTCTTCTCTGTAACAGCTTTGGATTAGACTAATGAAAACTTTAAAAGCAGAGGGCAAGGGTATAAAAAATACATCATGTCACATCACTGAGTAGCCTTACAGCTTACTCATAGCACTCCTGAGGAGCTGCAGCTAAAGTGTTTGCTAGGTGGCTGAAAGGCTATGAGAGGGTTCTCTAAAAGGATAATAAATACTAGTTATTTTTCCAAATTGGTATTTATAATACCAGATCTAGAGAAAAGTGTATTTCATCTTGCCTTTCGCATTCCAACCTCCTGGAAAACAGCTGTTGATTTTATGAACAGCTGTTTCCAGATTCCCTGTTCTCTGGAGAGCCCCAGCAATATGGAAAAAATGTGATACTGCATTAATTGTTTTTCATTTCTTATACACTGAGGTGGAACAGGTGCTCTCTGTGAGGCAGGAATGTTTTTCTTTGCTGACCTCTGTACATGGTGCCAGTGCCCTGGAGGAAAATACCTCCTCAAACCCACGTAGCAAGTGGCTGCACAAGTCTTGTGCTGCCTTGTCCTCTCTTCCCCCTTTTGGCCCCTTTGACCTTGGTGCTGCACAGTAAAGAATGTTCTTGTTTGATGTCTGTGGCTTTGGTGATGGATTTGTCTCTGCCATGGGTGTTTTACAGAGGACGAAAGAGAAGCCAACAAAGAGTAAAGTCTGGACCAGATCAAAAGCAGAAACTTTAATGGAAACTCTGCCCCATTATCAACCTTTGAGTTGAGAAACCCATGAGAAATTCTTAGGATTTCTGAATTTGGATAGTAGAAGGGACAGAGCAAATGAGCTGAGTTTCCTTCCTTCTGGTCCATCTAAATGAATCTATCAAAATGATCTTAGTAAATGTCATCCTTGCTAGTAGCAGTGACTGGATTTGGAACTTCTATACAGCACAGTGGTTACCATCCCATGTGGATGCCCTTAAACCTAGACCACCTGAGTCCCATTGGGCTGGAGACAGAAGATAGATGGCTGTCTCTGCAGGACTTAGTTCCTGCAGCCATCAGGATGGTCATCCTTTGGAAGCAGACATCTTATGGGTGCTCCTGAACCTCTCTAGAAGGTGGACCTTGAGCTGGGGAGCCAGGCTGATGATAATGAGCACTTCCTCTTCTCTGGGATCACTGGGAGGTGACAGCAAGATTCACATCTCAGAGGAGTTGTTACTGGACTTGCAGATGCACCTGGATATTGGATGCTTCAAACAAGACCTCAAGTACAAAGGGCCATTCCTTGGCCAGAGATGTTCAAGCCCAGCCTGTGGAGGTGGTGAGAGGGGACAGTGTTGTGCCTTCACAAGCATTTTGGTGCCTCCACCTCAGCTGCACAGGACCAGCTATCCTGCCACAGGAGACTGACTGGAAGCTTGCCTGACAAAGTATTTTAAGTATGCAGGATGAAATGCTGCTGCACTTAATGACTTAATGGCACATAATGGCTTATGCATTTGTCTGTTGTCCATTTCTGGATTTTTATCCTGAATAAATATTTTGTAAGGGAATGCTTGTAATGTGAAAAGTCTGTTGTTGATTGCCCTGCAGCAGAAAAATCAAATGGAAAAGTCCAGGTCTGTACAAAACTGTGGTAGATAATCCCTCTGCTCTTACAGATAACATGGTTGGGAGGTAATTTCTGCAGTTGTACCAGTGTTGAAATAGTTCCTGTCTGACTTACCCCAGGTGGGGACTGGCTGTTTGCACAGCTTGTGGCAGAGACCCTTCCAGCCAATCAGTAAGTTATTGATTTAATGAATTGCATTTTTAGGAACACGAGATGGATGGAGATGACTCTGTGGTACCTGGACTCTGTTGCAGTGGTGGGTGGGAGGTGGGAATTGCCTGACTCTGTATCCATATCCTGCTGCTCCAGGCACATGTGCCATGTCAGAGCTGTGCTCAGTGCTGCAGGCGAAGCAAGTTGAGGTCCATCTGTGACAAGAAGCATCTTTCAATTGGAAATATTATTTTACTGAGATGTTGGCTTTGAGATCTAGCTGGTTTATAACCAAAATCATTAGTTCCATCAATTTCTGGATTGGTTTTGGTGACTATCCAAGATAATTTTCCTGCATTTGTAGGAACATTTTTCTTCTCTGCTGCTGGATGCAGAATCCAAGCAGACAGTTGCTCACTTGCCAACGTTTTATGCAACTGCTTTCAGAGGGAGAAAAATCCCTGAAGTAGTCTTCCATGTCATTGGCTTTTTCTAAGAAGGCAGTGTCACTCTTAGTAACCATGAGTTTCAGACCCTTAAAAAATCTGATCCTGTAATTTTAAATTACAGTATTTGGTTAGCTTTTTTTCTGTCCAGAAGTACAAGAGTGCTCTTTACTTTTTGTGAACACAACTGTCCTTTAACATGGCACTGCAGCAAGCTTAAAGTTAGAGGAGTTTGAACTTGTGTATTTTCAGAATGGCACAATAAATCTCCATTACAGAACACATGGAAAAGGTCAGAAAAGGACTTTTAAAGTTTCCCTTCTCCCCCAAGCCCCTCAGCTTTTAAACTGAACTTTGCTTTGTGCTGATGAAGAAATGTAATTCAAGTCAGGTTATGCCATTGCTTTTGTGCTGGTCCCATAACTGCTTTCAGTTGTAGGTAGTGAGAACCCTGCTTGGCCTGTGAGGTCAAACGAGGTGTCTGACTGACTTTGCTCTTGCATCTGCCAGATGAATACACAAGTGAGATTCAAACCCGAGTTTGGGTTGCACTACCTTGTCCTAGATTTGAGCAAACACAAAGAGTGGGTGTCACGGTTGGCAATGCAAATGAAGGATTACTGCCTGCTGCAGAAGGAGGGGAGTGAGAAAGCTGCCAAGAAAGAGCAGCAGGGGAGGGCATGGGCAGAGACTTGGCTGTGCCCCTTCAGTCCGTGTGAGATGTGCTGGGGGCCACCCGAGAGCAGCAGGACTTGCCCTGTGCTGGAGCCGTCAGTGCAGCGTGGGGGGGGCTGGGCTCAGGTTTAGCAGCCTGGCTGCTGCTGCTTTCTCCTTCACCAAGTGTTACTTGCTTATTCCTCTTCTGGAAAGCCTAGGAAGCAGCACTAGGTTGACTGTGTGTGTGTTTAAAGGCTGTGGCTCACAGAGCCCAGAAAGGCAAGAGACCAGCAGGTTGTTCTCTGTCCTCCAGCCAGAGCCCAGTGCTCAAGACACTACCCAGGAATTCTGAGCAGCTCTGCCAGGAACAAATCTGCCATCCTGCAGGCCCTGGCCACAGTGGATGGAGCTGTGCTCTGCCTGTGGCTGTTCCCATTTCTACAACATGTCCTGATGATTTTATTGGGACAACAACAGAGAGAAGTCAAGTGGCATCTGCCCTCTTTTCCCCACCATTTGTTGGAGGGAGCTCTCCTGGCTTCCAAGGAGCAGGAGAAGCAGCCTTGGAGAAGTTGCAACCCAGGATAGCCCTGGAAGCAGCTGGCCACAGGAGCAGCGTGCCTGGGAAAGCAGCCAGACTCATGGAATGAAGCTGGGAGTGTCAGGCACAGTGGTCCCTTTGGGTCTGCTTGGGCGGGGATGAGAGGTGAGAAGAAGGAAAGAACGGGAAGCAGAGCTGGAAGGGAGAATGGGAGGCTCTCAGAAGGCAGGTCAGCACTTAAGGGCAGTTCTCACTCATTTGAAGGGTCCTGATGTACCTCCACTTCCCATTGTAAACAGTGCAACATCTCAGGAAAGAAACCTCAGGTAGAGGAGAGGACGAGGAGGAGGAGGGGAAGGAAGAAGGAGCTGAGAGGGACCTCAGAGAGTGAAAAAGAACCCAGAGGGAACTTGAGACAAGGAACGAAAACAAGAAGGAAGAGGAGACAGTGAGCTTCCACCTCTCCTGGGCACCGTTTCCACTGAGAATGCTTGATGGGCTTTGCTTCAGAGTGGAAATTGCTCTGGGGAGCCTCTTCCCTGAGGGCTGGCCAGGCTTGCTGGGAGGCCCCCAGAGCCAACCCCCTCACTGCTCTGGGGAACAGGGGAGCACCAGGAGCACCAGGAGCACTGCACTGCCAGGAGCACTCCTTGGCTGCTGTGGAAAATTACAAGGGGCGGCACAGCCCCAAAAAGCCAAGGCATTTGTTCTGGTTTCAAAACACTTCATTAATGTCATTGACAATACCAGCAGGTTCCTCAGATTAGCATGCTTCTATTTTTGAAGAGTTATTCCTCATGGCAGGCTGCCAAGCAGTGCCAGCGGCCTCAGTATCCTTTCTATCTGGATTGGCAGGACACACTGGTCCCTTGCCTTCCGTTGGCCTTTGGGAGCACTTACAGCTGCAGCTCTTTGCAGTGCTCTCCCACACCCTGGGGAAAATGCACCTTCTTTGGGACTCCCAGCTAGACCTGTGCAAGGCAGAAATGCATTGTGTTTTAAGACAAAATTCCAGGGCAGGGCCACAGCTGCAGCATTGCATCCTTCCAGGTCAGGATGTGGCATCACTGGAGTAATGGAAAAAGCAGCTGGCACTCCCTGGGGGAAGGTGAAGTTCCTCTGCTCATCAGCTCAGCTTCCTTGGAAACACAAACCATGGGACCTGCTTCACCTCAGCTCCAGCTGGAAGGTGTAGGAGCTCAGCAGCACCCCAGGACCAAACCCATTGTGTACTGATATTCTCTCCTAGGTTTGTCTTCAATGCCTGATGTTGTGATATCAGAGCTGTCCTGGAGTCTTGGCACTCAAGTGCTCTGCATGCTGCCCTTGCCCCTCTGTCAGGCCCAGGTTCTTGTTGACAACTGCACATTAAAATCATGTTACCTTCAATTAGCCCACAAAACGGAGGAGGGACCCCAAGGGTGAAGATTGCTTTAAAGCTTGGAAACTGTCTCCAGTTTATGCTGAGATCCTGTCAGACCAATGAAAAACAACTGCACTGTAAGAAATCCCATTTTGCCTGTAAGCTTGGGAAATTGCAACCCTACAGTCCCAGACTTACCCTCCTTGGACTTCTCTGTGCCTAGAAAGGGGCAGTGGTAAGGAGATATCTCCTGAGGGTCTTGATGATGCTGTTCCATCTCTGTTGTGATGCTGTGATTAAAAAAAAAAAAACAACAACAACTCGGCAAAACACAAATGGAGGTTTAAAACTGCACTCTCAGCTTGTGTGGCTTGTAGGAGTGGGCTGGTCTCTAGCTGTCCTGTTGGTCCATCGAGGGCCCTGGGTTCTCCCCAGGAAAAGCAGAAGCACAAGGAGGATTGTGACAAACCCTTACAAACCCTTGCTGGACATAAGAGACAATTTTCTCCCTAACTTCAGACCAAAAAGCTGCCAAATGCTTTGGATGTAGTGTGCCTTTTTCGTTTCTCAGGCATTAGAGCAGCAGTGGAGTGAGGAGGTGGCTGTGGGACTTGGCAGTGATGCACTTAGGAGGAGGCAGAAAAGCAGATGCAGTAATCAAAGTACAATCAAAGCAGTCCTCACATGTGCCTGCTTCTCTTACTGTGGGACCATCCTCGGCAGGGTGGGTGTATCTTGGCAGACAGGCTCCCTCACAGCCAGGGTTTAAGACGAGTTTCTTGCCTTCACCTCACTTAGAAATACAAGATTTGCAGGGTTTTGGGTGTTTAGTTGACATCCTGCAGCCCGTTTCCTAAGTGCTTTTCGTGCCAATGGGTGGCTGAGGGGCCCTTTCAGTGCTGGGGTGAGGGACCAAGCCATGGACAGGCCCTGGGCATCACTAACAAACCAACTGTGGGGGTCACTCCCTTTGCAAGGGCTTCCAGAGAAGAGTCCTCCCCTCAGCTGTGCTGGTGGAGACCCAAGAAATGCTGATGGAGTGGAGCCAAGCCTCCTGGGCAGGGCTGTACTCTGTTGTACTGCCCCTGTGCATTTGGGCTGACTCCAGCGAAACCAGCAGGGTTGCTCCAAGTTTGCACCAAATCAGCAGGGTTTATTGCAGCAGGGTGGATTTACTAAGCTCTGCCTGGAGGCTGAGCTGTTATTTTTCTTTTCAGTTTGGGCTCTCAGGTGCACAAATGCAGCTCTGGCTGCCTGGCTGAGTCTGGCCCTGCTGATGCAGGCGGAATGGGGTGAGCAGAGCATGGCCTCCCTGGATGGCCAGGCCCTGTTCACCCAGCACTGCTCTGCAGTCACATCAGCATCCTCCAAGTGAGCCCTCCCTGGATGGGCAGTGACATTCAACTGAGCCATCCCACCCTCATCCCTGGAGCTCTGCTGTGTCCTGGCTGCACCCAGCACCCCGGGGCTTCAGCTGAGTCAACAGGGCAGGAAAAAGGCTCGGGGAAAAGAAAATCACTGCAAATCAGGCCTTGGGAACAGCATCTGCTCTATGGCAGAGACCGATTTAATCTCCTTAGCAATCGCCTCAATTGTAGAATCAGCAGGATGCTAATTAATTGAGAGGCACTCAGTGGCAGCCACTGAGATCCCTCCTGGCTTTAAGTGGAAGCCTTTGGGGTTTGGCATTTGTGCTGGCAGCTCTCCTAGGAGAGGGTCTGCCCTGGGGCTGACGCCTTGTGTGGGGTGTCTGACACCAATCAGCCCACAGCTGCCCATCCCTGTGTGCTGGCTCTGCCTGGGGCTGGGCTGTCCACACACCCCTGAGATGATCCCACAGCTGTCAGGGAGCTCTGCCCTGCCTTCCCACTCCTGGCTCTTGGCCAAAGGAACCAGCAGAGAGGGGTGGTGGCTGCAACCCCTGATGCCCCTCACCCTGCCTCCCTGTGGCCCCTCCAGCCTGGAGCTGGCCCCTCACCTCCACCCTGAAAGCCCACAAGCTGATTAAGCCCAGCATGTTAATTGGCTGTGACAGCTCATTTTGTTATCTTGCACTTTGTTATTGATGGGGTGCGTGTGACTGCATTCGCAGCGAAGGTCAGTGCCACGATGGGCCAGAGCCCCTTGTTTGGTGCACCCCAGCACGTGGGATGGGTGGGATGGGTGGGATGGGGCTCCAGAAGCCCTGCCAGGATCAGCTGTGAACCAGCAGCACGATGACACAGCCAGCAGCAATGGCAGGGGTCATTTTACCCCAGGGATGTGCAACACCCTGACTCAGGAGCATGTGGAGGCTGGAAAAGAAGTGGGTTTGGGTGGGTATCTGGCACCTGCTGGTGCAAACCACTCTTTCCAGGGCTGTTTGACACAAGGATTGGAATTAAAGCCCCTGAGCTGGGAAGATGCACAGGCCAGGGCAGCACCTGGAATCCAGCCCTCCCCAGACCGGTTTGGGGACTACATCTTAGTTTTGTCTTGTGCTTCTCTTACAAGGGACAGGGCTAAATAGGGAAGGAGAGGATGGAGGGAGCTGGAGAGCTGAGAGAGGAAGGTTTATGGTTGTCCAGTGAGCCAGGAGCTGTGGGAGGAAGACCTGCCTCTGGTGGAGAGGGTAGTGTTGCAAAGAGTTAATGTACTGTCCTGGGACAGCAGTGACTGCCTTTGGCCAGCCCTCTCCCTCTCTCCCAGCATCTGCCAGGTCCATGGCCCAAATGCAGCACAACAAGAGAGTGCATTAGCGAGAACTGGGATAAAATCGTTGGGATTGATGGATCCCCCCAGAGCCAGAGGTATTGATCAGCTGAGGGCCAAGGAGAAGGTCAGGGGCAGAGCTGGTGAGGTGCAGGCAAGGCAAGCTGGGTGTTGCTCCTGTGAAGGCTTTCTGGACCAGCAAGAAGGGACTGCAGGTGGCTCACGAGCAGCCTGCAAGCAGTGGGCATCTGCCACCTTCCAAAGAGAGGGGGTGCATTCCCATCCCACCACGGCACCCTGCAGCTTAAACAGAGACAAGAGAACCCAGATCCAGCCTTGTACTGGGATCAGCAGCATCTTGTTGTCTCAGTGGGAGGGTTGCTGAGCTCACCTGTGCTTGCTTCTTATCTTTCCAGTATTAGAAGCCAAATATAATCTGCTTTAAAAAAATCTGCCCATTCATCCTAAGGGCCTCCACACTCCTGGGAAAATAGTCTGTGTTCCAAAATCCAAGTGCCCTCAGCTGCTGCCCTGACCTTGGTGTGTGCTCATGAGGCTCCCCAGTACCTGGGCAGGAGTGGAACTCCCTCCCAGCTCCCAGCTGAGCTGTACATAACCAGCCACGGAGAGCTGCAGCCCATGCACGCCTGTCCTGTGTCCCCAAACACAGCTGGTGGTGACTGGGGAACTGTGGAAACTCTGCGAACAATTGAGTCTTCCCAACCCTTCACCCTGCCCTTAAAGCATCACAGCAGCTTGCAGCCAGAGAAGTCAGCCCTTGGAAGTGGCATTATCCCATTCTCCAGGGGAAGGTAGGAGTGGGGAACTTTGCTCTGTTGTGACAGGTGCTGTGCAATTGAAAATGCTGATTAATGCTGCCTTTGGGAACGTGCCAGTCTCTGGCCTCTGAGGAGAGAGCCCCTGCTGTCCCTGCTCTGTCTCCTATCAACCTGCTAACCACACACATGCCGTCACTCTGAGCAGCCGGCCCGGCTCTGCTGACAGGTATTTATTTAAAGCCTGGCTTGACTCTGGAAAGAAGCCCTGGCAGAGGCAGCACAGCGGGCCCAGGCACTGTGCTGCCTGCTCCTGTGGCTGAGAGGAGGCAGGGAGGGATGGAGGGGGCTGCTCCGGAGAGATGGGTGAGGAGTGTCCCTCTGGAAGAGGAGTCTCCTGGTGGTGGGTGGCTCTCCAGACCCACAAAGTGAATGCCCAAGCTGAGATCAGAGCTGAGCAGCTTCATTGCAAGAGGGAGTTGAAGGCAGCACATTGCTGCACACACACTGCAGGCACACAGTGCTCCAGGACCAGGTACCTTCCTCTGGAAATCAACTTTATTCTTGATCACTGCAGCTGACAGACCCAGACCTTCACTTCCAGGCAGAGGTGCCTGTGCAAAGGCAGCTTTGGCAATGGCTGGGAGTGAAGTCTCCAGGGCTGCCTTGCTCCTGGCCTGAGTGCAGCTGAGCCATGGGAATTTTTCTTGGCTGGTTGCTGGTCTTTTTTTTTTTTTTTTCCCCTGGCTTTTGGACAAAATCATCCCATTGCCCTTAGGCAGAGGGGCTGTGACCACTGGAAGGAACAGGGCTTGGAGGAGCAGCCGTCTGCAGAACCGGTGGGCAGGTTCAGCAGTGAAACAGGGGACTCAGGGTCTGAATGAACAGAGAAACTTGAATGGGGCCCAGTCCTATTAGAGGGACACAGGAGAACATCTCGTTAGGGCAGAGCTCACAGCCAGGATGGAAAATTACTGGTAGCCCCGTGTTTGGAGGGCAGGAGGCGGCCGGGGGGGGACGGGCAGCTCGCCAGCCCCAGCACATGCTTTGTGGGGCACCCAGGGCACGGCACAGCTCTGCCCTGTGCCAGCTCACGGAGCCTCTGCTCCTGTCCCAGGCTCACAGGCTGTGTTGCAGGGAGAGGATGCTGAGCTCCCCACAGGATTGCACCTTCCCAGCAGCTTCAGAAGAATGTGTGGTGTGAGGCTGGGGAGCAGCAGGGCTGGCCCCTGCCTGTCCCTGTCCCTGTCCCTGTCCCTGTCTCTGCCCTGAGCTCATGCATAGGCAGTGTCATGATGCAGTTCCCCCTTGTTTTCCATGAAGTCCAGCAGTTCTGGAGGGACCAGCCCATTCTGACACCAATCTGGGAGCTGTGGGAAGGGTTTGAGGTGTCTTAAGGTTCCCAAGGTTTAATTGCTCTGCTGTCATTCTGACTCTGTTTATTTTTGAGCCAGCAAGGTGTGGGTCCTTTGCTGCCCTGTGGATTTAAAGCTGGAGCAGATTGTGCCTGCCCTAAGGGTGGGATGCCCATCCAAGGTAGGATGCAGGATGGGGCCCATCACCACAGACGGTACTCCAGCACCACTGCCTCAAGCCCAAGCCACCCCTCACTGTGGCCATGTGATCCCATGCCCATGGAACAGCTTAACCTGGAAGAGACCTCTCCCTCAGCACCAGCACATCCCCACAGCCACCAGAGTCACAATCTCGCTGCTTTGTGTGCACTGCTGGTTTCTGGGAGATGGCTCCTGAGCATTTTTGAAAATAGGTCCTTGGGATATATCTCACCGACTAATTCTCGTTTCTCCCTCTTTTGAATAGCTTGCCTAAAACAGCCCATCCAAGGTCCAGGGCTGAGCAAGGCAGAACCAGCAGCCACAGGCTCCAAACAATGTCTTTATTTAAGGGCAAGAATAAAAACATCACACTCACGCACAAACGAGGCTAAATTTAGCTGTGACTCCTGTGCACATCGTCACTGGTCTGCCTGTGCCTCGGGGTGCTCCCTGATCCCCGTGAAACCCTTCGATACAGGCACATCGATCTCCTCACAGCCAGCATGGGCAGCCAGCACATCTGCCCCGGGCTGCTTCTCCTCCTGCCCCAAATTAGCCCTGTGTGCAGCACAGGAGGCAGCCTGGAGCTGTCAGATGGGTGTCAAACCCTGCCCTGCCTCGGAGCTTCCCTTGCTGGTCACCTCCACAGTTCCTCCCTGCTGATGGCTCTGTCCATCACCAGTTGCCCTCCATGGGATGGGTCCTTATGGCACTGCCAGCGCTGGGTGCCACTGTGGGAAGGGTGGCCAAGGGGTGCAGAGGTACCTGCAGCAGGGTTAGGGGTCCCAGCTCACCCCTGCCGGGTCGAGATGGCACCATGGTCCTTGTAACAGGAGCTTTGGGAAGGAACAGGGTAGTGTTGGAGCATTTTTGTTAGAGTTTTATGGCCTCTGCCTTTTTCATGAAATCTTTCCAGATTTCTTCCAGAGACAGGGGAAATGAAAGGTTCTAGGGCCTCTAGTACTGCCACCTCCCTCTTGCCATCAATGGCATCAATGGGTTCAGCAGTTCTGGCCCCTCGGCCTCTCTACTTGCAGGTTCTGGGCAGAAGACAAATCCCAAGCATGAAAAAGAATTTATTCCCATAGAAATACCTGGCAACTGAAGGAGGAGGAGGTTTAAATACGTAAAGTGTCAGGAAGATCAGAATCCAACCCTACCTCATGCCTGACCCATTCATTGGAAACCCCTTGGCTGCTGGACCCACAGAAGAGGGGGAAAGGCAGTGCTGAAGGCAGGGAAATCTGACCCCATTGAAGTGCTAGGTGCTGGACTGGCTCCTAGTTGAGGGATTAAAGAGTCCCTGAGCTCCCTGACATCCATGGCCTTTTCCTTTCTCTGAGGTGAGAAGGCAAATGCAGCCTGGATGCAGAGCTCCTGGTGACTCAGCGGGAGAGGTTGAAATCAGCTGAAAACTGGTTGCCATCCAAAAAGCCTGGGACAGGCTGTTAAAACGGATGTACCAGGGATGGAGGTGAATGTCAGCACGAGCAGACATTCCTCCAGCCCCTCAGCAGCTGTTTGTGGGATGAGCTGCCTGTGGCCCCTCTCAAGGCACCCCATGGCCCAGCAGGGAAAGATCCCTGAAGCAGAGGGATGTGTTAGCCACTGTGGCTGGCTGAGGGGCATTGAGGCAGAGCTCTGGGGTACCTGATTCAGCCCAGCTGTCCCAATTCAGCACAATTCAGTGATTCACAGCCTCCTGCTCTGCCTCAAACAGCTGCCACCCTACACCTCCAGCATCAGTGTGTGTGGGGTCATCATGCCCCTAGTCATGTCCTCCACTCCTGGGTGGTCCTTCAGACACCACGACTGTCACCAGCTGCACTCCCTGGTACTCCCAGACCGTGATGGCCTTACTGTGGGGATCCTCATTGCACAGATCCTTCTTATCCTGAGGCCACCTGGCAACCTTGATTGGGACCATCCTGTGCTCAGGGGAACCTGCACTCCCATGCTCCAGAGGACCCCCAGGTCCCTTGTCATCAGTGTTTTTGTTCCTGGATACTCCCAAGCCCTTTGTCCTTCATGGCCCCGCTCTCCAGGGCTCCCTACACCCCTTGGCCACGATGGCTGTGTTCCAGGTATCACTGTTGTGCACAGGTCCCCTCTTGTCCCGGATCTTCCCCGAGCACCTTGGTTATCACCTTCCCCCGCTCTCAGGGAGACCCAGACTCCTTGTGCATGGCTCCATACCTGGGGCTCCCCAGGGTTCCCACTGTCCCCTGCTCCCGGGACTCCACGACCACAGGGACCTGTTGGACTTATTGGCCCTCATGGTCGCTCTCTGGGACCCGCACGGTTCCCTGCAGGGTGATGTGTGCCACTCCTCCGCAGCCTCCATCTCCCGTTCGCTCCCGCCTCCCCCAGCACCTTTGTTCTCCCGGTGCCCCCGTTCCCGATCCCGGCCCCGTCCCTCCCCTCCGGCC
>VZRZ01007068.1:467309-478873 GCA_013398175.1 Climacteris rufus
CCTTCCCTTCCCTTCCCTTCGGAGGCTGGGAGTATTTGTATGTGATTTGTCCTGCTTTCTACCGCCTCTGGGATGCCCAGAGCTAGTTCTTTTCCTGGGACAGCTGCTCCTCTTTCCCTTGTCTTCCCATGGGACCCAGCCATGTGGGGAAGCAGCGGTGAAGGGTGTGATGGCAGGGCAGGAGGGGATGTCTTAGGGCAGGTGGGCATCACCCCATCTCTCCTCTTCCCCCAGGAACATGACATTGAGACCCCCTACGGGCTGCTGCACGTGGTCATCCGGGGCTCTCCCAAGGGGAACCGCCCGGCCATCCTGACCTACCACGATGTGGGCCTCAACCGTGAGTGCTGCTCCTGGGCTGGGGTGCAGGGCAGGCAGGGGTGAGCCTGAGGCTCCATGGGGTGCCAGGACCTCGCCCCTGGCTCAGCTCCTTTGCCTCCTTCCATGGCTGCACTGGGTTCTCCCAGGCATCTGAAAGCACCAGGAGAGTTTGGATGCTGAGGGGGACACGAAGCCCAGGCCAGGCACAGCCAGGAGTGCTTGGCCACCTTGGTGCTGACTGTCTGCCCGCTCACACCAGGCAGGGCTGGGACATGGTTGGTCCTCACTGCCGCTGCCAGCCCGTTGGTATTCAGAGCATGGACCCAGCTGGCAGCAGGGCTTAGTGGGAGACAAAAGAGACTGGGAATAGCAGGGAAGGAGTGACCTTGACAGGCAGGGAAGGAGGGACCCCGAGCTGGGGTTCTGGATGTGGAGATGCTGCACTTTCTGTCAGCCTGCAGCTTTGGACCTGCACCCCAGAGCCCTGCCCCAGGCTGTGTCCTCCAGCTGAGCCAGGATCTCCAATTCCCTGTGAGTGAGGAGAAGCATCTCCCGCTCCGCTGGCGGCTGAGGCTGAGTCACTGACACACTCTGAGCTGTGTCACCATTGCAGCAGCTCTGTCTGTTCAGGGACACGTCACGCTGGCTGCAATGGGCCTTAAACCTGCCTCACCCCCATGTTTTGGGAGGGATGTCCCAGGACTGATGCCATGGGGCAGGACCCATCCAAGCCCTGGAAGTGTCTGTATCCCACTGCAATGGTGGAGCCTGTCCAGGGCAGCACTGGGGATGTTTCTTTGACTCTTTCCAGGCAGGGAGATTTGCAGCCGCTCCTCAAATCCCATGTTTGCTTGAGCTCTTTCTGAGGATTTTGGACAGGGCCACTGATACCCCAGGCTGCTAATCCTGCTGCCCACTGGGTGCTCTTGCAGCCTTGGGCTTTGCATCCCCCTGTCCCCTCCTTCCAAGGCTCACCAATGAGGTCACCCCAAACTCCTCCTTCTCCTGGCTGTGTCTGGCCATCCCTGTGACACCTGTCACCATGCAGTCCTTGCTGACAGTAGCTGTGGTCTCTGCTGTGGGGACAAGAAGCTTGCAGGGAAGGGGATGGGATGGCTTTGGTGGCACATCACCTCCTGGTTGAAGGGTAGTGGGAGGGCAGGCAACCTCTGTCCATGCTCCCCTGGCCCACCAGGCCCCAGTGTTGGGGTGCTTGGTTTCTGATGCCCACCTGCCCTTTGACAGACAAGCTTTGTTTCAACACCTTCTTCAACTACGAGGACATGCAGGAGATCACGAAGCACTTTGTGGTGTGCCACGTGGACGCGCCGGGCCAGCAGGCAGGAGCCTCACAGTTCCCTCAGGGGTAGGTGCCAGAGTCAGGGGCTCCCTGTGCCTGCTGGGATGTCACCTCCCTGCCCTTGGGTTGCTGCTGCTTGGCAGCCTATGGGTCTTTCCAAACTGTGCCCAAGCCCACAGCAGATGACTGGCCCAGGGTGGGCAATAGGGTGGTTTGCAGGTGGGTGACACTTCCCTGCCCACTTCAGGCAGCCCAGCTGTCCTGTCCCAGACATCCTGCTATGAACAGGGTCTATAACCACCATCCTGTGCTTCCCTGTGCCACAGGTACCAGTATCCATCCATGGACCAGCTGGCTGCCATGTTACCCAGCGTGGTGCAGCATTTTGGGTGAGTCAGCCTCTCCTCCATGGCTGCTGGCTGAGGGTCCTGGGCAGGGAGATGGGCTGAGGGGAAGGGTTTGGGGCTGGGGGAGTTGTCCCTGTAAGCTGGCATCCTGCAAGTCTTCTTGCTGCGGGTGGAGGGGTGCCCCAGGGAACATGTGCTGGAGCCCAGTGTCCCCCCACATGCACCTCTCCATATTTCCAGGTTCAAGTACGTGATCGGGATCGGTGTTGGGGCAGGAGCCTACGTGCTGGCCAAGTTTGCGGTGAGCCTGGGGCTGGGATGGGCTGGGCCTGAGTTCCTTGTGCCTGCTGTCCGCTCAGGGCATGGGGAAGAGCAGGAGCTGATACCTCCAGGCAGTCTCAGCTGCTGCAAAAGCTCCTGGATGGATGGGGGGCCAGGATGGCAGTGCCATGGCCAGGGTGGCTGGGCAGTCTCACCACAGGTCTCCTATCGCTCCCAGGATGGGGTCACATCAGCTCCACGCAATCCTGTGCAGTGGCTCTGCTGGGGGGCTGCCCAGGGCACATCTCCCCCCCTCTCTAAGCCTCTCCCTTCTTGCTCATTGCAGCTCATCTTCCCTGACCTGGTTGAAGGGCTGGTCCTTATGAACATTGACCCCAATGGCAAAGGCTGGATTGACTGGGCAGCTGCCAAGGTGGGCAGGCCCCCACCCCGACCCCTCCTCTCCATCCTGGCGGCTTCCTGGGGCAGGAGGCAGCCATGGCAGTGCCGTAACTCCCTGTGCTCCCTCCACAGCTCTCCGGCCTCACCAGCACACTGCCAGACATTGTCTTGTCCCACCTGTTCAGCCAGGTAAGGGCTGTGCATCCTGCTGGGCCCCTGCCACCAGCCCCCAGCCCAGCATCCCAACTGGGCCACCTGGGCTGTGCCCTGCCAGGTGCTGCAGTGCAGGGTTGGGGTTAGTCAAGCCCTGCCTGGTCTGAGGCTTGAGACTTGTGCCCACATCCTGCCTGGATGTGCTGCCTGCAGCACCACCGTGCCCAGCTGCAGTGCCCAGCATCCTCCTCCTCATCCCTGCTGGCTGGCATGACATGGGCAGGACTGGGAGAGCAGGATGTCTCTCAGACACCTGCTCTCCATCCCCTGCTGGCACAGGAAGAGCTGATGAACAACACGGAGCTGGTGCAGAGTTACCGGCAGCAGATTGGCAATGTGGTCAACCAGTTCAACCTCCAGCTCTTCCTCAACATGTACAACAGGTGAGTGCTCCAGGCAGCCCTGCTGGTGGGCTGCACCCCTGGCTGTGATAGGGCGAGGGGCTGCAGTGCTGGTGGGTGGCTCTGAGGTCACTGTGGGACCTTTTCTGGGTGCTGTCATCACCTTCTGGCGCACGCAGGCAGCAGTGCAAAGTTGTCTGCCACTGCTGCCTGGGGATGAGGGAGTGGTGGTACCTGTGCCAGAGCCTTGACATGTCCCAGAGCCCACTGCCATGGGTGCACATCCTTTGGTCTCCTCCTGCACTTGGTGCTGGCACAGGCCTGGGAAAGGGAGCAGAGATGCTGTCCCATGCATGCAGGGGGTTGGGAGCCCTTCCACTGCTGGGTGCTGCATCCTGTGGCACAAGCTCTGCTTGAGCCATGGCAGAGATGGCCGTGCCATCCTCTATCCGCAGGGTGCTGGGTGCTTCTTCCCAGGGCTGGCAGTGGCCCAGTTCTTGTGCTATGGTATTGGTGGTGGCATCTGCCCATGGGCTCACACTGGCCCTCTTTCTCCTCCTTCAGCCGCAGAGATCTGGACATCAACCGGCCTGGGACTGTGCCCAATGCCAAGACGCTGCGGTAAGACTTGTGCTGGCAAAGCATGGAGGGGTCCCAGGGCAGTGGAATTCACCCAGACCAAACCCTGACCCTGCCCTTTCCTCCTCTCCCTTCAGCTGCCCTGTGATGCTGGTGGTCGGAGACAACGCGCCCGCTGAGGAGGGGGTGGTGAGTGCTGGGGCAGGGCCTGCAGGGGGGCAGGCGGGCAATGCCCACGCACGGGCACGTGTTCACTGCCTGCTCTGACACATCAGCTCCCATCAGGGGGAGCGTGCTCCTGTGCAAACCTCCCTGCACCTGTGCACGTGCAGCTGTGCGTGGTTGCCACACCTGGAGAACTTCCCCTTCTTCATATGCCCAGATGTGTTGACAGTGTGCACGCTCAGATGTGTTGGCACACGGGCACACCCCCTGCCTGGCCACGTGCACCCACACAGCCAATGGCACACGTGTGCTCGCACACACCCACGTGGATGTCCACCCGTGCACAGTCAGCCACAGGTACAGTGCAGGTGGCCACATTTGTAGAGAACCTGTAACTGCACCCACAGAGCCCTCCTCTATCACAGGTGCCTGTGCATGTGCACATGGGAACACTTGTGTGTGTACACACGGGTGTGACACAGTCTCACCAACCCTCCTCACCTCCCTTTCCAGCTCCCATCTTTGACTGGCAGGAGGAAAGTCCCCTCTGTCCCATGGCAAGGGATGGTGGTCCTGCAGGCTCAGGGCTTGCCTCGTGCCCTCTCTCCTCCTGGCTGGGGTGGGATCTGCCAGCTGGAATGCCTTGGGCTAGTGGTGGTACACATGGGCAACTTCTGCTTGGCTCAGGCCACCCCAGGGTGCTAATATCATCTCTCCTGCCTGCAGGTTGAGTGTAACTCCAAGCTGGATCCCACCAACACTACATTCCTGAAGGTAGGCCAGTGGCAAGGGGCAGCCAGGTGGTCCCTGCTGCCCATGAAGTGCCCCACTGCCTTCTGACCCAGGGCTGCAGGGTGTTCCCATCTCCCCATTCCAGGTCCATCCTGGCCCTTGGAGCTGGGGGTGTATGGGAAGAGCAGGGTGACAGCAGCAGTGGCATCCTGCCAGCGGGTACCGGGGGATGGTGGGCGGTACAGGCACCCTCCCAAACTAAACAGGACCTTCTCTCTGCAGATGGCTGACTCCGGTGGGCTGCCCCAGGTCACACAGGTGAGCCTCCACGGTTTCCCCAGTTAACTGGGTATACTGGGCCCTGAGACATGCACTGGTGCTGTTCCTGGCTAGGTGGGGATGAGCTGATGAGGGTGTGGGGATCTCGCGCAGGGGCTGCCAGAGGCGGCTTGGGGCTGAGCAGGGATCTCAGCCTCGGTGCTGCCTCAGCTCAGGCTGCTCTCTCCCTACAGCCAGGCAAGCTGACTGAAGCCTTCAAGTACTTCCTGCAAGGCATGGGCTACAGTGAGTGCTGGGGCTGGGCGTGGGGCTGGCGTGGGTCTGTGTGTGCCCATGCGTGTGTGCCTGTGTGCTGACCTGCTGCAGGAGCGCAGCCTGGCACCCCTGCGTGTCTGTTCTGTTGTAGAGCTGCACGTGTGTGTGTGTCACTTGTGTGTGCAGGGGTGGGAGATGGCTGTCCATGTGTCTGCAGGGGAGCGGGGGGTACAGGCTCTGTGTGCACACAGACAAGTGTACGAGGGCTCTGTGTGTACAATGTGTGTGTCAGGGTATGTGTCTGTGTGGGTGTGCACGAGCAGGGGCACTGTGTGTGCAACAAGGACGAGCAAAGTCCAGTGCACGAGTCTGTGTGCATGTGTGTGTGCAGAGGTCCATGACCACGTGTGTGTGTGCAGCTCTGTGTTTATACCAGTGTGTGCACACATGCAAAGTCCATGTGCCCACGTGTGTGTGTTTGCAGGTCCATTGCACGTGTGTGTGTGTGTGTGTGTGTGTGTGCAGATCTGTGTGCACAGGGACAGCTCCGTGTGCAGGCACACGTGGGCTGGGCAGGGGCTCCTGGCCCGGCGGAGCGGCCGACAGGGCTGACTCTCTCTCTCTGCCCTCCCTGCCCTTCTCCCGCTCTGCCCCTGCCAGTCACCCACCTGAAGGATCGGAGGCTGAGTGGAGGCACAGGTACTGCTCAGTGCCGCTCGGCCCGTGCCCGCTGCTGCATGGTGCCTGCCTGGCCTGTGCCCTCGAGCTGCCTGGGCACCTTCGGGAGCAGCCTGGGTGCAGGACTGGCCCTTCCCAGCCAGATGCCCATGGCCTCGCTCCGCTTTGCCTGAGATGGCACCCTGAGCCAGGGCTGGGGCTTGGAAATGGCATTTGGAGAACTCCCCCTCCATGCAGGCACAGTCTCGGCAGTGAGTGCACTATGCCCTCCTCCAGGTGGGCCAGGAGTTGTACCTACTTGCCATCCTGGTTGGGGGAGGGTGTCACCTTTCCTGCACACTCTGGGAACCCAGGGGAGCTCCTATCTCAGCTCGCTCCTTCCCTGGAGCGTGCCGACCAGGGGTCCGCACTGCCTGATGCCCAGAGGTTGCATGCCCAGGTGTGCAGCCCGCACCAGAGCACCCCTGCCCTGCCGTCCCTTACCAGCCTGGAGCTGCTCATGTTGTCACAGCACCGCTTGCTGCAAGCTTGTGCCCGGGCTTGTTCACATCGGGGAGCAAGGCTGGCGGCAATGTTGGCTCAGGTCCTGCTGGTTTTCGGAGGGAGCTGAGCACCCCGGCCGTCTCTCTGTGCCCGTGCAGTGCCATCTGCCAGCATGACCCGCCTGGCACGCTCCCGCACGGCCTCCCTCACCAGCGCCAGCTCCGTGGATGGCACCCGCCCGCGCGCCTGCACCCACTCGGAGAGCACCGAGGCCATGGGGCAGATCAACCACACCATGGAGGTCTCGTGCTGAGGTCCGCGCCCGCCGCCGACGTCTCCTTCAGAGCCATCTCCCATCCGTCAGCATCCCGCCAGCACCCACCCGCCCCGTGGACATCCTCCACCAGGGCCCTCGCTTCTTCGGGGTCAATTTGTCTTCTTTGCCGTTGGCCTCATCCCCTTGTCTGGTACAGGAGAAGGAGAGGGGCTTCGTCCAGCAGTCACACATGGTTCTGCATTGGTCCTCACCCTCCCTAGCATCGGCTAGACCCCGGCTTGGGAGGGTGGGTGGCAGGGGGACAGGGCCAGGATGGGGTAGCAGGGTCAGGGTGGTGAGATGGGGACAGGATGTTGGGATGGGATGGGATGATGGGATGGAACAGCACGTGGAGAAGACACAGGAGGTAGGTTGGTCTCCCAAGGTCAACCGATGGCTGATCAAGTCAAAAGGAAGACAAGAACAGAGAGCAGCACTTACTGGGAGGTCACTGGTCTGTTCCTAGGGACTCAGTTTTCATTTCTCCCCGATGGCCCTCTCTGGGGAGAGCTAGCACAGGATCCCCCAGCACACCCAGGACCTGCTACCCTAGAGCCGGCTCAGCCTTGTGAGAAATCACATCCCAAACTGTCCCTTTGCCCTGGTCATGTACCCTGAGGGCTGCCCTGGGGCAAGTGAAGAGGGGTCAGCCCTGCTCCAGAAGCTATCAGGGCAGGATGGTGGCAAGAGTGTCCCCCTGCCCTTGCCTGTGGTCGCACTTCCTTTGTCCCTTGTTGCAAGGACAGTTGCTGCCTGCCACCAAAAATGCACAGGGGAGGGGGGAATTGGCTTGCTTGGCCCCTGCCACACTGTCAGTTCCACGCCCAGCTCTTGGGCTGAGCCCGTCAGGGTCCAGAGGCCGCTGTTTTTGGGGATGTCACACAGCAAATCCCACAAGTTTTGCCACAACCCGTGGGTGTCATCACCGTGGAGCCATTAGCAATAAAATGAGACACACCCCCTGCCATGCTGGGGAGCCTTCAGCACCCTCTGCCCTGCAGGGTGCATCACTGCAAGCTGCTGGCACTGTGGGGTGACCCGTGGGACGTGGGGAGCACTCCAGTGTCTGGCTTTGCCCACAGAGCTGGCCAGACCCACCATGGCCCTCCAAATCCACAGCCCCCCCTCCAGCATTTTGCCTGCACACTGAGCGGGGCGTCTCTCAAGGGCTTGGCTCCCCCTGGGCCGTGGGGCCCCATCTGGCCACCGACTCCAGGTGGCTCTTGCCTCTCACACTCGGCATGGAGACCCTGTCATCACATAACCCCAACGCTGGCACCAGCCTCTGCTGCCAGAGCAGCAGTGCCCAGCCCCTCCCATGCCCGGAGCAAGGCACAGGTAAGGACGGTCCTGGTTCTGGTGATGGGTGCTCAGGTCTCTGTAGGTGATCCACAGGGGACCTGAGCAGGCACCTGTAGGGAACCCACCAAGTGCCACCACCTGGGCGAGCAGAACCAGCCCACTGGAAGCAGGTCCCACCCAGCCCCACAAAAGCATTTGCCCCCCTAGACCCCATCCCTGCTCCCCAGCGAAGGGCACAGAGGTCCTGGGGCTCCCGACGGGTGCATGAGGGCTTTTGGCCCTGAGACCCATGCCCCACCTGACCCCTCCCATATTAAAAGGCCACCCCAAAACACCAGTGTCCCTGTTTGTCCCTTACTTTGTTCTGCTGTGTGCTTCCTTCTTGGTGTGACTCTGAAAGCTACGTAGCTCCTTTTTATGGTAGATACCGCTGCGATCTCTTGTTTTCTCAGCGTGTCCTTCCAGATGATATATATATATAAATACCTATACATAATATATATATAAGGGTTTGCCCGGTCCCTGACCTTTTTGGGTTCACTCCTCCTTGCATTCTTGTCCAAGCGGTGCCGTGTGGTTCCCTGGAGGTGGTGTGGCCGTGCTCGCCTTCAGTTCCTCACCTTGGTTTTGTTGGTTGGTTGGTTTGTTTTTCCCTGGTGGTTTGTTCTTTTGAATTTTGTTGGTTTTCCTTTTTTTTTCCCAGTCACAGCGGAATTTAACACATTTTCCTGTCCGAGTGCAGCCTGGTTTTGTCACAGCGGCATCGAGGCCGCAGCACTCACGAGGCAGCAATATGTAAACCGGATTTAACTAACCTGTTGCTGTAGAGAGGAGTTACTGTGTTGGAAATAAACCAACAAACTAATAAAGATGTTAAGAACCTGCTGTGCTCTTTACCACATGCTGCAGGGAAATGGGTCTGAGCCCAACTGGGGCCTGCCTGCAGAGATCTGGCAGGCAGGGAGGACAAGGGAGGACACCTTGGCCACCAACCCCACGCGTAGTGCCCACGGAAGAGAGCCCAGGACCACAGGGACAGTGCACATGGGGGGAAGCTGTGGGGTGTTTTGGCTTTGGGGTAGCCATAGGTAGGCTGCCCTGTATGTCACAAACGGATGGAGGGTGGAAAGCTGCCAGTTGTAGCCCAATGACATTGAATCTAAGGGGTGTCCACTTAGGAAAAATAGACCCAGGGCTGCATAGCTCTGGGGATAAGCAGGGTCCTTGGGAGATCCAGCCTCCCTGTTCTCTACCAGGACTGCAGGTCCCCTGTCTATCTCCCCATGAAGGTCTGAGTATCCCAGGCCACAGCCCTTTCCAAGTGCATGAAGCCCTCCCTGCAAAGGATCCTATCCCTAAATCCTAGTCCTTGCCCCTGCTCCAGTTTATCAGTGTCTGCCTTGTACTGGGTCACTCCAGACTGGTCCCAGTCCCTGAAGAGGGTCCCAGAGTGAAAGCATGGAGGGAGTGTGCCCATGTAGTCCTCACTCATGGATACCTGGGGTGGGCAGAGGAAGCCTGGACTTGGGAGGGAATGCAAACTGCCCGGGTTGGGCTGAGCTGTGGGCCCAGGAGCCTTTCTTGGCTGGTTTGGCTGCAGGGCTCTGCTGGTCAGGGTGGGCCTCATTTGGGGGAGAGGGGTACACTGCACACCCTTATCCCTGAAATGCAGTAATGCTGCTGTATACACCCAGGACATAATACATACTTCATGCTGTATGGATGGCTGGGATAGGACAACTGTCAGCCAAATGATTTCCACATTCTGACTGAATGCAATTCATGGAGTGCTGGATGCTGAACAGGAAGCAAACTAACAACTACCTATTCCTACAGTACTCCTGCTAGATTAAAAGTCTTCTTCTGTACTTCAAATATTAACCTAAATAATCTGTTTTCTTGGGACCTGTCACATCTCACCACTCAGTCACCTATGAAGTATTTCAGCAGCTTCTTGGAGAAGAAGCGAGCACGTCACTGAAGTTTCCCTTCCCGTTATGTTTACCCCAGAAACTATGGTCACAGCCTTTTTTAATACTGCCAGTAATACTCACATGAAAACTGGCTCTTGATGATGCATAGGTTTTTATTTCTAGCAGGAGGAGATCATTTAGCATGTGTAATCCCTCAGGGGAACCTGTAAAGCAACGGGAGCAGCAGGGCAGAAATAAAGTTCGGGCTGCTTTTTCTGGCCAAATATGGATGCCATTAGTGGGGAGTGAGGGAGCCATGTAGGTCAGTGTCTCAAATAGTGCATGAAAATTCGACTTAGAGGGTCAGAGTCTGTGGTGCATCAGTGAGGCTGCACTGCCACCTGGTGTGATCCACAGTGCTCACCGCCTCTGCCCAGTGCAGACTTTGCCTTGTTTTTCATTTAAAACAGCTGCCAGAGGACAACAACGCTGTTACAAATGCTGACTGGTGGGTTTGGTTATGTAAGCAGATGGGAATACAGCTATGGGAATCAAAAGCAGCTGAGCAATGGTAACAGCCATTCCCTCTCCATCTATGCAGCTGCACAGGGGCTGGCAGGGCTTCAGCTGCCAGGACTGAGGTGCTGCAGGTTACTGCCAATTCACTGAATGCTTCAGCCCTTGTAGATGACCGTGTTTGTGTTCCCAGGTGAGCCAGGCTTGTCAAAGGTGGATATTTGTCCTGCTGGGCAGGTGAAGCAGCCTGGAATCTCCCAGGTGGGCGTTAGCACAGCCAGGCCTTTCTCAACAGGGATCCCTGACTAATGTGGCCATGAGGAAGAGTCTCATCCCCAAGATCAAGTGGCAGCTAAGAGCAAAAAGCTTAAAGAATAATTCATTTTCCATGGCTTTCCAGGACCTTGCTGTATTCATGTTTGTCTCTGAAAGAGAGGGCTAGAAACACTTAATGCCCTGAAAATTACAGAACCACAGAATTGCTCAGGTTGGAAGGGACCTCTGGAGATCATCCAGATCATCCCCCCGCCAAGGCAGTCACCTGGAGCAGGTGACACAGGAATGCATCCAGGTGGATTTGGAAGGTCTCCAAAGAGGGAGACTCCACACCCTCTCTGGGCAGCCTGTTCCAGTGCTCTGCCACCCTTAAAGTGAAGAAGTTCTTCCTTATACTGAGCGAGCACTTCTTGTGTTTTAGTTTATGGCCACTGCTCCTTGTCCTGCTGCTGGGCACCACTGAACAGCGTCTGGCACCATCCTCTTGGCACCTGCCTTTGAGATATTTATTAATGAGATCCCTCCTCAGTCTTCTCCAGACTAAACACGCCCAGTTCCCACCGTCTCTCCTCATTAGAGATGCTCCAAACCCTTCATCATCTGCTGCCTCTACCGGACCTTCTCCAGTAGCTCTCGTCTCTCTTATACTGCAGACCCCAGAACTGGGCACAGCACTTCAGACGTGCCTCACTAGGGCAGAGCAGAGAGCCTCGAACCCCGCGGTTCCTGAGCCGAGCTCCGCCGGGGGCCCGCGGCCTCCATCCCCTCAGTGACCGGAGCGCGGCCTCGGGGCCGGGCGGGGCTGCGGGAACTACAGCTCCCTGGGGGAACTACAGCTCCCGTGGTGCTGCGGGGCCGGGCGGGGCTGCGGGAACTACAGCTCCC
>VZRZ01007068.1:479409-658898 GCA_013398175.1 Climacteris rufus
CGTGCGGTGCCCGCCCGGCTCCGGGCAGCGCTGCGCTGGGTCTGACGGGCTCTGGCAGCCGCAGCCGCTGCTGAGCCCCCGGCGGACGGGGCAGCGGCCGGAGCGGGGCTGGGCCGGGCCGCTGCCCCCTGCCTGCGGGGAGCGATGCGGGAGCCGCTCCTGAGGCGCCCGGGAGCCGAGGGAGCCGTCTCGGAGCTGTTGCATTGCGCCTCAAGGGCTCGGTGGGCGGTCCGCACACATTCTGCTTAAGCCTTACACAGTATTGCAGATGGGGTGGGTTTGTTCCTTGTGGGATCAGAGAAGAAGCAGGTCCGGTGGAAGTTGAAATTGGTGCGTGCTGTGCCTCAGCTCCTCGGTGTAGCTCGGGCAAGAGACAGATGCGCGTGTAGCACCCTCTGCCCGTGCCGCTGGAGATGATTGAATCCGCCCGGGTTACACAGGGGGTGTGCCCCAGGATGAACTAACTCAGCACAATATATATTCATACACTTTCTCCTAATGTGGTTCCTGGGATCTCTGCCGGTCTGTTTAAAGCTACAAGATTTATTCCCTTCCACAAAAAGGTGGAAAAGTGTGGTTCGTTCTCACCTGTAGTGAGTTGGGCCTTTCCTTCCAAGTTCTGCTCCTATAAACACTGGACAGAATGCTTTCGTTTATTCACACTGTGTTTGTAAACACTCCAATTTCTTTCTAGCTGGTGGTATTTCTTAGGTCAATTGTCTGTATATTTCCTTTGACTTCAAAGGCCCTTTCAGGAAGGAATCGCTTGGTGAAAGTAACACACCTACAAAGTAATAAGACATTGCTGAGAGCACTGGCAGTGTGACAGGTCAGTTTCTGAACTGTTGTGAAACTGGACGGATTCGATGTAGTGACATAACGTGAATATATCTTTACTGTCTGAAAATCTAGCCCAATGTATCTAAAAATACGTTTGACCTGAAGAAGTGTTACACTGTTGCTGCCCTTAACATATGCTCTGTACGTGTGATACCTCTGCATATTCTGGGAATTTATTTTAAACCTCATCAACAATGTGAACTTCAAACTTAGCTGGAATAAGATTATTTTGGCTTAAGACTTTCAAAGGTGTTTATGGTGAATTATGTGTGCGCACAGGTGGATAGCATTTGTTTGTCAGGCTGCTGTAATTTGGTTAAATATCTCCCATTTTCAGGTCACATAAGTGCACTTGTTCAGTCTCAGATCCCCGGCTGTGATTCCTGTAACACCATGTGCTGTCACTGTGGGGTTACTGTAAGAAGGGAAAGTTGCTTGTGTTGTGTGTAAATTGCTGCTGGTACTAGGCCTGTAGGTTATTTGTGTTATTTATTGCTGTTGTCAGTCTTTATTTCACACTTGGGCAGCTATCAATTTGGACAGTCAAGCAATCGCTGCCTGACTCTTAAAACTTGATTGTTATTTAAAAATACTTAATGAAAGATGAGATTTTAATATCCAACTCGATTTCAGCACTTTGGTTGTTTTAGGACCTTGTTTATGTGCACATCACTTTGCTTATTAGTCTGTAGTGCAGGAAACATTATGATGGAGTATTTTAATTCTGCTAGTGATTACATGAATAAAGTGTCTGAATTAGAAGAAAAGATGTGATACCATTATCATACATATTAAATAAATATCCTGCTAGTCAAGGCCTGTGGGTAAACCTATCTGTCCAAAGCTGTAATTACTCATGTAGAAATCCAACTTACTTGCCTTATAGTTTGCAAATCTGTATTACTAGGCAGGAGTTTTAGAAAGGTGCTTTTGTAATTTGAAAACTTTCTAGTGTTATTACTGCTATTTTGTGATAAATTCCTTTCTTGTGTCTTTCTCCCTTATTCCTGCCAAGGATCATAATCTTTTTGAGGTTTCTGAGTCTGTTAATGTTAATTTTTAATAAGTTTTGAATTTTCTCTCTTCTCATAAGCAACAAAACTTAGATTAGAAGTGAAACATTTATGTGAGTTTTTATAGACTCCTGTGATTTCTGGTTAGTTTCAGGACTGTGGTGATATTTTGGACTACATTCAGAAAGATTATTAGGCTACTTTTTACAATCTTAAACTTTTCTTTTCCTGCAGCCACCTAGAAGAAAAAACACAGTGGGAACATCCCAAGTCTGGGAAGAGGAAACGTGTTGCAGGAGGTTTGTGTTAAGCTCAGTTTGTGTTTTGTTAACTGAGGTTATGTTGCAAACACCTGGTTCCTCCACAACCTCCAGCTGATCTCATTTTAATCTTCTAGTTTTCACTAATCACCTGGAAAAAATGAGCTGGCAGAATACAGCTGATTTCAAGGGGTTTTACCTCCACTCTGGGTGGAGTGATCACTTTGCAGTTTTATGGCTTTCCTGTGTTGCTCCATAAAGCCAAAGTACTAATTCCAGGTTGCAGGGTTTGTTTTAGTGTGGCTTGTAAAGCACAGAGTCAAGAGCTGGAGTTCTCTGATTGGATTTTCCTGGTGTCCATCACATAATATTTATAGTTGCATTATATTCTTCAAAGAATGTATTTCATCTAAGAATATCCCTGGCACAAAGGAAGCCTCATTAGTTTTTATTTTACTTGTTTTCCCTAACCCAATTGAATATTTGTGCCAGAACAGAAGGCACACAGTGTTGCAGGACACTCCCAGAGGAAAATGAGTTCTTAAGGGCCTTGGATCAGTGCCTTAAATTAGATCTTCCCAGAAGCTTCTATACCTGGGGTTACTGCACTGTTGGCAAGCCATGTTTCTTTTGGAATTGTCATCTGACTGTAAGTGGAATGTTTTCAGTAGATTTTCAGTCAATCAAAGTAAAATGAGTAGTTTTCAGCCAGGATTAGAAATATGGTGAATGCCATCTGTTAGGTACTTCTGTAGGATCTTTTATATAAGGATTTGTTATGTAAAAATTTGTCATTTTTATTCTTTTATGTAACCTTCCAACTTCATAGAATCATAGAATTATTCTGATTTGATTTAATGTGTCTCCTGCTCCCTTGAGGGTTCTGATCTTTCAACTTTAGGTATGTGTTACATGTCACTTCTTCTATAATTTTTGCTATTTATTTTATCAGGGGTAGATGCTAAACTGAGTAGTATAGATGTGTATGTGCTAGGAAGTATGATGATATTTTGCTGGTTTGTGCTATAACATGAAATAATCTTTATATAGACTTTATTAGATTGTCTTTAATTTGCTAGTCATTACAGGTGTAACAGATATTCTGTGTATTGAACTTCTATTGGAGAGCAGTTATGTGTGATTAGGGAAGCAAACCTCCTTTCCAGTTCTGATGTTCAAGTGCAGCTGGTAGCTGCACCACCTACAGAAATAATGCAGAATTGTGTCTCATCTGTCTGAGAAATCACTTAAACTTCAAATTGGAGTTTAATACCTGAAAATAAAGTTAAGGTTTTATGTGCTTCCTAGATCTGCCATATGGATGGGAGCAGGAGACTGATGAAAATGGACAAGTCTATTTTGTAGAGTAAGTATGTCAAATTGTAGAATATGTTCAAGGGGGACAACTGGGCTACATGCTGAGTAGCCTTTTGAGTCATGATACTGTGACAATATCAACTGGAAAGATAGATTATTAAGTACAGCTTCAGAATCCATATGCAGATATTGCAGTGTCTACTGCTTCAAGGAATAGTGTGGGATCTTTTTACACCTTAATATAATAAGATTTTTTTTCCTCTGACAAAATTCTACGTTTTATATCAGGAGTTCACATGAAGTTCAGAATGGCTTGTGAAGTATGTAAATAAAATTATTAATGCATGCTCTCACAACTGGAAAAAAGTTTGATTAAAAAACTAATTGAGATGATTTTAACAAAACTGAAAAAGCTGGGGAATTTTAATCCACTGAAATTGTACACAGCAGTGGTTGAAATACATTTGAAATCTGAATGCAGAGTAAAGAAGGGTTCAAACAGTTGAATTTTTGTGTTCTTTTGCAGTCACATAAACAAGAGGACTACCTACCTTGACCCAAGACTGGCCTTTACAGTTGAAGATAACCCAGTAAAACCTACTACTAGACAAAAATATGATGGGAACAGTACTGCCATGGAAATACTCCAGGGCCGTGACTTGAGTGGGAAGGTGGTTATAATCACAGGAGCAAATTCAGGAATAGGTAGGTTAACATTGCACATAAAGTGAAATATGGCAAACTTCATCTAACAGCTACTTGGTTGTTTATATATCTGTGTATTTTTGGTTTTCAAACTTAATTTGCACTTTCTCATATAAAACCCCTAGATAGAAAGCTGTTTATTAAAAATGTGTGGAGAATTCGGAGCTTGCAGGAGACCTACAGGAAAGATATCAAGTGTTGAAGCAGTTGATTTTTGTCTAGAAAAATATTGATGGAGGCATTTTACATTATGCAAATATGCAAAGGATGGCTGTGAAAGAGAAAGGAAGTTTCTTATGTTCTTGATGACAAGGAGTGAGGCTTGTATGGCTGCAGGGGAGTTCAGAAAGTATTCAGAAAAACTTCCTAATGCCAACAAGTAAACTCAGGTAAAGACTTTCCAAGGAGGCTGTGGAATTTTTATCTCTGAAGGTACTTCTGAGTGAATTTGATGATGAACTTGGATCAGAATGTTTTACTCAATGCTCCTTTAGGTCAAAGAAGTGTGATTTATGACCTTTAGAAATCCCTGTTAGTTTTATTGTCTAACAAGTTCATAAATCCTTTCAGACACCCAGCTTGTTCAGGTATCTGTTGCTTCTTCAGCATGTAGGTATTTGAGAGATTTCAATTACCTGCTTTTGTTTCATTTGATAATGAAGCTTTGGTGCTTAGGGGCTTTGCCTTTCTTCTCAGAAGACAGGATTTCTTCTCCAGGTTAATTTGCTGCACTGTTTGAAGTTTCACTCAGCACCTGCACAGGATATGTTGTTTTCTGTGGCTTAAATTTGTGGAGGAGCCACAAATATTAAAACACTGGTGTAGTTTGGTGTTAGATTTGAGGGTTTTCTTGGTAAATGAGGGAATCCATGTAAATCCTCGGTAGCTGTTGATCTCTTGTTCCTTTTGTGGTTTGTGTTTTTCTTTGTGATGGGATTACATCAATGTTGAAAAAGTCCTTATGCAATTCTTTGGGTTTTATTTTAGTTCAGAATCTTGAGGACATGGGAGAACCGTGGAGGAATTCTGGGAAATGGGTTGATGGCAGGACTTATTACCCCCAATTCTCTTGCTCTTCATTTCTTAAATGTTCAAGAGAGTGTTATCCCACAGAAATCAGATGAAGAATTCAGAGCTTTATTGTGCCTGACAATTTAGGCCTTAACAGCACAGGTCCTGCTGGCACTGCCTGATATGCTGCTACAGCTGGGCACTGCAGTTGGGGCAGCAAGTGTTGTTCTTGTCTCAATGAAGTTCTGCTTTCTAGTGAGGTTTACATTCCAAATTCTTGGTACAGCGTGTCTCTGCATTGCATCCAGCAGTCAAATTTGCTTTGTGTGCAACTTTGCAGTCTCTGAACATTTAATAATTACCTGGACTCAAAGGGATTTGCCTTCAGCAGGAGCAGAGCTGCCATTCAGCCTTGCTGAATGAGTGGGAAGCATTTCAAACATGGCCAAAGATTAATGTGTGATGCTTTGTCAAGATTCTTTTTCTGTGTTTCTCCCTTAGCTTATAATCTTGATTTCTCACAGGTAATCAATCATATCCTTGCTCCAGTCTTCTTTGCTTTGACATACATGCCCAAATAAACACACACATACACACATATGTATGCATATTTATGTATATATACTTCCTTGATTTCTGTTAGTGGATGAGGACAGGATATCATCCCTGTTCAGAAGTGTACCAAGAAGAGTGTGAGCATTAGTGAAATAAGCCTTGGGCTTGTGCTGCTGTATGAGGTTAGGACATAGAGTCCACAAGTATGAAGGTAGCAAATTTGATTAAGATGGTGTTATGGCCCATAGAACTCAAACCTCTTGCATACCATATTGCATTTAGTGCTGCTTTAGTCCTGTGCAGTGTCTGATGCTGCTTACCAGTTGCCATGGAGCGTGGATGAATTAGCTGGTTCAAGGGGAGTCTTGGCAGTTTTGGCGCTTATTTTGCAATTATTTCAGAATTTCAGTGCTGTTTTCCACTTTGTGTTGTAGATGTTCCCTCTAAATTCTCTGTGAGGTAATACTTTGCTCCCTGAGTATTTTGAGGAGTAAACAGTTCCTGTGATTTCAGAACACCAATATGTTTTCTTTTAGAGGTAAGGGTAAATAATTCCAGGGAAATATTGTTGCCCATCAAGCAGAAAGAGATAGAAAAATAATATGTTACTTGTTGAACATTTGTACTCAATATAATGAAAGGAAAAAAAATCACTGAACCCTTTCATTGTTGTCCAAGTGAGTTTCAGTGGTATATTTGAAAATAACTAACTATGGTATCTGTCCATTTGTTGAGAAATGTTTCATTTCAAGATGAGTTGAACAAAGATAAAGCTGTAAGTTGTAGACTGCAGTCAGAAAAAATGTATTTTAAATTACTGCATTGCTGGATGCCCAAGATAAATTTTGGAAAATGCTGACAATCCCTTGAAAGATGGATGAACATATAAGTGGTATTTTTATTCATCCATATACACTGCTTTAAGATAGCAAAGTTAAAAACAAATCAACAAAGATGGAATGATATCTTAATTCACTTTATTTGTGAATCTAATACAGGGAATGCTATGTAGCTTGTCAGGAACACTTTTTTTCCTTATAGTCAAAAAATCTCCTCAACTCCTGCAAAATAGAGATGCTTGCTTAGTTACTGAGGGAATACTTTGGGTGACTTCAGCAGTTTTAGGGTTTTAGTGGTGTGTCACACATTGTCTCATTGCTATTAACTTCTTAAAAATAGGGAGGCTGTCTGCCTTGTGGTTCTTTCCATTCCTGATTAGGAATGTGGCCTGTAAGAATTTCCTAGATTATATATCCACTTTCTTAACTTAATTCTTAAAATTGCTGTGAAAACTGTGAGGAGAAAAGTACTAAGAAAATTAAATTTATAAACAATTTTTTTAAATTAGCAACTTGGGAAAGGTTAATCAATGATTCTGTCCTTACAATATAAAGAGATCATATCAGATCAAGAGTTACTAGTGAAATATTGTCTTTTTATTTTGGAAACTTTTCTTCTGACAGTGCAGTCCAACTATTCTTTGAGGTTTTTCTTTCCTCATCTATTTTTAAGCTCAAATTTTAGTCTGAACATCACATTAGAAAGTTGAGGTAACTTTTGGTCACAGTAAAGCTGGTGTAGTAAAATGAATACATTTAAACAGGAGTAGTGTAAATTGTCAGTTGGCTCTGTTAGAGTCAGTAAGACTTGTTTCACTGTGAGGAATTGAAGGTATTGTGCAATTTTGTGTGTTTTTTCTGTTTAAGGGTCTTGACATCAGGTTACAGAGGGAGAACTTCACCAGCTTGCTGAGCAAAGTGGTGCTCACCATTGTTGCCAGTAGAGGTCTGTGTTGCTCTTTGAAAATACTGAACAAAAGCCACCTGGTGCTTTTTCCTGTTCCCAGGAAATGCTCCTGTAATTCTGTTGTTTGTGTTCTTAATTTAGGGCTAGAATTGTAAATTTCTAAAAGCTTGTCAGCAGTTTCTCTAGGTTTAATTTTATACAGAGGTGTGGTATTTTCAGCTGTGTAAGTTATCAAATAAAACATTTTTTGAAAAATAGTGTAACTTGGTTTTAGTATCAGAGACAGTCAGATTGTCTCTGACTTACATAAAAAGTGCTACCTATTTTTAAGGATCATGCAGCTGTCTGACCTTGGGACCACAGTGTGTTCTGGTTTCTGTGGCAGGTGCAGTTGCATCTAACCCACAGTGACTGTGGAGTGTGTCTGAGTAGTGAAGTGTAAATGTATTATTGAAGGGCAAAGTGGGTATGTTCTGTCCAGTCAGGCAGAGTCCACGAAGTAGGGCTTTTCTTAATGCTTTTTCAAGATTTTATCACACAACTGTGTTGATAATCACAAACAATCGCTCAAACTGGGATTCTGATTTTTCTGTTAGATGAAAGTCAAAAGAACCTTGTCAATTGCTTTTGTAAGGGATGCCCAGAACATGCAGATCAGTTTTTTTCAGATGCTGAAGAAAATCCAGAAACTCCAACCGTAATGTGTCTTGCTATATTGGATTCCTTGATTATGTTTTAATGTTTTAGATTGTTTCTTCAAAATAATTGTTGTTTAGTGGGTTTTTTTTAATTGGAATTCTCTTTTTTCCTGGCACTCTTACTTCTGAGTACTATATGCATTTAGTGTAAGAAGTTATCATGTTTCTTTTATTTCTTGTACAGAACTTCAGTATTAGCTACTTTTGTCATACTGATGCAAAATGTTGGGAAACATGATTCTAATTGATCTCAAACACCTGCTTTATGATATAAAATGTAGTTTTGAATGACTGGCCATTTAATTTTTGTAAATGATAACCAGAAGTTTTTCTGTTTTATTCTTCTCTCTCATAACTTTTTTTCCCTAATGGCTCTCTGAGCAACCTGGTCTAGTGGAAGGTGTCCCTGCCTATAGCAGGGGGTTGTAGCTGGATGATCTTGAAGGTCCCTTCCAACCCAAACCACTCTATTATTCTGTGGTTATGTCTTTAGTGTGGAAAGCTAGCTTGACATAGGAAAAAAAAAAAAAGGTTATTGCAAAACTTGTGCAAGTTAGATTGCAGCATATCACTGAGGTTTTTAAACTAATAGTCTGATTACCACTACAAATGGTTAGTAAATGTTAGAAGATGACATGTTCTGTTAAAACATGTTTCTACAAAACAAGGAAATGCTAAGCAATCTACTTTTTTTCCCTTTAACTACTAAAATACAGTTACCAGCTGTACTCTTTCAATCTTTCTTTTCAGATTGATTTATGTCACACTCAGAGCTGACTTGCATCCCTTAAACAAAGGAAGTCAGTACCTGAGGATCAGGTGTATGAAACCAGGGGAAAAGACTCAAAGCTTTGTGCTCAACTCAGAATTGGGCCTGTGCAGCTTTTGAAATGCTTTGTGTATTTAGTGAGCTGCATTCCCAGAATTAAATGTTGTAGTTAATTGCAGTGAGAGTTTGTATATAGACACAAACATACATGAACATTGTGAAACTCTAGGAGGTAGCGTTTTGTTAATGAGTGTCTTGATATTTTACTTAGTATTAATCATCATGGTAACAGGTAGATGATGAGGTTTGGTTCACACATGGTGGTGCTTTTGTGATAAATACAAATTATGTAGCTGTGCAATTTGTGTTGTGCCTTTCTCTGTATCACCTGCACCTCATTCTGAAATCTCTCTCATATGGGACATTATTTGAACACTTTACATCTGTGAGCAATGTAGAATGGCTACTGCTTTTAAATCCTCCTGTTCCCAAAATACTAGAAACTTTCCTGAGTCCCTTACTGGAAAAATACAGCCAAGTTTTAGTGGTCTGGGATGGGAGATTAACTGTGTTAATTCTGGGACCAGCACTGTCCTAGATCAGATACTGTCAGGGTGGAAATAAACGTTAAACTATTGGAAAGCTGGTAATTGTTGTTTTCAATAAGCATACAGTGCTTACATTATTTAAGAAAAAGAGCCCAAGATTTTTTTTTTGTCATCACTTTATTGTATTTAAAAAATAAGCTATTTTCAGTAGCTTTTTACTTTATGTATCAAAGTAGTATAAAAAATAAGTAAACTGGTGCATAACCAATACAATGCATGTGGCCAGACTGCTGTGCTGTGACTCTGCTTTTGTACTTTTTAGTGGCAGAAGGTGGTGAAAGTTTGTTTAGTGGGAGAATTCCTGATTTCTGACCTATCATGTCTCTGTGTAGCAGTGTTTGACCACATCCTGTGTTAGTACTGTTCTGAACCTTTCTTGTAGTTAAAAAGCAGAATCTGCTTTCAGAGCCTTAATAGAGCCAGGTGTGGTTAACCTTTGTTGTATTTCTTATGGCAATTAAGTAATCACTAATTGAGTAATGGCTATTTAAGCTACTACCTGTATGAGAAGAAAAATTAAGCTTTTAAAGCTTTTCTAAATTTCTTGTGCAGACTCTTTAAGGTCTCTAGTTAGATGCTGGCTAGTTTTCACCACTGTGCCCTAAATCTCTTGGCAATGGAGAGATTAGAGAAATAGATTAAAAATATTTGCTTCTTAAGGAAGCAAAAATTTATTGCTCTATACCTGCAGAGAAGAGAATTTTGTGAATATGGGGAGCTGTTGTAGTTCAGAATTTACTGAGTTTATCTGTGGGTGACAGCATTTTTACTGAGGCTTCATCAGCCTTCAAAAAGAAGGTAACATTTGCTGAATCCTAATTAGACCAGTGAATGGTCTCATTTAAGTCCAACTCCAATCATATGGGAGGAATAAAACAGACCCTTCACGTACCATTGAGTACTTGATTTCATTAGTATTAGTCTGACTGTCTTAAATATGTTCATTGTCTTTTGCTGTATTGCCTGGAGTTTGGTGGTCTAAGCCCACAAATGTTTGTCTGTCAGTAAGAAATTATTCAGCTCTATTTTTGAGCTAGATTGCAAGCTTTCCTTGAAAAATGTGCACATTTTTCTTTGAAAGCACTGTTTATTTTCTAACTTCTCTCTCCTGTTTCCACATGAAATAGTATTACAAGGTTATGCAGCTGGCAGGGCTCCTACAAAGGAACTGCTCAGGATAGCCTTTGTTTCAGATTCACTTCATGATTTCTTGTATGGTTTTGGAATTTTTCATGTGCTGGAACACCTGAACTTTGTCAGCCTTGAAAAAATCAGCTTGTTTTTGTTGGATAGTTTGTTTTAGGGAAAGAAAATCTCTAAGAGAAATTAGATCTGTCTGGGTTTGGTCTGTATTGTTATTTTTCTCAATTCTCTTCATGATGGTTTTAAGATAGCTAAGTGTAAACTTCCTTTTTATACAGCAAGGTGTTTGCTTTCTAGTAATTATCTATTATGTGCATCCTTTTTCTTACAAGAACAGAAAAAGGGATGTAAGCTGGGGGAGCAAGCTTGTGACAATGCTTCTTGAATCTTTTCCCCAGTTTAGTGAAAAGCATTTGTTGTCTGAATCAAAATTAATGTTCATAAATGCAGGAATTTCTGTGGGTTAATAACACTTCTGCCTGTTTTTATTAGGAAGAATTTCTGTGTGTAATTCTGTTGTAGGTCAGTGGTGCACAGAGACGGGAAATGCTGAGTTTTGCGAAGGGGATGCATCTCATGTTCTCAGCAAGCCAGCAGAACTTCTGGAGAACAAACTATTAAAGCCTTTGCATGGTTGTGTGTTTTCATGCTGGAAGTGTTTCACTTGTGGAGAACTGGAGTGGTTGTTATTTATGGAGGTTTAGGTTCAAAGCTTATTGTGAGGCAGACAGAAAGATCAACAATTTATAACCTTGGATTATTTTTCTTGGCTGAGTCCTAGCTGTCCCTGAGACTGTTTTCATGGGATACTTTTGCATTTATTGGGTTCTTAAAAGCATGGAAGTGTTGTTCCTTGATGTGTATTTTAACTTTTTGTGAATCCTAGGCTCTGTGTATCATGAATTATCTTACAGCACATGTGTAACACTACCATGGAAATGCTGGTGTCTGAATTTTGTTGTACCAGTGTTTTGGGGGAATGGGATTATGGTGCTTTTTCAGGAGAGCCTGGATCTTGCAGGAAGTGTGTTTTTGGCCAGAGTAGAGTATTGGGGTAATTGATGCAGGAAAGCACAATTTATGGAGGGGAATGTGCCTGTGGGGTGGAACTTTTAACTCCTCCTGTTGTGGGCTGTCAGTCAGGGATTAGGACTGATGTAGTTTGAACAATTAAAAAACCACTAAAAGCTATTATTTTCAGACTTTCATTAATGTTAATTTACAGAGCTGTATTCTGAAAATTTATGGCAGGTAATAGTGAGTGAGTTTTCCATGAGTGCCATCACTATGGCTTAATATTGTGGAATGTTAATATTGCTCTATTTTACATAAAGCTCCAACTGCTTACTTGTTACATATTGTAAATATTAAGAGGTCCTCTTGGACTTCCTGTAATTTATTTTTCTTATTGAGTAAGCTGAAAATGGTGTCAGATGTTCATACTGCTTTTTCATGTCCATTTTGATGAATCTATTTATTACTTGTGTAATGAGCAGTACACATGGTTGGTTAGCCAAGTTATTGAACTTCATCAACCTTGGCTGAAATTCACAATGCATGTGAAACTTGTTGTAATATGTAAGAAATTACATCTGGCCTAAAAGGTTCAATAATGATTACTGCTTGTGAAGGAATATTTTCACAAAGGATGGGATTGTGCTGTGTGCCTGTGTTGTACTTTCTGGTACTCCTTTTACAGGGGGAAAACATTTGTAGAACGGGAGCCTTCCTAGGTGGTACTTATTTGTTGTCTGTTCTCTAAGAGCTAGAAAGACTTTTCAACTTGATTGCTTTTCTGTCTTTTGAAATATTTATTTTCACAAAGGTTTTTCTTATTATTTTATGCATACTTCATAGTCCAGGGATGAAAACATCTTTTGCATGACTTAGTTTGTCTCATTGCAACATTGAGCTTACTCTTTGCATCATTTTGTGTCTTCATGTTCTGAAAACTAATTGTGCTACAAGAGTATATGTAAATTTGTATTATTTTGGAACGCTTGTTAGATGGTGGGGATGGAAGAGGGTGCTAAATGCATTCTGATTTCTAATGACAGTATCTTCTGAGACATCTAGGGACTTCTTTAGATCCTGAGAACTCCAGTTACAGCCTGTGGATGTACATTAATGTGATGTTTTTGGCTAACCAGCAGAAAATTTTTAGTGACTATATGCTAAGTAGACCCACAAGAAGGAAGGAACTCAGTATATTATGTCCCTTTTAAACTTCTCATGCTTGATTATGTCAAGGTTTTATAAGGCTTTGAAACTCAAGTCTGAAACAGTAAATCCCTACCAAGAAGGAAGTGAAAGGAGATAGGTAAAACTTGGAAAGATCAAAATCCTGACTTGATTAAAAGGAGCTTTGCTACTGTCTTCAGAATTTGTAAGGACAGAATTTTGTCTGAGATAGAGAATAGGAATAGTACAGTGAGAAAGATCTTATCTTAATCTTGTATTCATCCTAAAGTCTACAATGCATAGGATTTTTTAAGAGACAGTGTGTGATTTAGGAAAATAAATACGTCAAATGTCACATTTTTTCAGGAGTTCCCATCAAAAACAAAAGTACTTTTGTCTTCCTTTTTCCTTTTTTTTTTTGTTAGTTAATGGTATTTGCAGTTTGTTACTGACCACACACTATGCCTTTTGTCTTTCTGTTGTTTTCATTTTTCTTCTGTAAGTGGAAGGTTTTTCCTTCTCCTTTTTTCATTTATTCTATTGGTTTGTCATTTTAGTATGTGGGATCTTTGTAGCCTTATGTTCAGCTACATAACCTCAGTATTTTTGTTCCTGTAACATCCAGCTGGTTTTGATTTCTTGGTGTACTTCTACATCATGGATTTCAGTACTTCATCTGTTGCTCCAGAAAACTCCCTGCAGTCTGTCTTCAAATCTGAATATTTTCATAGTAATACACTTTGTTTCATCTCCTTCAATTAATTATAGTTACCTTAGTTACTGCTTTTAAGTTCCTATTCTTAGTTAATATCTTCTTCATACTAAAAGTAGTAGTAGAGTTAGGTTCTCTTGTTGTTCTACTTTCTTCATAGTAATAATGTGTGTTTGAACAAGGAGTTGTCACAGTTCAGTTTTGGAAGTATTTATTTAAATCTTGTTCATGCACTGTGACTCGAGGCTCTGAAAAATGAGTGTTGCTTATGAATTTTTATGATTTTTTTTCCAGTTGATGTATCTTTGTAGAAGGTATGTTTGGTGCTTCCTCGTTATTTCTTCTTTATCCAAGCAGCTTTAACAACACATTCTCTAATTGACTTTCCTTTCCTTTCGCTATGAAACTCAAAATCATAAAACTTGTGGGGCATTTTACTCTTGTGATGGTTAGTTAAAATGCTGCCTTTGTGCAAAAAAAACCCCTGCTTGTTTAAAACTTTGTGAGCAGGATTGCTAATTCTCCTATATCACAACCAAATTGAAGAAAACAATATATTGTGTATTCAGAGATTCAGGAACTGTGAGAGATTCTGGTCATGTTCCTCTTCTGCCACTGAGAAGCACGAGCTGCAGGTCTTGCTTTATACATTTGTACATTGTAGACATTAATTATACTTTTGAGAAATGTGTTATTAGCCTTATTTTACTTATGGAGCAATGTATGGATACAGTAAATTAACTAAATTTATAGATTATGTCCATATCCATATTCCAGTTTAAAGTGGGAGTTGGATTGTTCTGTCACAGGATAAAACATATATTTCTCTGAAGGCTATTCTAATTCTTCAGCAGGAGGAGTAATTAAGATATATTAAGAACAGAAAATATGACAAATAGAAAAGAAAGCAAGCTTTTTTTGAGAAATGCTTTATTTGTTTGGGTCTGTGTCCAGCTGTGAGCAGATGCTGAGGGGTATAAACTTACTGAAGGATTTTTAATTCTAAGGGTAAAATTGGATTAATTTGTGCCTTGCTAAGCAAAGAGGAGTGCATAAAAATGTGCATGACCTATTTGGCAGCACACTTTTGGCAACCTGAGTGAATGAAGATTGTGATCTCTGAGAGGGTGTCTCGCTGTGTCTGGTTCTGAGTCTAATCTGTGGTCAAAGAAATAGAGCCTGGGACCTCCTGATTCTGTGCTTTGTGATACTTTAAACACTCATATCTGGCAAAACAAAACGTTGTGTATCTAGAATGCAAGGCAGAGAGAGGCTTCATAGTAGAATAGATGTAATTTGGTGAGTAAATACCACTGACTAAACTTTATATGCACAAACCAAGGTTTGGGCATTTAACTGGGGAACTTGTCACAGGCCAGGCGGACTGACTGACTATGAGATCAGGAGTTGTACAGCCTCATTTCTGTGTCATCTTGGGTGAATTATTCAACACTGGATTCTGACTATCAGGAGAAGTGATGCTTTTTACCTCATTCACAGTAACGTTGCGAATTGTGACTCAGGATTTTAGAGTAAAATATTATCACAAAAGCAGTGGGTTTTGGAAAATGCTTGTTCACCTGGCAGATTCTTCTTTTTTACAAAGTTTTATAGGCATATATATCTCTGGATTTAGCATACCTGTCCCCAAACTGGCAAGGTCTAACTTCTTGGAAGATGAAAAAATTTGGTGTAGAGTATGGAGCTGTAATTGGGCCTTTGCTTTAGAGCATTGTTGTCATTGATCTCTTGGGTGGGCTGTTGGTGTTCCAGCTGGTAGCAGATAGACCTTAAATATCTTTTAGAAAATACAAATTAATTTTGGTGTGAGAAGGTGCATGACATGTCTTCATGCCCTTCTTGAAAATGTGCCAAAGAGGTCTTTGATTTTTTTTTTTTTTTTGCCCATGGCCTTACATTATAATTAATGACTTCTAATTCTTGCTTGTTTTCCATTCTCCTTGCTTTTGTGTATAGACACTTTTTGTTAATACTGTTCTTATTCTCCATCTTTTGTTTCAGAACACCATCTCCTGCCTTACTTTGTATGTCGGAACCACATGATGGATCATTTGAGTTCCATAACAGCCTCCCACCTCCCTCTTCCCTCCGTAGTTTAAAGCACACCCAAAGGTTTGCCAGCTTTGCATAGAAAAAGCAATGAACTGTGTCTTCCCCGTGTTCAGTTCTTTTCACAGGATACTGAAGTGACTCTTGTATTAAAACCTTCCTTTGCTGCCAAACTAAACAAGTTGTCTTATCTCATATGGCCCAAAGACAGAGGTGGGTGGTGACTGCCAGAAATCAGGTGGTGTTGTTTTAATTTTCAGTCTGTTCCTGTCCCCCTGATACAACCTGTGAGCTCCTTAGAACAGGACCTGGCTCTGTATGTTTGATTCCCTAAGACATCTCTTTTTTTGTATGCTAAACTGTGAGCATTTTAGGACAGAACATTGTTTATTATTTATCTGTAAAATGTCTAGTATGCATTTTAAAATCTTTTACTGTTTGTGTAACTGATATAAATAAATATCAAGTTTGTTTTAAGAAAAAACTGGGTCCAGTTTATGTTGTAGCACTTTCTTTGTATCTTTATGTAACACTGAGCATTTCTTATGAAATGACTTTGAGATTAAAGCTGGGAGGATCTCTCACTTTAGCTGACAGCACAGTATGTCTTTTAATTATTCTGCCTTGGATGAAGTATTCCTCTTTATTGAATTTACTTCTTTTATTAATATTGCACTGTTGTACTTGCCAAAAGGAGATTCAAAACATGCAACTAATTTTTTTTATTATGTTTAATTAGGGCCCAGCTCAGCAGTACAGAAACCTATGATAGTGTTGGCTTACAGAGGAACAGAAGTGTACTTGAAAAGAAACTAGACAATTTCTGGCTTTTTTTCTCCATTTTTGCTTTGGTGGGAAAAGCTGTTGTGTTGCCTAAAGCTACTGCTGATGCAAAGAGCAGCTTTAGAGAAGTGTTTGCCAACCCCATTTCTCTGAACTTGGAACTTTTTTTTTCATATCTGATTAAAAAAAAAAAAGCCCAGGAGACAGAGACAAAGATAAATTTAAAATTCTCTGGGATTTTTTGTGGTCACTTGAGTAAGCTTGTCTAAGAAGGTGTGTTAAAAATAGCAGGAATAAGGGAGGAAAAAAGCCCCAAAGTTTTGGAAAGGAGGTGGGGAGGGGAAGGGGAAACAAAACCCCACCCCTCAGACCAGCTTTTAAAATCTGGGTGATGCTGAATGTCTGATCAAACTTCTTCCATTCCGTTACAAATGCTCTGAAGTTTGGCATTTTTTCAGAAAACAAACCCTTCAGGGGTGTATGGATTAGATAGAAACTGAAGTCTCTTTCTTGTTGGACTTTGATACTTCTGCTGATGTTGGGTAAATCCTGATGGTTTGTCTGTGTGACTGTTGTAAGTTTTGTTGCCACCACCTCTGTTTAGCTCACCTCACCTTTGCTGTTAAATAATGACAAAGCTTCAGTAGCATGCACAAAAATGTTATTTGTTTCCTTAATAATGTATAAATAGACTGGCTTTATTTAAACAAATAAACAAAAGAACTGGTTGCTTATCCCAGAGCTCCTAAACATTCAGGAATAATTCTAAGAAATAGAGTGCCCTAAATGTCACATCAAATTTGACTACTCAGACCTGATCTAGTTTTCATCAAGTTGCTGGTTTGATGTTGACTTACATGATGGGCAGATTTGTTATTTTCTGCTACTCCAGATTTCAGTTAAATGTTTAATTTGGAAGTGTTTATTTTGCAGTAAAATTAGAAGTAGTGTGCTAACATAACTGTAATCTAACAAAGTATTTTTTCATCCCTTATGAATGTAAGCGTATGTAATTCTGAATAATTTAGGGTTTTTACTGAAATAAAGAATATGAGTCACACTAAAATAAGTTCTGCTTATTTTGAGGCAAAGTTGCTATTTCAGGTTTATTTTAAAATGTGTGTAACTCTGACTTAGCTTGGTAATAATACATTTAGATGTACTTTTAGGTTTAAAGGTTGTTTTTGTTTAGAAAATGTGAAGTGTGCTGAGTTTCTGCATATCCACATGCCTGTCTGCCTTCATATATTATCTGTTACAATGGAAAAAATTGTATGCAAACAGAAAAGTAAACTCTTTAATAAATCCTCCTTAAACACTAAATGATAAAACCAAGTGCTAAATTCTTTGTATTGTTTTTAAATACAGTAATTGATTTGTGTTAGGAAGACTGGCTGACTTGCTTGCAGAAAGCCATACTGTCATTTTTAAAGACAATCAGAAGAAAACATGGATTTATTCTATGCTTGAAGAAACACTGAGAATAAGAAGTTGAAACAGAGTAATCTTCAGTTATAGAGGTGATGCTAAAATATGATGAGTTGTATTTAATTTCTGCAAATTTTTTTAGTTTTGCTAAAATGCCACAGTCCACTGAACTTACACAATGTACTTTAAGAATTTTCAGTAAAAATTTGTTTGGGGTTTGGTAGGAGCCATGATCCTATAATAGATAAAGAAAGGCAAGATGAAACATGAAGGTTGGGAGGGTTTTTTCCTGCCCCTTCTTGAAGGAGTGTATATTATTTAAACAGAGCTTTGGGATTGTTTGAAATGGAAGATGCAAGTCTGAATCCTTTCTGGCTCTGATTTTTGGTCCCTGATGTACATCTGGCCCAAGAAGTAGATCTGAAAGGTAATATTGGGTTTTCACTGAGAATTCAGTTCTTATCTCTGATTCCTCTTCTCTTCCCTTCACTCTAATCCCTGGCTGCTGTTCAGCTGTTCAGGCACATAGCGGGACCTGTTTGTATTTAGATGACTTGGCAAGTGGAAAAAAATTTTGATTGGGGTGATCTGTGAAGTTTAGTATTAAATTTCAGTTTTGGTTTTATCTGCTGTTACATTTTCATAAAACTGTTTTAAGGATATCTTAGTTGAAACCCACAGTTACCCTGAGTAATATCTCCATGTATTTTGGGGGCAGACATTTAGTGGTTGGTGGAAATTGCCTTGACACAACAAAAACAAGGTCTTATCTTGGGACATGACAGGTACCTTGGCTGGGTATTTAATGTGCTGCAGTCTCACTCCAGGGCTCATTCCAGGCTGGAGCCCTTGGCTGTTGTTGCAGTGCTTATGTTGGACAGTAGCACCTCTACAAGGTGAAGGATCAGCAGTGTGTGGTTGGGTCTGCTGTGGGACCTTTGGGTAGCTGAGATACTGATCACTGTTGGGTCAAACAGCTGGAAGGACTGAAGTCCCAGCTTCCCTCGTGCCTTGTGCAATGGCATCGTGGGGCTGAGTTGGTGTTTGGGCAATAAACTGGAGCAGAGACCAGATGTGCATGCAACCCCATGGCTCTTAGTTGCAGCAGATTTGTGATACATGTGCCTGACTATGACTGTGCTGGATTTTTGTTTGCTTGCAGCACCATCCCTTAAAAATTCAGCTTTCTTGCCCTCGATGTATTTTTAATTTTCTACAGGAAAAACATGCAACAGATATTTATAGTCCCGTTAATTTAAGGCTGTTTTAAAATATTTGTTTAGTGTTGTGCTCCTTCAGAGGAAACAGAATATTTTGGGGTTTTGTCAGTGACAACAGCAGTGCACTTTCTGTTATGAATAACTTTGCCTTGCCCAGAGCAATGTATTGCAAAGAAGTGTAAGGAGTGCATATTTTGGGGTTGGTTAGATGGAAAACAGAACCCATGCATTAGTCATCCTGTTTGGTTTGGGTTGGCTTTTTCTGTGGTTCATGACTCCAAGAAAAACACGTTTGTCCAATTTACACACAAAGGGAGAGGCAGGATGTATCTTTCATATAACATCACACTTTTCAATGAAAAATATCAGTATGTGTCATTACCATGGGCCTGCAAACAAATGGAAACAAAGGCAGCATTAGTGTTCCATGGGAATTGCTCATTTTAAATCGAGTTACTTAAAATATCTTGGTGCTTTATTTGCTTGAAAGCTTGCATTTGGAGCAAGTTGGATAATTTGTCTCTTAAGATTTTATCCTGAATATCCATAGTGAAGCAGAGTGGATGTGGCCAAGCAGTCCTGATATGGGATGGAAGGTGCTTTATTGGCTCTGGGAGGTATGAGTTTGTCAGTGATGTCATGTTCTGTGTGTGACTGTGCCAGCTCTGTTGGATGTTGCACTCTGGAACCACCAGCACAGGCAGCAGCGTTCCTGGGTGCAGAAGATTCTTCCCTAAATCACACATCATTGTTTACAGCTTTTCAACCTGAAAAGAAGTTTACATAGAGTTCTTTATCACTTTATCTGTAGCACATTTGAATCTTCTTTACTCCTATTCTGAGGAAGTGTTGAGTACGATGGTCTCATTCACTGTCACCAGTGTTTAGGTCTTCCATGTTTCAAGAAATCTAAGTGATTTCCAGGAGACAAGTCTCTTTTCTCTTGGGTCCCAAAATCAGAATAGTCTGCTGAGAGGCAGCAGTTGGGATGAGAGTCTACTTTGAATTATAAAGACCATCTGTTGCAAATTCTTGAGTGTTTAACCTTTTCATAGCCTACCTCTGTAGTAAAACTGGACTTAAATTGCATTTCATGTAGATTACATGTTGCATTAAAAAAAAAAGTTGTATATTTTGTCAGGGTTGTGCTTGTAATGCATTTCTAATTTCCTGCATTTTTACCTAAAACTCAAGTGTACCCTTTATCCAGGGAAAATGCAGAGTTTAGTTTTTAAAGTCAAAGGGTGAATGAAGGGAGTAACATCTACCTGGAAAAATACTTTTGTGGTACTTTTATTACTTCTGCATTTAAAAAATAGTCATGTATGATTTGGATCATGATTGAATGTGGCAGATGAACTTTCTGATAGTTGAGGAAAAATTATTGTCCTTATAAGAATGTTAAGGGTTTAAAATGATGCAAATGTCCTGGCCCCTGTTTGATGGCTTAAAACAGCCAAGGCTCTGCTGGTTCTGTGCTTGTTCAGCATCTCTAGGGGAGGTCTTGGATTTGTATTGTAGGAACACACTGGCCAAACAGGGAGAATGGTTTTCTTCTCCCTAAAATCTTAAACCAAAGTAAAATTAAGTGCTACATATTGACCTATGTTTTGTTCAAGAGGAAGTATCAGAAGTTGTTTATTTTTTCCTGGAAAGAACTTAGATCAAGGAGACAAAACTCCAAGAAAATAACCACCTTCTTTTTCCATTGTCCTTTGTGTCACTTCTGCCTGGAGGAAGGAGCTTCCATAACTCATGTGGTTTGTACATTGTTGAGTTTAAATGTGAACTCCTGAACTAGTCTCTGCTGTCCATGAGTGAAAGAGGCCAGAAAGTGCTTTTTCAGTTGTTTGATGCCAAGAATGTTTTAATTAAGGTTTCATATTTTCTGGGTTGCAGAATTAATGTAGAAAAATGTTGCTTTTAATTTATGAAGCTTATATAAAATTATTGATCCTTCCCAGGAAGAACCCAGTTGTTCAAATAAAAACTTCCTGTTCTTTGGAAGTTGCATTTTAGCTTGTCATATATGGAAAAGAAATTGATCTTCAAGCTCCTACTTTATAAAAAAATGTTTTTGTACAAGTCTCTTACTCATTTTATATGAAAAGAAAATATAAGTATTTCCAAACCCCCAAATCTGTTCTGAAAAATCTACTCACTTCACTCTGCAAAGGGGACATTTGTCTATTTATAAGAATTCAGTAGATGTTTGCTGCAATTCAGAAAGCATCAGCAAAGTTTGAGAACAGCATAGTGGGGGGAAAAGAGAGACACCTGAACACAGCTGTGAATGTAATACACACTTATAGTGATATAATGTTTGTGTTTACAAAATCTGAATTGGCTTCTGCTGTTCTGCAGTCTCTAAGTAATCCATCAGTGGATGAAAGGGCAGAAATATGGAACACAAACAGCCCAGTGCTTTCCAAATCCATGGAACACTTGTGTCCACTCAGCTGATCTTGCTGTGTTTGCTGTAGTGGCAGGAAGAAGTTTTTCTGCTGGATTCCCTTTGAGTTTATATGCAAACTGCCTGTGACACAGGGCTCGAGGAAGGCTGGACTCAGGGCAACTTTAAATCGTTGTGCAAGCTCACATGAAGTTGTTTTAGAATCTCTGGGCCTCCAGAGCTCCTCTATCATGGAGAGAAAGGAAGATACAATTTTGAGAAACCAAATGCAAGCAAACCCTGTAGGCTTTTTTTTACACTAGGAACTGAACTGTCCAAAGAAAGATGGCATCACTGTGTTAAAATGTGTTGGAAATGACAGATCCAAGGTACCCTGGAATGTTTGGGAGAAGGTAGAGAAGCTGAAGAAAGCTTCCTATTGTCTAAAATGTTTCTGAATTTCTTCTGTATTCAAACCTCCCTATATTTCAAATAAAGGAATGTTTTAAAACATGTAAACGCCTAATGCAGGTTCTTTACAAAATGTCCCCCAGTGATCTATGGACTGTATGCTGTCTGTTTAAACAAGAAATCACTGAATTACTTTCCCTCTCAATGAATCCCTTTCTCTGTTTTATAGAGGAGGTTGCACCATTTGACAGAGCCACGTACTCATCTGGTGTGTGTTGACACAGTGTAGTTGGCATTAATTGAGCGATGCTAACTGCTTCGTAACTGACACCATTAGCTGAAAATCTGCCCCAAAATTCAGTGGCAGTACTCGACTGCTGATAGCCAAGAGTGTGAGAGTATTGAACAGTCATTACAGAAGATGAAGAATGAAATTGAGTGCTAATTTCTGAGTCTTTATGAAAGCATGCTGTAAGAAAGGGCTGAAGGGTTTTAAATGTCTCTAGCAAATCCCATGTGCTTGTAGCTCTCTTGTTAGTTCTGCTCCCAGGCCTTTAGGTTCGCTGGTGATGTAGAACTGTGCCATAATGTTTATCCTCATGTATGTCTTATTCTTAAAGAGGATTTTCACTTCTGAGTGTCGGATTAGAGCTCGTTCAGCCACAGCACCAGCAGCAAGAGTAGTTGATCTCAGCACAAACTTGAGATTTCCAGGGCAATCGCTTGAAATTAGTTCTGTAAAACAGTTGCTCAAAATAGTGCATTTAAATACTCTATACAATGCAGTGATTGCATGGAAGTGGACGTTATTTAAGCATGCTATTCTTCTGTCATATTTGGGGGAAGTATCTCTTTTATTCTTTGTAATTGGTTCTGCTTGATGCCCAAGTCTGTAATCCTAGGCTGTTTTTAGTACTTTTAACTCTCCCCCCTCCCAATTAGTATATAACTCGTTAGCAGTGGGCTATACTATGTGTTTTACCTGGGTTAAATAGCTCTGCAATAGCCTAGTGCTGTGGTACAGAGAGGGTTTACCACTGGAGTTGTTTCCCTGAAAAGAAACTATAATTACTGTTAATGGCTCTTCCTTGTAAAAGGGCTGTGTCACTAAGTGGTGGCAGTCTCAGGTTAAGTGAAGTTTTAAAAAAATGTTTGAATCTTTTGAAGTCCACAGAGTTACTTTTGTGGGTAGAATTAATGTTGCTCTGGTTCCTCAGTTGTGCATGTCCTTCACATAGGTATTTAGTATTCTCTTTCTATGACTTCTTAAAAGGTTTTATTTTCTGGGTGTTTATGATCTTTGTGGTTTAACTTCGGTGTATGAAACCACATTCAATGTGGATTGTGATTCAGTGGTAGTTTTTATAGAGAAGTAAGATTTTTATTTATAGGTTTAAGAGGTTTTGGGCTTTACTCAGTCCATGTGTTAGGCTGAGGTTTTAACATTTGCTGTATATTGAAAATATAGCTACATTTTGCTGAAGAACAAATGTTGACAAACCTATTTCAACACAATAAATCGATAGAAAACATTTTCCACCCTGCTAGAAACTTTTCCCCACCTGTTAAGTGTTTTGGTACTGGGGGAGGAAAGAAGTGTTAATTTTTGCAGAAGAACCAAAGAGCTAAAGCTGTAAAAAGACTTGAATACTGAGGTGCTTCCAAACTCCTCCTTCAGGTGTTCCAGCTAGAAGCTGCATTTTTCTAAGGTCTTGTAAAGCTGTTTCTTAAACTGTAATTTACTTAATTGTACTGCTTAATGAGGATTTTCAGGTCTATGAAGAAGTGTTTTCAGGACATATGAAAATGCTGCAGTCTCGAGAGCGAGCAGCAAGTTGGTGGTTAGATCAAACTTCAACTCCAGTGAGCTCTGTGAAGAACACTTTGTGTTACCTCTTCTTGATGTGTTTCCTCTGGGACACGATCTGGAAAAATGCCTTAAGAATTATGCTCCACACAAAGTGATAGAAAGATCAAGTAGTAACAGCTATGTACAATCCCTACTTATAGCCAACAATTCAGTAGTTGAATTGAAGCCTTTATATGGTTTGGGGTACCTGGGTTTGTTTAATCCTTTTGTATGTAACTAACTGTCCTAAATATGGTGCAGGAGTGTTTGTGAATTAGTTTAAAATGTGTCTGGTGGGGAGACACATCAGCACTTCATCTGTGGCAGCATTTAAATGGAGATATTTAGCACATGATTTCATGTAAAGATCCAGAACTATCTACCTAAGGGTGAGGAATCATTCTTTGGCAGCTCGAAGAAGAGCAAGGACATCCTAAAGAGAAGTGCTTAACACTGATCTCCAGGTTTGCAGGGAAAAGTCGAGATAGCATGAAATAAACTAAACTCACAGCATGGAACTTGCTTAGTTTATAATGAGTATCAAGTTATTAACTATAGGAGAGAATGGCATGAAATTTATTATTTTGCACAGTTTATTATTTTGCACAGTGTGACATAGGATAGAGTTAGCAAAACATCATCACACTTTGCTAATTAATCTGGCCGTCAGTTCTTGATTTTTGTTTAACAATAGCAAAACTATTCCCAGCTATTCCAACCAGTTTGTAATAACATGGTAAGCTAGTCAAAATAAGTGTATTTTTGTGCAAAACAAGAAGCATAACAGCTAGCTAATAGTACCCTGGTATGTCTTACATTAGTTACATGAAAATTTCTAGTTAAATATGCTTGAAGTGGAATTAGGAACAGGGGAAATCTTTGCATATGCTGTAGCTGAATTCATGTGCATGCAATGAATTATCCAGGTAATTAAAGTTGCTTGGTGCAGTGAATGGCTTTAAAAGAGATACAAGGAAATTGCTTGGACTTAAATACCGTAAGTATGTAATTGCGGAAAATTGTATAAATTCATCTTGGTGTCTCTTGTTTCTATAATGTAAGTTATGTTTTGTGCTGTAACTCGATTTTGTTGCTTCAGGGTGTTTTGGAAGTGAGACAGCCCATCTTAATAGACTTTTTGGTAAACAGTTTGTAACAGGAAATCATGAACATGCTTTAAATGTCAAAAAGCTAAAACAAATGCCTCTTCTCTTTGACTTCTTTACACGCTCAAATTGTTGGGCATTTCAGTTTGATTCTTTCCTAGTTTAAACTTTTCTAATTGAACTCATTAAGTCACGTTATGCCTCTTTCAGCTAGAAGGCAGTTTCTGTCATTGTCACAGTTCTCCACGGAGATGGACACCCAGTGATACTACTGAATTAATCTCAAATATGTAGTAGCTCACCCAGGTTCTGGCTCAGTTCTCTGCACTTGATGGGCATTCTGCTCTCCCAAAAAGTCCTCATCTCCTGGTCTAAATTCTCACAGACTTATTCAAATTAAATAAAGTTTACTTTGGGCCAACCTCTAAGCAGCTTTTCATTAGTGAATTGAACTGTGGAACAACGTTTTGTTCCCCCTGCCACAGGTGGTCCTCAGACTGATGACTCCAAGGCTAACTGTGCATCCAGAGAGCCCTGAGCTCAGTTTTGGATACTCTGTTCCTTTCAGTGTGAGGTTGGCAGGCACAGTAGCTCTGCAGTCACTCTGAATGTATGGCACACTTATAGGCAAACAAGGAAGGAGCAAATATAATCCTGCTCATATAACAACTGGGGACACTGGTAGGCAGAGAAGTTGAGTCTGTTTTCTGAAGACGCCAGGCCTGTTTTGCAAAAAGTATATACAATTATTATCTGAAAGACCTGATCAATTTATGTTTTTTCATATGTGCTCTTAAAAGCTGAGTCCAGGTGACTGTCAGGTCGTCAGACTGCAGGTAGCCTTAAGTGTACTGGAGTGTGTGGCTCATGCGTTCAGGTAATTTGAGAGCTCTGTGTTGTTACTGGGATCTGTTTCTGACTAGGACAATGTTTTATCCTAGGTTTTGAAACTGCCAAGTCTCTTGCACTGCACGGGGCGTGTGTAATCCTGGCCTGCAGGAGTCTGGCGAGAGGCAGCGAGGCCGTGCAGCGCATCCTGGGGGAGTGGGTGAGTGGATGTGCTCGGTGTCCAGCGCGGAGCTCAGTGTTCCAAGACATGCAGTCTTTTGTGCAGTGCAAGCAGTTAAACAGATTTCTTGCCATGCAAGAAACTAAGCAAAAAGGCATTTGTTATATTTGGTAACGCCCTGCTCAGTCACTGGTATAGAGGTTTTTCATTCTATGTGACTGTGTTGGACTGGAGGGCTGGATGTGCTGTTATCCATGGTACCTGTGGGTGCTTTGTAAGGGCAACAATGTTTGAAAAAACCACTGAGACTTGGTTCATAGGAAAGGACATTTCCAGAACCAAAGTGTGTAACTAAGCTAAAGAGGATGGACACAGCTCCAAAACACTCCACTCTTCTACAGTGAGGGATTTCATAGCATTGTTCTTAGAGTGTTCAAACACAAGAATGTTTCTCCTTTTCTGCCCTAGTCCATCAGGCCCCTGCTGCCAGGAAGTCTGTCTCAATGGTTTTTTCCTTCCAGGTTCTTCCCACTTTCCTTCATTCTTCTGTCATTTTTGTCATGCAAATATAAGCTTTTCAGTACCATCTATTTCCTTATTGCTCTTTGACTCCTAACTTTCCCTGACCCCCTTTTTTTAAAATGATCTTCTTAGGCCCTTCTTAAAATATATTCAATGTTCTTAATTTATTCCTCCCACTACTATTTACTTGCTAGCAAGGATTGCAGGCTACTTTTGTCTGAGCTTGCTGGGACTGCTGACTTCCAGGAGAGAATGTGGTGACATAGTCCTCCATGCTTCACTGAAAAAAAGACCAAAGGATTTTTATTTTTTTCCAGCTAAAATTAGTGATGAGTGTTTTGCTTTTATTTCCTGAGCTCTTAAAGTATTTCAACTGCTCCCAGATGACATGGGAGAGCACTCAGTAGTATTAATATTTACACATAAGTAGTCTACAGATAATTATAATATTTATTAATGCAAACCAAACGGTGCTTATTTACAAGTATTTCCAAATAAGTGATGCTTACAGTATTGCTGATTTTTGAAACTACAGATTTCATGAAGAAACAGTCTTTGGATTTAGGCCTTTTTCTCTTGCCCAGATGATATTAATGATTTACAGTAAAGGATTGGTTGGGAAAAATGTCTTCCTTTCTGCTTCAATACTAACCATTAAAGCTCTCTATCTCTTTTTATTTATTTATTTTTATTTAAATACCATGGAATTCCAAGAAAATTCCAACAGGGGCCAGCATAGTGTGTGTTGCATAAAGTTCATTGGTCTCTTTCAATAGAACTGGATTGGGTGATATTCTGTTGTTTGACTTTGATAATCCCAATCCAGCGAAATATAGCTGTTTTTTGGGTTTTCTGTAACTAAAATAAGGCAGTAGTGAACATCTTTTGTTTGAAAAATATCCCGCTACCCGCTTAATTCTAACCATATCTCTGAGCACTTTGAAGACAATGGGAGTTCAGAATACTTGTCTTAATACCTGTATTATCTCACCAAAAGTTAATGAATTGTTAATTGAATGAAGATCACTGAAGGTCAAATTGCCTGAGAAACACTACATTTATTTACTAACAGTTTTCAAATTCTAATTGTTCAGAAAAAAAGAGTCTCATCTGTAAACTGGGTAGCTGGAAAACCTTCAATGCGTCTTTGTTATGGCTTTGTTGTTGTTTATTGAGAGGGACTAATTAACTTTGATTATTGCACTAATATTATGGCACTTTGACAGTCCCTCAGATTTATGACTCTGGGAAAATAAACAAATGAAATGCAGGTGCTGGAGCAGAAAGAATAAGTTATTACTGAACTTTAATTACTTGGAGTGTGTAACCAGGAGAGAATTAGTTGATGAATTACAAGATGCTTAAAATTTACATCAAATTGTAAGCAATCTTGAGGAAAACAAACACAAAAACCTGCCCCAACGTCAGTTACTGAAAACAAAGAGGCAAAGATTAATTTGATTGATTTGCTTCTAATATTAAAATATTGATGTAAAATATTAATTTTTAGCTTATAGGTGTAACTACAGAGCAGGAAGTTGTTAATTGAAAATTCTTTCCTAAAATCAAAGAGTTTAAAAAAAATGCCAACAACCTCTGCATATGGTTCAGATGAATTCTCAATATTTGGCTGCAACTGTTCTACTAGAAAGAACTGCAAAGCATGCACGATGTTTTGTCTCCTTTGGTCCTATGGAAAGCAAAATTATTGAAAGGAAATTGATTTACTTTTCAATTTGGAATCAATGTAAAGAAAAATACAGCTGTTAAGCATGCAGCCTTACAAAGCCTCATGTTCAGGTTACTCAGGTAGATTTTTTGGTAGCAATAATGCTACCTACTTCTTTTATGTTTCCTTGTAAATCTTTGAGATTAAGTCTCTGAGCTGCACTATAAATACAATGTTCCTCCAGTAATTTGAAGGGTGGAAATTTGATAAATATATTCCTAGTCTTCAACTGAGTTTCCAAACCCCTTGTTCTTCTAATTTGCATGAAATATGCTATTGTAACAAAAAATCCCAACATTGCCAAATTGAGTTCTAGTGTGTTTACCTGTCATAAGTGTGGAGTTTTACCACTGTGTTGGTAGTAAAACTGCTATTTCTGTTAAAGCATGTATTACCAAAAGCAATGTGTATTCTATGCTGACTTTGCTGTGGGACAGTATTCTCAAGGTTTAAATGTTGGACACAGGAAATTTCTTTTTTCATTCTTTGTCTGCTGCAAAAGAGTCCCACGCACTTTGCAAGAAGACAAAATAATTAAAAATGTGTAACAAAGCAACTTATTATTTCAAATTTTGAGACAATTATCTAATTGATGGTCTGTGTAGCTAAAGCCTGAAATAGATATGGAAAACCCCATAATTCTTAAAAACCCAACCACCACCTCTGCCAAACCACAACAAAACAAAACAAACCCAAATCAAACCTTCTGTAATGCAGCATTTAAAAAGAAAGTACAGTGTACATAACAGTACTTAGAAAAACCACCCAGCTTGTCTGGAATGCCACAGACTCAGTGTCTGCAGAAACAGCTCTGCCCTGGGCCTGCTGTACTTCTAAATAAGTTGTTAGGCAACAAATGCAGTTTCAATCTGCTTTTAGAGAAAGCTGAAAATCAAGTTTATAAAGAGAAAATGGGATATCTGAATGGCTTGGGAAAATCCAATTGTTAAGATTTAGAGAAAAAAGCAGGAATAATGGGGGAGAATAAGATTTTTTTCAGATTAGCTGCCATTATGTTTAAAAAGCAAATGCAAACTGATCTTAACTGGCTGTTGTAGACAAATCTAGAGAAGTTTGTTTGTAACAATTTATGCCTGAAGAGCTGTTTTATGGTGAGTTTGAGCCATTTGAGTAGGGAATACCAATATAAACTTGCTAATTACTTCAGATAACTGACATTTGTTTGCAACCTGCAGTATTCCAGTTACTTTCTTTCTAAATTACAGCAGAATTTTGCTAATATTGCAAATAAAGGGTAATTGCCTGGTGTAAAGCATTGTGACAAGTTTTAATGTGGTCTGGCTGGTCTATCAAATACAATTTTTATGGAGAGGTATGGTTGATTATATTGGTGCAATCTAATGTTTATACACATGCATATATATAGGCAGAAAAAGGAAGAGAAAGTATGTAAAGGCAGCAGATAAAAAGAGAGATCAGTATAGCTTTGCATTTGATATCTTGAAAATGAATGGTCATGCACGATGACGTTCAATATCAATTTAAAACTGTTTGATAATTTCTTGCTCAGAAAAGAGGAAATTAGAATTCTAGAGTTATGATTCATTTTAATCAGAAATAAATTGTCAAACATAAATCTCTTCTTGAGTGGTGAAAAGGCCTGAAAGCAGCCAAGAAAAATATCAATACTTTGCAAAGGAGGAATGATTGTTCCAATTCGTAGCTTAATTGACTTTGAGGTTTAATGAAAAACACCATAGTGCTGTTTGTACACATAGTTGCTCTGACAAACATGGAAATCTATGCTTCAGGAAGAGAGGCTAGGTAATTTATTTTACATTATTATTGATATAATTTTCTAATTGAGTGTGAGCGGAATGTTTGGATAAGACTGCATAGCTCCAGATGTTAGTGGTATTCTGAAGAAAATACTTAATAATATGAATGAATAAAATATTTCATAAATCAGAGCTTTTCTTGCCAAGAAGCTCTCATTTATTTATTCCTGTCAAATAGTTTTTGAAGTAGATATTAAAAGATAAATTGTAAGTTTAATATTTCATAGAAACTATACTGTTTCTTTGGTAATTATTGCTCAGTGTTAAATCTACAGCTACATTAAAGGTTAGATTAAACTGTACAAAGAACATTTGGGTTTGCTTTTTAAGTAGAGACTTAGAAGGTAGAGATGTGACAAGAGAAGAGAAAAAAGCTGTGAAGAAAACCAACCAAACAAACGTGACTCCTTACTGTATTCCTTTCCCCTGAAGTATTCTTCACTGAAGGAGTGATTTATATTCTTGCTGATTAAGTAACTGAATGAAATTAAAACTTGATAAGTGAGTCTTTGTATTCCAATTATGATCTTGTGAAGTGCAGAAAGACAAGGAGCAAACTGGGCACATTTACCAGCCCAGGGGCAGCAGTTTTCATGAGGTCACTGTGTGTGTTTCCCCCTCAGGGAAGGGGTCCGATTTCCCACAGAGTGTTTTGTCTCCACTGGTGCCCTTGGCTTACAATTTTTTTGTGAACCTCTTCGTGGTTAGTGACAGGTTTTCATTTATGGGAAAAGCTGAGGAATGCCTAGAAGATGGCTTTGGAGATGTAGTAAATACTGAGTGCAGCCGCAGTCTGTTCATACTGAATCAAGGGATTTCAAAGTGGTGTTAAATAAAAGCTCTTAAAAATAACCTCTTCAAAATGGGAAGTGTTTCAGAATATCCTACGAGTAAAGCCTGTGTTTCTGTGAGACTATTATTTCCAATATTTTGTTCTTATTTTGTAATAAAGAATTGTCTTGATTCAAAGCAAGATATTCTCAATTATGTATTACTGTCTCACATGCCATCATAGTGTAATATACAGTTAGAAAAGCCTGCAATATGTAGACATGTTTCATTTTCCAGTGCATGAGCATTACCCATGCTGAAGAATCAAGTTAAAAGTAGTTATCCAAACCTTGCTATAGGGAAAAAGCCTTGCAGGAAGGGGCAGTATCTTGTATTAAATGAACTGGTAATGCAAGAAAAAAAATTCTGCGTCAGACTTGCATCTGTGGACATTCCAACTAAAGCATTATTGCCCCTGCTGAGTATAAGGCTGGTTTTGATTCTTAGGGATGTGATCCAGATTTTTCTGAAGTGAAGGAATCTTTTAAATATCTAATTGCAATGGAATCAGACCTTGTGTTACTCATGGTGAATGGATAATATAAACATTAACCAGTCCTGATGCTGGCAAGAACTCATTGATACCAGTGTGAGAGTATGACCAGCTTTTAGCCATAATGTTTAAGAATTCAGTAAGTTTCTGTGAGTAATCTGCTCAGTTGAGACACCTTAATAGAGTGATATGTGCTGCAAAGCTGTTTTCCAAATACAGATGCTTAAAAAAAACCCCACATGAAGTTAAAAACATGGAACAATTTAATCAATATTTACATGGATGGATTGTTGAGTTTTTTTTCTTGTACGCTATAAACATATGGCATGAATTTGATTTCATTACAGATGCTGAGAAAAGGAAAAGGCAAATATTTATATTACATTCATGTTTTACAGTAAAAACACTGTTCAGTTTGTTTATACAGTTCCACTGTTACAGTTTTTATGGTTAGTAATGAAACCGCTGTAAAACAGAGTCTGAATTATATAGCAGATGTGTTAAGCCCCCAACCTTCAGGGCTGGGCATCCTTCTGAATACTGATACCAGTTACTGAGAGAGTTGATGTAGTGGCTACAGCTGAGCTCTTTCATGCTTGTGTCTTCATCTGCAGTTAGCTCTGCACTGCTATGGTATAGATACAGAAAACTCATACAGTTTTATTATTTATTGTGAGGAAGCAACCAGGCAGAGAGTGCAGTGTGCCCAGCACCTCCCAGGGTGCAGTGGCTGCTGCTGCTGCAGGGACAGGGTTTGTTCCCACTGGGGCAGGTGCTGCTTTGGACAACCCCCAAACCTCAGGTGAACCCTTAGGCCTGACAGCATTGCCCAAATCCAGGAGCAAACCCTAAATCCATTTGCACCCCAAACGTGGCAGCACCCAGGTATGTGTGAATTCCTAATGCTGCACAGAGCTGATAGAAACAGGGCACTACCATAGCTATGAGGTTGCAAGGTTTTTAACATAGTAAGACAATCTGCCATGATTTCCTCCAGTAAAGACAAAGTTGTCTTTTGAGTTGACTAAATTACTTCTGTTCTCATAATTCTGTTCACCTTCCACTATCTGTTACATATATATTAAAAAAAAAATCTAAAATGTAATTTTGAAAGAAGTCACAGTATTTTACTATTCCTTAATTTTTTCCTTCAGTCAGCAGAATTTTATACATAGAAATGTTGAAGTGATCTTTTTGGTAATTTGTTTCTTTAGCACAGCCCTGCTGTTCTTAATCTGGAAATATGAGTCACAAAATCCCTACCATGCCTAAAGCTTTATAATAATACTACTTAAATGCAGTTTGAGCTTTTTAACAAAAAAAAATTTAAGACCCTCCCCAAACAGTAGCAGACCTCAGGATAACCCCTTTGAAAACTGCACTTCATGCTTAGTCTTCAATTAAAAGTCACTAGGAGACACTGTGTGCTCAACTATATTACCAACCTGTCTGGGGATGTCTGTCTTTAAATAAAAGTAGACTTTGTACATTGACTTAAGTATAGATTATAGGGGTGCAAAGTCTAGGTTTTCTCTGTTATTGTATATATTTAGTGTAACTTGGGTTTGGTCTTTTCCTGAACCTTTCTCTCTCAGAATCTGTTTTCTAAAATTGTTTCGTGTTGTTGACATTGAGAAGTTATTTACTGTAGTCCAGATAGATGTGTTCTTACATAGTGTGAGTTCTGCTGTCACTGGATTTCTGGTTGTCAGAAGAGGGAGAGAAGAGGAGGAATTAAAGTGTCTGGATATGTATTTTTCTTTAAACCGTCTTCACAATTAATCTGATTGTAACATAAGCTTGTAATATATTCCATTAATGAAGAAGACAAGCTTAGCTTATGGTAAATACAGTACTAAGTGTTTATAGTGCATTTCATATTTTACATGATTCCCTTTATAATTCTGCTTATCTTTTCATTCTAATTCCCTAAAGGATGTATAAAAGAACCCCTAAAGAGAGTAATTACTGCTCTATTCCTTAACCAAGGCTCCTTTTGCAAAAAGAAATCTGAGCAGCTTTTTAAAGAAGGCAGTTTTAAATAAAAATGCAAATAAGCTGCTTTGTAACCACATTAATTACCCACCTAGCCTCTTATTACCGTGTTTGTATTGTTTGCAAACACTATTTACAGTCGTGTGGAAATTACCATTGCTGGGCTGGAGGAGCTGCTGTGCTGGGCTGTGCTTTGGACCCAATTAGAGCGAACCGCGCGCGCGGCGGGCCCGGGGGAGCAGGAGTAGCCTTGCCCTGTCAGAGCTTGGCATTAACTGGGCTGCACAGGCTCTGCCTCATAATTACAGCCTGCCTCCTCTTCTGCCTCTGCAATGAGTTCCCTTCTCTGCATTTTAAAGCTGACGGGCAGCCTTGTGTCTCGCTAATGATTTAATGTGCGCTGTGATCGGTTTTTTGCTGGTGAAATCCAGTGGGTCGCTTCTGTCCCCGAATTCGTTCCTTTCTATTATTTTATAAAAGTAAATAAAAGCCTCGTGCTTGTGTTCAGGAACTCACACATTTCCATGTAGTTGGTTTTTCACATTAAACCCTCAGTGTTAATAGTTTATTTTGTTGTCAGAAGTGACCAGGATGGAGTATCTGTTGGTGTTAGTTGAAAGCAGCGGGCAATAATTGTAGGTCTTCCATCACTTTGGAGAAACAGAATGCTTCATGAAAAACACGGTCTTATTCATTAAGGGCACTGCACACTTGTTGCTAACCTGGTGTGTGTTTTGTTTTTGTCTTGGTTTCTCTCTGTCATGATTGTGAAATGGGCCTTCACTCTAAAAATTGCTCAGAAATTACAACAAAACCCAAGAGAAGGCTCAGCATTCATGCTTTTAGACTTATAAATGTTTCCAGATCCCAAAGAATTTGATTTCATGGGTCACAGGGTCTGCAATGTGAAGAATCAGCTTGTTAAGATTTATTTGTTTTCTTAGATTTGTAACCAGTCTGTCAATATGTTAAATGAGTCTTGTGAAGTACAGAAATGTTTTTTGGTTGAGCTCAGTGTGGGGAAGAAAAGGTAGAAATTATTTTCTTCCCATTTGTGGATCTGCAGTGCTGTGACAATGTGATAATGTTCAAAGGATATTTGATGATAAAAGCAAAAATCTTAAGGTCATATCAGCCCTACTGTAACATTGACTATAGTAGAGCAGGAAAATAGTAAATCCAGCATGGTATAGTACAACTCTGCAGAAGTTATGCATTAGAAAGAAGGAAAAAAAAGGAAAAAAAAGTGATTGCTGGATCACTTGCAGTTTTAACAGTGACAAGGGACTAATGTGAAGGCATCAAAAGAAGCACTGACTTGCTTCATGATCCACAATAGCTTATAAAAGTGAAGATAATTATCAGGCTTATATGACTACAGAGCAGCATAAGTGACATAAAACAAGCATAGCTGGAGTTCAACAGGAATGCAGATATATTGAAAAGAGACTTGCTGAGTAGAGTGCTTAAAAGGTACAATTAATTTATTTGCTTGACAATTATATTTGTAAATATTTTATTACTATGAAGCCAAAGTATCATACTTTTTGTTTAATTTACTGTCCTTTCTAATTTCTCCTCATCCTTTGATCCCCTTTTATCTTGATAATGATCTTTGGAGTTGTGTGTTAAACTTGTTCTTTCCCGTGTTTCATTTGAGGTCACTGAGATATAGCATTAATTTCAACACAAAACTTTGCTTATCAAATAAAAGTATGGAATTAATGCAGAAAAATGAGTATTTGGGGTAGTTTTTGTTAGTTTGTTTTACTGGAGCCAAGCAAAGTAAGCCTTGAACCACCTAAAAAAAGTCTTGAATAGCTGATCCTAGCATATAAAGAAACATTAGCATAAAATATGTGGCTAAATGCTATTGCATTTTCATGTGTGCTCATCTAAACTGTTCTTATTTTAATTTTGAGTAAGGAAATAAATCAGGATGTCTTTAACTTAGACTTGGGCTTTATAGATGCCACTTTCATGCCCTCTAAATCCTTACTAATATGCAGGTGACAGCCATGTGATTTGTGGGGTAGTTTGGGTCTTTTGGTATTCTCTGATTCTTAGGAGGGACATGTGATTGCAATGTAGATTGATTTTACTTGAAACATCTGTAGTTGTCTTAGGCCTTGAATGTTTGTTAGTTGTGATGACAGAGAACTATTTATATATAACTGTATATATATATAGTTATGCTATTTTTATTTATTATATTAAGTGCATATATATATGTGTCTGTGTGTGTGTACTTAAATGTCCTAAACACACCACGTTAGTCATCTTCAAAGGAGATTTTTGGATGAGTTTTGCACTACAGATTCTTGACAAGGTGATAGACTGGTGAGGAGTATCTGATCCACCTTGCTTGTATTGGTAGATGCTCGTTCTGAAGAAACAATTAAAAAGCCAAAAAAGCTGATGGTTAATATCCCTTATTTTGCCAAGATGGAACTTCTAAATGCATCTTAGTGACTGCTAAATGCATTTTCATGCATACTTGAAATGCTGTAACAGTGTCACTGCAGCAATAGACATTGCTAGGGAAGTGCAGCAGGTACAGAGCTACTTCAGCAAATGAATAAACACTCTTTTTGTTTGATTTTAAATGAAAACATACAAATGACTGTTTCTTTGCTTTCTGGAGAGTCATCTTTAGTCTAATTTCCCAGAGAGCCAAGGCATGCTCAGTCCTTGAATCTGCCCTTCCTTGTCTGATAACTTGTGGTCCCATAGAGTGTTTAGAAGCAATTTTTTATAAAAAAAGTTAAAGGTCCTTAGGATAATTAGGTTACTTAAACAGTGAGCTTTGCAAAAGGGTGAGTGTCCAGTCAGTGGGCAGAACTGAAGGGACTTCAGGCTCTTAGACATCAGAGGACCCTTGAGAGTAGATGGGAAAGGAAGTAGAGGAGCCAGTTCAGGGAGAATTTCAGTCTGGACTTGTATTCTGCTGAGGTGCTTTGGGTGTTGAGAGTTCTCACAGAATTGTTACTCTGCTGTGCTGAACAAGGACCTGCACACTGCCTGCAGCTTCAGAGCAGGACATCAGGAGATTTGAGGTGGTACTGACCCTCTCTGTGCCAGGGTGACATTTATACCTTGTGTGGCCAGGGAGCTTTAGTATTTTCCTCAATTATACCATCTTCTAAGTTTTAGGAACTGCTCATTAATATCGTCATGTTTAACATGTTATGGTTACAAACAAAGACATGAATGTATGTACTCATTTCTAATTAATTTGTGTAATTATGTTTTATAATCTAGGTGTTTGCAAAGCAGAACATAGTACACCCCATTTACTGTCTGCTGTAGCTAATAAAAAATAATAGAATGAAATAAATCTTGAAACTAACTTTAATTGTAAGTATAGATTAGTTGTAAATTGTATCTTTGTTATGTTTATTTTAATTCTGCAGTGTTGCAGGTTTGTAGAGCATCCCAATTAGTGTAGTTATTCACAGTAATGATGAGTTAATTGCTGTAAATGCTGAATGTTATTTCTGTGACAATTTAAATACAGTACTGAGATACTTTTTTCAAATGTAGGACTAGGAATAAAGAGAAAAAGGAAATGGTGGCAATAATGAGACCAGCTAATTTTATAAAGATTTTTTTGAGCATTCAAAGTGATAATGATTAAAACACATGAAGAAGAAAGAAGTATAACAATGAAGAATAAAATCTTGGCAGCCCAGCTAACTCCATGATAAATATGGATACAAATAAGGTAAACCTGTATATTTCACTATGCATTAAAGTATTAATTGAGAAAAAGGTATTTGATTGAGTTCATCTGAAAGTGATTTCTGTTCTTGTAATGGTGTTTATGTTCTCTCACTGAAGCCCCCTCTGGCTGCACAGCTCATCTTGTGCAGGTTGGTAGCCTCCTATGCCAGCAGTGCTTTTTTGCTACCTAAGGCAGTAAGTGTTGTCAAGTTTGTTTTTGTGAATGTGTTTAAAGAGTAGAAAATGCCTCTAGCTTAAAAGAGGAGTGTTTTCCTTTCTGATGAACAGTAGTAAATCCTCCCACTTGGAAGGCTGTGTAGTATACCTGTGAGAAATGAACTGATCCACAATGTTTCCTTGAGCATGCATGCTGTAAGAGATATTAATAGCTTCCTTCAGCAGTGTCCCACTTAGAGGAACTTTGAAATGAAATATTTCATTCTGTCCTGGTTAAATTAACCTTACATTTTCCTGTGAAGTGGCATGACTACCTAGAGAAAATTTGAAGTATACTATCTACATTCACACTGCAGGGGAGGGAAATGGTATCCAGGGTAGTATTTATGGATTAAATATTTGTTTTTCAATTCAGGATTGGTTGTCTCCCCGTTGAGTGCAGATTTGAAAATGGAAACTGGTGCTATGCACTTCTCTGTTTGGTGACCTTTTTAAAAAATCAGAGAAATATTGAAACTCCTGGAATAAATTGTTGTGACATTAGTGATAAGTTGGATTTTTACATGCAAAAGACTTTATAAAGCATCAGCAGAAAACTGTTCTTCTAATTTCTAAGAATGATGCAGTAAGGGAAAAGCTCTTCCACTCCTTTGGGGGAGTTTTTGTAGCCTTCCCCCACACCAGGAATTCACAGAGAGAATAAGGCTGAGAACAACAATGCACAAACCTGAAAGTCACAGTAATTCAGGTTCATCCGTTTGGTCCTGTTATGACAGAAATCATTACGAGTTTGATAGATTTATTTATAAAGACTTGCTTCAATATTTAAAGTACATCCATTCCAGCATTCCTCATTTCAAGCTCGGCTGTAGATCAAGATGAAAGAAAAATTAAATTGTATATTGAAGAGCTGTTAATTGAACTGCACTGCATTTAGCAAGGGAGCATCAGCTTCAGGCAGTCAATACTACAGAGAATTTTTAATGTACTGTATCACTAGATTGTCAGTTTGTATTGGAGAATGCAAACAGACTGCTTCAACTGATGATAAAGCCCTGGAAACTTTTAAGTTGTTGAGGGGAGAAAATGTTACTTTGCTTTGATATGTTGGTGAGAAAGTTGTTGGTGGAAGCAGGAACAACATTTTTTTAGGTGAATATTATTTGAATATCAAACTCTGATTGCTGGCTATTCATTCTTTAAGTGGGTAAAGGTTGTGTACTGACGTTTTTTATGGGAGCAAAGCAAGTTCCACAGAATTCTTGGACTTGCACAAATGTTACTTTGCGATTTGAGCAGCTCTGAAAGTCTCATTTAAAAATATTAGTTCTCTACAGATATAATTCTAAAAAATAGCATATCAAAAAGCTTTAGAAATGCTTTAGAAAAATGTTATCTCTTTTTCCTAAGGCAGTGTTAATTTCTTTTGTAGTTAATCTTTTGTGCTGGAATTTAGTACATTTATAGTTAAAGATTCTTTTTAACAGCTAAATTATTTAAGCACGTCTTCTGGGGTAACATGGTCTGTTTGGTGTTAAGTATGAAATATTTTTTATTTCATTTTCTTCACTGATAAAAGGAAATAACTAGAGGCATGTGTAGAACCAGAACAGATTTAGGACTATGGTGTTAGATTAAAGATGTACTATTCTAAGACAAAACTTGTTACAGCTATCATGCTTTGGGATAAAATTCTTCCTTTTGGTGTTCCTTACAGGGCTTAAAGTTCACCTTCAGAAAAAACAAAGCAAGTTTGAAACTTGTTAATAATTTTTAGATGTCAGTCTGTGGACTTTTCTATAAATGTGGTAGGTCTCAAATAAGGGGTAAAGCTTAAAAATGCCTTTGATTGCTGGGGCATTGTCTTCTCTTGGAGCAGAAATATCTCTCATAGAGTTTGAGTTTAGTCTGGCTCGCCTTGGTGCCTCCGTAGCATCTGAGGAAATTGGGAGTGGGTTTTTTTTGCCAACACTCAAATACTGTGTAGTAGGAGAGAGTTTCATTCCATTTGTATAGAGGAAGAGTCTTCATTAATGTGAGAACATGGATGGCTTCAAAAGACCCATTTCCCCATGACACTGAAGTCTCACCAAAGTGGTAAAAGTCTTATAACTCCAAAACCAAAACAGAAGAGCAAAATCCACACTGTGTAAGTACCTGACTGTAACTCATTAATCTGGACTTCTACAGACACATTTTCTGCACACATTAATCTGGACTTCTACAGACACATTTCCCCCTCTCTTGGGGAGGTGAAAGGTATTTTAACAGATTTCATTCTGTAGCTTCTCACCCTGGTAGGCTGATGTAGCTGAAGTCAGAATGGATGTTGCTTATGTGCAACTTATTGTTGCATTTTCCAGATGTTTCTAGTGGTTTCCCCTTAGTAAAGTCTTGGAATGTTTCTTACTGTGTGGAAAATTGCAAGAAGGGAAACACTGCATGTTCTGAACACCCTGGTGTTTTGCCTTCCAGATTTCATAGTTAGTGTCTAGATCAAAGGTGTGTCTTTGATTTAAAGATTATCCTGTAAATATTTGAACTTATACTTGTGTGCTACTAACTATATTTTTAGAAGGATTGCAATTACTGAAATACTACACTTAAAAGCTGTATAAGAAAACCCTACTTCACATTAGAAGTTGTAATTTTAGTAGCTAAAATGCTTTTATGCAATTCAAGTAAAAATCATTGTGCTGTATGAATATTAATTTGAATATATGCTTGAAACAGTATTGTATAACAACATATTCAATGCCTTTGCTACACTTGTCTGTGTGAGACAGTGTTTGACAATGTGAATACGTGTGGTAATGTTCAAGAACCCTTTACATGACAGCTTGGCAATCAGAGTAATTAAGAGAATTGACCAAAGCTCTGATAGATGCCATAAATCAGAGGTCAGCTTCAAATCATGCAGAAATAAACTAAAATTCTTCAATTTTATTTTTATGTAGTTAAATCCCGTGTAGTTTGCAGCTGTCTGATACGAGGGTCTGATTCTGGGAGCCATTTGAACAGATTTAATGTAGGATACTTTGATAAATCCATTAATGCAATTGAAAATTTACAAAAAAAAATGCAGTTGGGATGACCAGCAACCTGAGGGCTCCATAACTTGTTCTATCTCAGTGTTGGAAGAACAGAAATGTCCTTTGTGTGAAGCAAAGTTAAGTTGGGTGGCTTCCCTGTGACCCTAAGGTAGTTAAAGTTTAAATGTTAATAGGCTTCAAGAAGATGTGCATGCATGTTTCCTTTTTTTTTTTATTAGACTACCAGTTAATTTGTGCAAACTCCTCATCTCCAGGCAATCTGATTAAAAAAATGGTATGTTTCCTGTTTCTTTATGCACTGTGTAGCTGCATGAGGCGATATCTTTAAAATGTAAAAAAGCCTACAAAATGCACAGTCTGATAACAACAACAAATCTAATCTAAAGTGACAACTGGGAGACTTTCCCAGACGTTTTTCTCTTTAATGTAACATGACTTTAAATTGATGCAGCCCCACAGTGATTGAAAAACTCTCAGAGCTTGTCTCCCATGATTACATTTCTGATCCGTACAACTTAATTTTTTAACTGGGTGAATCTCACTTTTGCGAATGAGCAGTTTGTCTCTCTTTTAAGAGGGTGAGTTTCAGGGATGCAAAAGCAATGGAACAGTAATACTGTGCAAAATAATATTCCTGATAGTGATCCTGGTCAGCAACATGGGCTTGTTCTTTCTCTGAATGATCCACAAGTCATCTGGAGGGTAAGGCACTGTATTGAGTGCTGATTTGTACTTACCTAGTGAATTTGTGCTACATTAACAGAATTAAGAGTAGCCAAACTTTGTGTGACTTCCCCCTCTCAAAATACCTTTGTTAAAGCATTTTAAATCTGCTTAAGGTTCTTTATGCCTTGAAAAAAAATTTTTTTTTTTGAGGTTTATTGCAATGGGGTATCTGTTATGCACTACCTTAAGCAAGCAAACAAACATAAAACCCTATTAGGGTTCCTGAGATGTTTTAGTGTGATACAAATCACTTCAAATTTAGTAATGAAATGAAAGGGTATGTGTCCTGATTAATATAATATTTTATAGAGAGAAGATGTGAAGGATAAAATTACAATCTTTTTTATCATTATTCCATGGTTATATCTGGAGCTGTGGTTGTAAGTCGACATTTGGGTTTCTTGTTATAATTTGGGTAATTGATTGTAAATTTTAAGTTAACAGATCCACTTACTCCTTTCCTCAAGGATACTTTCTTATATTCTCCTGTCCCCAGTCACTCCAAGTCTCAGTCCCTGGGGCAATGGGACAGCACAGTGCAAGGCAAATTCTGGGGCTGCATCATCCCAAATGGGATGGGAATGAGGCACCCACTGTTAGGAGTTTGGGCAAGGAACAGCATCTGGGGCTGAAAGGAGGGGTGGAAGATGGAGGAGGCAGCACCTGTGAAAAGAACAAATTAGAAGATCAAAACATATTTGATACTGGCCACAGTTTTTGTTTTGATTATAGTTGGAAAACCAAGAATTGGTTTGTAAGTTACATAAATTGTTGAAAATAGTTGCGTTTTTTTTTTTGATAACCCTAATTTTATCCTGGGTTTCTCTTGGTATATTTCTAATATGGAAGTACATAAATTCTCATTTACCTTTTCATTTACCTTTAAAAATGTGTAAAGACTGAAGGATGATATATGTAGAGCAATACTTTATAATACGTATAACTGTCCCTGGGCCTGCTTTCTAGATCTATGTGCAGGAAAAATGGTCACGTGTAAGAAGAAATGTTCTGTGGTCAGTTTTGTAATACAAATTCTAAAAATCTGTTATTTATTCCTTTATTGCCTCTCTCAGAAGCAGAAAATGATGCCCATGGGTAGGTGCAGTGGTTGGTTGATATCAGTTGGAAATAAAAAGAAATAAAAGCCTTTGAAATGTAGTAGCTGTGTTTTATATCAGTGATGCATCAAACTGTGTTGTACTTATGAGATTGTGCCTGACTTATGCCAGGGTAGAGCAGTTGGGGTTTCAGAAGACTGTGGATTTAATCCATAAAATGATGGACAGTATGCAGGACAGGTAATGGGCACAACAGAAATCTTTCTGAAGGAGAGAGCAGTGAAGAGAATGTTGTTGTCCTTAGGAACATTTCAGCTGCCTTGATTAAAGCTCTGGAGGTGCTGGAGACAAAAAAGTGGAGTAACAATTCTCTTAGAATGTCAAAATTTTGGAACAGTGCAAAAGAACATAAACCAGATAAAAATAGATTAGCAATCTAAAATTTATCTTTGCCATAAGATCTAGTAATCAGACATTTTATTTGACACTTTCATTGCTTGAACAGAAAATATACTATTTTGTGGTCTACGTCTTAGGGTATATCTGATGATGATGATGATGATTTCTTCTCTTTCCTCTAGTTTAGTTGGTGAATGAGCAGTTTGTTTCTGTTTAAAGAGGGTGAATTCCATTGATGCAAAACTAGTGAAACTGCAATACTGTGAAAAGTAGTATTCCTGGTAGTCATCCTGGTCAGCATCCAGGATCCATCCAGGAATTATAACCTGCTTATAAGAGTATTATTTCATAGTGCATCTAAGGTTAATTAATAGAGCCATCAGGACAGTGGTTATCTTGCCAAAATGGTCAAGTCATTGGCCAAAATAAACATGAATCTAGAGACTACCTGACAGGCATCCACAAACACCTGGAAATTACAGCCATGCAAACATATCTGAATGCACATCTGCATTAGAAACTAGTCAAACTGCTTTATGTGTTTGGTTGTATAAATCTAGTGTCTAAGTCTTAAGAAATTTGTTACCAAAAAACTCAAGTTTTGTTTGTAAGAAAGTGGTGAAAACTTTGCCATCTGCAGAATGATTTTTCAGGATCGCTACTTTGTTTTTTATAAAGTAAATATGTTCCATTATATTCAAATTTTTTGAGAAATTAATTCAGTATTTAATTGACTTTTTTTCTCTGTGACTTCTGCTTTATTTAACCATAACCTGTTCTCTTCCTGTGGCTGGTTTTTAAAGGTCCATTCTGGTATAAAAAAGGTGGGGAATCCACATTGCATTTCAACTAGCTTAGCTGAGTCTGTGGCATTGGATTCAAACCATGTCCAGTTGACTTCTTCAATCACTGGGTTGGACTCAGGAAGTCGTGTACGGAGTTGGAATGGATTTCTTTTTCTTCAGTGCTGAACAACACTGGAATTAATTGCAATTTTACTTTCGTTCTGTCTTCATGCCAATTTCTAGTGAAGGGATATGGTCAGGGAATATGAGTAATTGTGATTTCTGCTTTTACTCCTATCACCAAGTCCCCCACACTTAAAAAGAACACCCTTAGCAGAGCTGTTTTTGGTGGTGAGTTGGGGCAGGTTCTTTCACACAGACTTTCTCCATCCTGTCTCTCATCCTGTATCAGCAAGCTGTGGGGTTTGCATTTTGAGACCTCACCTAACCCATCTTTACCAAGGTGACTGTGGGTTTATCTGGATTTGCCCTCCAGGATATTTTTAATTAGATATAAAGGAATGAATACATTACTTTAAATTATTTTGATGAAAGAATTCTTGCACTGTCATTAACAATGAGTTAAATGAGCTAAAACTTCCCTCTAGTTCCCTATCTTTTGATGAGGAAACAAAGCAGTTCTTTGCATGATTAAGATTTGTGGTATCACGCCTGAAATGAGAAGCCATAATATATGCTTTATAATTTGTGTAGGTTTTTTTAACTCCTACATGACCACTCTTTTTGTGCCTATTTTTACAGCTGGTTCTGTTATGTTTTCCTTTGATTTCAGACACTGACATCATAAGTTTATATCTATGTTTTTATTTTTCCTTTATTGCTGAGGAGGTCGTTTGATTCCTTAGGCACCTCAAAGGGAGTTGACACTGAGAATTCCTGAGGCTCTTTAGAAACTTCAGATCTGGTTGGTTTTAGACCCATTAGACTGAATATGAATTTTTGATATTTAGTGATGATTAAACCTTAGCAATGTGTGTGAAAACATGTGGAAAACCTCAGGGCAACAAGCTAATCCCTTCAGCCATTTGAAGCGTGCCAGCAGTTCAGAAAGCTGATTTCCAGTAGCAGTTTTACAGTATTTTACTGACATTACCATATAGCAGCAGTTTGAACAGCTTACACAGAGAACAGTTAGAGAAACAGTACAGGTTATTTACTCTTGGAGAAAGATGATTATTCCAGTGAAAAAAGAGATTAAATTTTGTTGTTGATAGAGCTTTTGGCCAAATCTCAGAATATATTATTCTGTAAGATCATGGTTTGAGTTGTTGACCTCTTCAGTATTTCGAATTGTTCCTGCTACAATACCTCCTCACAGAGTTTAGGCAAAAGAGCTGTCCAGGCCAAGTGGCAGCTGCCAAAAGAATTATCATATATCTTTAATGTCTTGAGACTTTTTATAAGAAAAGTGTCATCATTTGCCTTACACATTTTGATTTGTCTAATTTTTAACCTCCGCCTTGCAACCATGAAAAATCATTAACTATTGCAAGATTCAGTGTTTTCTCAGAAAAGTTGTAGATGCATTATTACATCCATCATTTTTTTTGTGAATGGAAATTGATTCCTGCATCTTGGAGTGCTGGACTCATCATGCATCACTTTGAATGGCTGTTTTGGAACACAGAGAGCAGAACGACTGAGGTGGAATATTTGGGATCAGTGGGTTGTTGACATGGGATATTTTCCTGTTGGCTTTAATTCAATCTCGAGCTCAATAAAAGGCAGCATAATTGGCTTGAACTGTGGCACTGAAGATGGCAGGTTATTTAAAATACTGGGTAACACAAACTGTAACACTAATACTTTAAGAGTAGCAAAGGTGCATATTCTGCTAAATAAACTTCAGTAATTACTTTAGGGGGTTTTCCTGTGCAACATTGTAATTTTTCTAGTTTATATTCTTCACAGACTGCTGACCACAGTGACAGTTTTGCTGTTCTTGTATAAAATAACTCACACATGTGTGCACCTGGTCTTCATTACTGTTACATTGCATATATGGTAATGGCAGAATGGGAAATTTTCTTTACTGATTTCTGCTGATGACACCTTGTTTCAGGCACAGCACTTCACAAATACATTGTTCATTAAGTGTCAGTATCCATTAAGCAGCACTAACAGGCAAAAGGACTGTACAAAACACTCTCATCATTTTCATAACAAGAATGTATTTACTATAAAAGACTAAAAAACCCCAACAACCCTGCTTTAACTTTTTCAAATTGTCAACAATATGAACATTCTTGTTTTACCTTACTAAAGCAAATATATTTGCAATAACAAAGCATAAATATGCAAAAATCCCTTTGAAAAATAGTATCCACCTGTATAAGGTACTGACTACACAGAACAGGAACAATGAAAACCACACTTCTGAAAAGTTAATCTTGAAAGTATAATTAGAGGTATGGTGATTGAAATCTATTTTTGGCTGAGTTCACTTGTGTCTTTTAGTATGCTAAAGCTAATTTGTCTCATTGTATTTTAGAAAATCTTTATTCTTATTGTTTTTGGTTTTTTTGCACACATTTTTGCCAGAAATGTGTGATTGTGAGAAGTCACTCCCAATCCTACAAGTTACACCTCTGGCTGCCAAACGAAAGGAGCAGTGGGGAGTTGCCTGGCTGGCTAAAGGCAGGGAAACGGGGAGACCTCTTGTTTTTAGGGGGATGTCCATAATGTCTGGATCCAGATGGGATCCCTGTCGAGCTCCTTCTCTGACAGAGCTGAGACGTGGCTGCAGCACCAGGAGCTGGCAGGGTTTGGGCTGTAGCTTTTAATGAGTGATGGGCTTGTTCTCTGTGCCATGCAGAGGAAATGAGTTGTGCTCGAGCCAGGATTTCTGTGTCACCACGAGATGTCACTCTTTTGTTACAAAAAGGTCCATCCAATGGCAGGAATATCTGGAAAATAAACTATGTAGCCCTAAAAGGTGAAAATGTAGGAATTTAAGGTAGAATATTCTTTAATGTCTTCAGCTGGATCCTGTGCTACTTAAGTCGGCACAGTGTGCAGACATTAACATCGCTATTTCCAGGTTTGTCAGTGTTCTAGTTTTTCAGGCTGGAAGGACTCTAACAGGATTTAATTCGTTTATAGGTCAGCAAATATTTGGGCTTGCAGCATGGCAGCTGAGATGGATCAGTCTTTGTTATAATCTTATTTACAAAATTAGGAGATACTTAAATATCTGTGCCATGTAGCCCTGAGGAGAGTGGAGTGTGGAACTCCCCACTGACGTGGAGCAATAGTGACATCCTGTGGGAAAGGTTCAACAGGGAGACAAAGAAAAGGCTGCTCCTGTAGCCACCCTGGATCCTGTTTGGATGTGTCCATGTCATCTTTTTATATTTTGAAGCCAATGTCTCAAAAGTAAATTAATATCCATTGTGAGCTGTGATTAGAAAACCACAGCTTTCTGTGCTTTAATTTACACTATTTTGGGATATTGAATTGTTAATTTACGTGCTTTACTTTGATCAGAACCCAAAAATTAAGAGCTTTTAAATACAATTTTATGATTATATGGTTTCCTAATGTTCTAGGACACGTTACATGTATATTTTCCTCTAGGATTAAAGATAACACTTAGGTCTTGGTTAATCTTTAAATGGGATCCAAGTAACCAATTTTAATTATTTTTTAAATTACTGCTTAAAATTAAATTACTGCGGAAAAGCCAAGAGAAAAATATTTCTTATTTTTTGAAAAAAAAAGTATGATTAAATTTAGTATAAGTGTGAGCTCTGAACCTTAAAACCTGGTTCTGATAACAGAAGTAGTGTCAGAGATTCCAGTATTTAAAGCTAGATATAAAATTATGTACTTGTATAACAAGATTACAACAGAAATTAATGGAATTGGAATGATGAGGCGGTGGAGTAATTCAGATGCTTCTCATTTTATTCCTTTACCTTTATTAGCCTTTTTTTAAAGCGTGGATTTAAAGACTCTCTGATAAAAAGAGGAGTATTTACACCTTGTATTGTAATTCACTGCATGTCCTGCAGGAAGAAATATAAAACTAATATTTCTGTACATTTTTTCCTGGTTTTAAAAATAGAGACGGATAAAATTGCAGCACTATCCCCAAGTGAAAGGATTATTTGCACATCTGTCTGAGGTTAGTACCTCCTGTGTGGTTATCAGCATCCTTCATTGTGCTTGCTGAAAAAGGGCCAGATGATGAGTGGCACCTTGCAAGATTAACTTTGTATTGGTGGTCATTAAACAGTGGGAATTTTTACAAACTGGCAGTTTGGGATACTGAAGAAAAAGAGAAAAAAATGGAGAAGGATCATTATAGTGGTAGCACACACAACAACTAGAACAGAGTGGGGGTACTGGCAACAAGTGTGGGGGAGCAGTTGGTGAAGAGATGAGTAATAAATAACTGTCAGGAGGTGAGCTGACACCTCTGATATCCAAAATTGTACTGAACAGTTAAAGTAGAGGTATCACTCTGCTTTAAAGCAAGTCCAATTACTGCTGAAGGAAAGTTCCCTCTCTGTTTGAACCAGAGGGTGAAGAGCCAGGAGCTGCTGTTCCTTCCTGACGCTTCGCGGTGACGCCGCCAAAGTTCATTTCAAACAAATCTTCTAAATGTGGCTTTAGCCATTCTTCTAGGCTGGCTCAAACATGTCATTACCCTCAAAGAGGTGAGGGGAGGATTCTTTGCATGCGTGTGAAGGACTACAAAAGTGATTGGCAAGCTGAAATTAAATTTTGAATATTTTTGTGTAATCACCGTTAATTTGGTTTTGCAAACCCATTCCTGGCAGATATCGGTGGGAACCAGATGGCTAAGTTGTGTTGACTGGAAGCAGATTTTCAGATGCTTTTTACAGAAGCTCTCTATAATTGATTTGCTGGCAGATTAAGAGTTACTCATGAGATGTGTTTTGTTTTGCTCCTCTGTTTAAAAAAGTGTACTGTGTTGTGCAGCTGCACTTAAATTTTTGAATCAGCAAATAACACCAGTTGTGGTGAGGATCTGTTTGTGAGCATAGAAATATTTGAGAAAGATTTGAAAATTGAGGATGAGTAGCACTAATGAGTCAAATCCTAAAGCTTCCGCTCAGATTTATGAAACATTTTTATTGTATTTTCTGTTCCAGTTGATAGAATTTCATTCTCTGAAGACTTAAACTATTTTAACTGAATAAATGTGATAATTTTCATTATGCAACTCTGATCTTGTGCCTTTTGTTGTTCTGGATTATTTTATCAGAGTGCTTTTTCTTTCAAGTATAAAACCAGTTCAAACTAACCTTATCAGAGACTTTCAGAGTTGTATTTGATCACTTCTGCAGAAGGCAATGGCAAAGCTGAAACTTTCTGTGCTTCATGACTGCTGAAGTTTACATGGATTCAAGAGGAATTGGTCAGATGGAAATGTAATAAAAAAATTGTTATACACCAAGTAATATCTCTGACTCTGGATGTCCTAAGCGTAAAACTTGTTTGAGAGTAGGAGAGTATCCCAAGGCAGTGTCATATTTTTGTATTCCTCCTTAGGCATTAGAGAGTGAGAACTCTGCTTCTGTGAATATATGGGTATAGTCTTTAATTATATATGATATATTTATTTTTGCCTCAGGATCTCTGTCACAGCTTGTGCAGGCAGGATTTAAAATTTCGAGGGACATCATGGCAGTGTGTGTTGTGGTAGGAAAGATGTGTTAGTAGCAGGATGGGTGATTGTGAGGTCTAGTGAGTGCTTGTCTTACTCCCTCTTGAACATTTATATTGGTCTTTATTACAACCAAATTTCTTCTTCCCCTAAGACATGAATCTGCAAATATGATACTAAAAGAATTGTTTTTCTTTTGGAGGATCACAGAGTGTTTTGAATTTGTTTCTGATCCAAAGCTTTAATTTACTTCAAGTTTTAATCACATTCAAAAGAAAAACCTTTTAAGAAAATGTTTGTTTAAAGCAAATTTAATTTTTGTTTTCTTTTGTGGTTCTTTTCTTCTTAGGTAATTGTGGGATTATGTGCACCAGGAAATATTCTTCCTGTCTTGTCGGAAACCTGTCAAAACTTCATAATAATATACTAAGCACTTGAAATAATATTAGTGTTTAGCAGAAAATGGATCTGCCTATCTGTATAGTGCAGTAATGGCTATGCAGAGGTATAGCAAGTATAGGGGCTGTGGAGAAGAAAGTAATTTTCAGAAAGAAAACATACAAAGCCAAAAAAGCTTCACATCCTGTGAATGCTAATGAGCTGGCTGCTTTTTGTGGTGAAAGGCATTAGTGTCTACTGTAGTTAGAATGGGGGCCCAATAATTGCTCTGACTTCAGTGATGAAAATCTCAGAGCTCCTTGTGGCTGCATAGATGGGAGATGGATGGGACCCAGTTCTTTTGTAAATCTGCTGGTTTAGTTTCAAAGGTAGTCAGAGTTTCAGTATATTTAGCTTGTATCTGTAAAGTACTTTTTGCTTTATTGTAGTTGACATTATTCACTTAGAGGTTAACTTCAGTTTTATTGGATTATTTGTTGTGAAAGATGATCCTGAATTTCTAAACTTCATAAAATATGATTTCGTATACTGTTCCCAGCAGCCATTTAAATTAAAAGCTGATGAGGTCTTGGAGAGCTAAGTTAAACATTTTTGCATTATTTTTAACTTAATTGGAAGTTGATATACTGTGTTTTTGACCTGGTTGCTGTAGAATGCTGCATTCTTTGGCAAATATTAACCACTGTGTGTGGTCTAAATAGATACTTGGCTGACATGGACCAAGCCTTGCTCTGGTTAAAGATATCTCTTTCCACACATTTCCTAAACTATAGTGAACATTTTTATTAGTGTTTTCTCAAAACACCACAAAGCTCCAGTAAAAATAGAGCACAAATCTATTTGTACACAAAGCATTTAGGATGAAACCTTCATTTGAATTAAGTTCTTTGTTTTAGTGAACATTGTATTGTTCATTTTCAAAACAGAAGATTCTGAACTTGTAAAGTGATTTAGTTCATCATGTTTGAGGTACTGTTTATGGAAACCTTTCTTTTTGCTGTAGGATCAATAAAATTATACAATCTCTACAAATATATTATCTTTTTCATATAAAATTTCTCTGTAAAATGTGCTGTCTGTTTTTTTCAGAAATCACATTTTAATCTCTAAAGTCATTGGCTGGATCAGGAATTGCAGAACATGCTGAGCACCAAGGTTAATGGTTCTAATGTAGATAATTCTTTAAGTGAATACCTTTGGAAAGGTTTGACTCAGGGGAGAATATTTTATTGTTACTACCCATATGAACTAGGGGAATATGGGTAGTTGCAATATTAGTAAGAATTCTACATGGTGCTATTTATGACTTTTTAGAGAGGATGGGTTTTGGTTTTAAATGTACAAAGGCTCTTGATGTTGCTTATATTTTCTACGGGAGTGCAGACAAATTGTTTTTTAGTGCCTTGTGTGTCATCATCTCCAAGCAAATGGGTTTCAGAAACCCTAATTTCATAATTTGTTTCAAAGTTGTACCTATAGATCAAGTTTAAAAAACATAGTGCTTGCTCACAATGTACTTTAAAATTTTTTTATTATCTCTTTGTGTCTTACTTTGTGTAGGTATCCCCCTGGCATCCCCCTTTTAATTCAGTATCTCTTTTTCCTGAACAGTAAAGGCATATTAGAGATAACAGCAAAACATAAGATGCCTGACAATATATGTTACATTGCAGATTAAAATCTGGCCTTCAAGGCAAAATGACCTTGCCCTTGCATTGCAGGAAGTTGCTCCACTCCTGGGAAACAAAATCCACTCCATCCATGGCTGGCGGGTTTGACTCTTGTCTCCATCAGATCCGTCTGACTGTGGCATTTCTTCTGGCTGACAGTCCTTCCTCACACAGCTCATCTTTCTCTCCTCTATGTTGTTTTGTTAATCTGACAAATATTTCTTATTTGCTCTTTCCCTTGTCCTCCCTGTCTGGCACACTGAGTGTTGCTGGAGTGTGAACCTATGAGCGTGTTAAAGTAGACAATGATAAATGAGAAGAGGAACAAGGAGATTTCCATTTTAAAATACCCCAAGGCTCTGACAGTGAAATCCACACTAGAATTTGAGTTCTCTGGTAGTCATTGGAAGGGTTGAAGGAAAACGTCCTTCCCTGTGAGGGTGGGGAGGCCCTGGCACAGGGTGCCCAGAGAAGCTGTGGCTGCCCCATCCCTGGAAGTGTCCAAGGCCAGGTTGGATGGGGCTTGGAGGAATCTGGAATAGTGGAAGGTGTCCCTGCTTGTGGCAGGGGGATTGGAACAAAATGATCTTTAAGGTCCCTTCCAACCCAAACAATCCTGTGTGTCTATGATTGGTTACTTGGTGGCTTTGGAAATCAGGAATGGAAATACTTTCCATTTTTTCATGTGTTAAGAAATTTTGGATGTGCTATTTGAAGGTAGAGTTTTCTTTCAATTTCTTCTCCCTCATTTCCTTTCCTTTCCTTAAGAGGTGAAAAAAGTTTGACATCTGCCCATCCCTTTCTCTCACAATCAGGTTGGTTTTGGTTTCTGTTCTTTACCTCATTTTCAGACTTGTAAATAGGATTTAAGGTTTTTAGCCTAACCTCAAATTTATACAGGGAGCAGTGACTTCTCTGGTGCTTGCTGTCACTGAGATAATGTATTGCAAGCTGTCCTGGGAAAAAATGACACCTGTCAATATTAGCAGTTGTTTTTTGTATCCCGTTTTGTTTATGTTAATGAGATAATGGTGGCAATTTAATTTTATTTTCTTATCAGACAATTCTGTTTGACTGCTTATAAACTTTTTTTCAACTAATCCTTCAGCTGCATCAAATATTACGATCTTTCACTACCAAAGTTTTAACTTGAGATGTGCATTAGTCATTCTTTTAGCAGACTGTTATGTAATACTCTTGCCTGAAAATGAATGTGCAGGATTTGGCATACTTTCTTTTCATAATATGTGAATATGTTAAATTAAACCTGTCTGTTGAGTTTTCTTAGAATGGGAATATTTCTAGTAGCAGAATCAGAGAAGGAATCCAAACTCATAAAATATGAGGTGGTACTTTATGAAATGGCTCTTTTGTAATGAAATCTTGGCAGTGATTTTAGTAAAAACAGGATTGGGATCTTTAAGATGCTTAGGCACTGTTCTTTTAATGTTCTTTTCTGTTTGCAGTGCTAAATAAAAAAGGAAAATGAAGGCTCCTTCAAAATCTGCATGAAGAATTTGACAGTTCATGGTGAAATGTTCACTGTCTGCTCTGGCTCATTCAAAAATCAGAGCAAACCAAAAACCCCTTAAAGGGGGTGGCCTGCAGGTGACTCTCTGACTTGGTCTATGATATTTATGGAAAGAAGAGCACAACTCATAACTTCTATACCAAATTTCAAATGATGAGGGTTAGGGAGGGTACAGATGTACCTGAAGGTGTAAGCTGTGTTTATCTGCTTTCTATTCTTAAAGCATATACAGGGCTGCAGCCTACATATGTTTGTCTGAGTGATTAATGGCTTGTATCCATACATTAGAACTGAGAGTATTAAGATTTATATCTTTTTGTTTTGAAAAGCAACAGCAAGCCCATAAATGCATGCTAAATGTATTCTATCTGATGAGCATGTGACCTACAGTGGACATTTACAGTAAATGACTAGAGCCATTTAGAGGGGTTTTTTTAAAGATGTTAAATATATTTTAAAATGTCATAAGAGGTCATGAGTCATGGAGGCAAAGCTGATATTTATATTTATCAGACACTTTGTAAACAGAAAACATCTTACCTTTGTATCTTTCTTTGCTTTCTAAACTGATGAATATATTACCAGTGATAGGAGACGTCAGGATAGAAAAATACAAGGTAGTGAGGGCCCAAAATTTTTCATAGTATTTATTTGTATAGTTTACTCAAAATGCCATAAAGATGGCTGATAGGTGATAGAGCATGGTGATGGAAAACTGCTCTAAGTTATGTGGGATTTACAATACCTAAATTAAGTGCTGAGAGGAGTTGTCTGAAATTTGCTAATAGGAGACAGCATGAAGAGATGGTATGGAAGTTTGTATAGCTTTTATTTTCCTTCTAGATAAGGTATTAATTATATCCCAGGACTTTTAGAAATGTTACAGCTCTGTGTCCTTCCGTAAGTTGTCCCAGAGAGCGTTTCCAGGTCCCTTGCTGCTGGTATTGAGCTCGATGGGAGCTGACCCTGAATGCTGGGTTATCTTCCTTTGGATTCCTGTCCTCTGTCTTCATTACACCTACTCCTGCCTTTTTAGAGCTTCTCTTTCTATTGACATATTCAAGGATTCTTTTCCCCAATCTGTTGTATAACACTGGTGAGAAAACTAGAAGCAACAATGGGTCCAGCACTGGATCTGAGTTACATCCAAGTGACTTCAGCACTGAGAAATGGTATTCAAGAGCAGCTGTACCCACGGCTTGAATCTGCAGCTTGTGTAAACATTCTTCGGTTCAATGCACATCTGTATGTCTTGTGCTTGAGGAGGAAACTGGTCAAACACAGCCTCATAACTGGTGTAGAAACTGTGATTTTGAACTATCAGGATTTTATTTCTGGGATAGATACAAACCTGTTCATAAAGGAATATTTGAAGAAGACATGGAAGATATAATTTACTGTCATACTCAGCCATCCTAATAATACTGTTTATTTCAATAGCACTCCTTCTCAAGAGAAATCTTAGATTACATCAGCAAGCTAGGAAATGTGATTTTTAAATACTTTTTCCTCTGTCATGTACAAGTTTATGAAAAATCTTCAAATGAAACATTTTTCTAAGAAGTTGCTTTAAAGATTTGTTGAAATGTTGTTTTGATAGTCTATTTATTTTTTCCAATGCTATTGATGGATATAAGCTATCTGGACTGTCGGTGAATTAGCTGTATAAGAATCTTTTAATGATCCAAGGGGGTATTGAATGACGGCAGACTTTTTTAGCATCTCTGAACAGTACAAATTGCCAACATCTTCACATTTCTGCAAGGAGAACCTGCTTAAGGCCCAGTGGGGTTAAGAACGTTGTTTACTCTACTCTTGACTCCTGCAATATAACAATAAAAAAGTGATTAAAATTTAAGTAGCCATGAGAGATTTTCGCTATATCTAATTTCTTGAATGCTGGTGTGCATTAAAACTGGATCATTGCATAATACTGTTGTGGTAAGTATTGCTGTATTACCTTGTTTAGCAACCAACAGAAATAAGAACAGTAATTTTGTGATAAGTAGTCTTGTCTAAACGTGCTGAGTTCAAGAATTGTTTAGCATTAAGGTTGTGTTAATTGCTTCCTCTGTAGGTTTTATTAATAATAGAAATATTAATAGACCTGTATTTTGAAGTTGTTAACATACCACAAAAATCTTCTGCAAGACAAAATTTGATATTGAGTTTCTCACATCAGAAAGCATTTTCTACTTTGGTTTGGGAAGGTTAATGGTTTCAATAGATTTCACAAGGAAAGCAACAGCAATGCAGTCTTTTTTCAGTGGTTTGCTTTCATCATGGAAAGAAAGAGGTCTATATGTTAAAGGTGGCACCTGCTGATATGATCTAGATGTTCTTGGTATTAAAGTTATTTTACTCTACCAAGAATATGAATGCTTTTGAAACTGTACTACTGTAAATATTCTGCTCAATATAATTGAAATCAGATTAAATTTGCTTTTCTTTTATAATAAGTACTATCATCTTGTATATTCACACTATGCTAACGAAGAAACTGTCATCTTAATTTACTGTAAGATGATACAGTATCATCTCTACTGTCAGATAAAGAGATTTTTGAGAGTAGGTGATAGCCATGGATTCATATAACAATTGGTACAATTAATATATGTCCAGTAGAATTGAAATTTAAATTGTGAAAAAAAATGAGAGGGGAAAGTATTCCAGGGATGGAATATTTTAAAAGATAAAACAACCCTGTGTGTAGCTCCAGCATAGCAGCACATGATGGCTATTGTGGCTGCACAGATTTCATGGCTGAGCTTCTCTTAAACTCTGGTCATGGTACAAAGTGTGAGTGGGTGCAACGACGACAAACTTCAACTGGCTTTAAATTGAATTGAAGAAGGGCCTATGTCACATATGCACAGCAGTGTGGGGTCCAGTGGAGGCTGTAGAACTTCATGGAACTCTGGAAGTTTGGGCAGCTGGATTGCATTGATGTGCTGAGATTATACTTAAGATTTTAAAATTGGGTTAAAGCTGGCTCAGGGATATGGCTGTACAAACTGAAAGAAAGAAGATGATGTTTTCTTTTTTCTTCAGTTGAATCCAGAGGAAACATCTCCTTTTTATCAGTGGCTAGGCTGGTTTATCTGCTTTCTGAAATCTAGAAACTTGAGGTGTCAAGGAGGAATTTTTCAGGGCTCTGTTGAGCAGAAAGCCACAGACACAACAGTGCCAGTGTGGTATCACTGCTATTATCCACATCCAGTTCCAAGTGCTGAGTGACCTCTGCCAACAGAGGTGGGTGCTGTGCCCTGTACATCTCCAGCCCGAACAGAAAGCTGAGAACTGGTGTGGCTGTTCAGTGCACAGCCAGAGTAAAGTAGGTTTGGAAATAAATTGCTTTGTATGTACTATCTTTTAGCTGTACTTTTAAAATAAACCATTTTCCCTCTTCCTACGTTAGCTAAAGTTCAGCAAGAGAGCTGAGGTGTTACCTCCTGTGGAATGGCCACCAGCTGAGTGGTCAGGGTACATTCCTGTGAGTTGTGCAGGTTATAAGAGCCCCCCTCGGGTAGAGGAGAGAAATTAGCACAGATCCCTTATTTCCTGAGTATTTTAAGCGTGATTTTAGAGTGAGATTAGCTCATGAAAATGTTACAGTCTGGTAATACCCAAGCGTCTGACTTTAAGTCAGGTTCAGCCATACATTGGGGTGGCATTTAGTCCTCAGAGGAGACAGCCCTGTCTTCCTGTAGACTCTTTCATCTCCAGACTTCTGGTCTGGCCTAGCAGCTGTATCTCCCCAGCTGTGGGTGTGGGAGGGTGCCCCTTTCCTTCAAGGGCGTGTAGGGTTGCAGTAATCTGGGAAGGCATCGAGTTCTACTGTGTAGGTGCTGTGGCATTTGAGCACTGTAAGCACAGAATGTGCATTTCTAGACCTCAGGACACAATAGCATCTCTGCACTGACCACGCTGTGTATGCAGTGGAAAGTGGAACAGCAGAATTAAGCATTACTGTTTATCAGCTATTGCCCTGTATAGCTCCATCTGCATGTTCATGCTCTGTTTTTCCACCTTTTCTTTTGGACTAGGCAGAGAAAGGATGGTAGAGGATAAATAAGCAAAGGTATCTGTGCAATACCTCCTGCTAACTTTTCTGGATCTTGAAAGCTGTGCTGCAGTGTTTGGAACTGAGCAGTGGAAGTGTGTGGGACAGCTTTATTTACTTCCACCACTGTGCTTTATGGTCTTTTGGAAGGAGTTCCTCCTCACCATGTTTAGTGCTTTGTAAATTAAATCTTTGATTTACTGTAGGTGTCGCAGTCTGTTAAATAACTTTTCTTCATGTTGAAAAAGGACTTTGTGTTCTCTCTCCCCAAGTCTCCCCAGCCCACAAAGTATGAATTCCTTGTCTGTGTTTGAATCTGCTTTTTTCACTGGTTTCTGACAGTTTATTATATACTTTTCCATTAATAGGAAGATGATTTACACTATAAGCACATCACATTTAAACAATGCTTCCTAAACTGATAATGTTTTACTTCCTTACTTTTGTTTCATTACAATGTTCTTGCTACCTTTACTATGTTACTTGTTTCTTATATTAAAAAGCTTTTTGCACCAAGGCTCAAACACCTCTGTATAAGATGAACATTCTCTCATTTTTCGTTAAAAACTCAATACCAAATATTATCTCTTAAGAGCTGGACATTGCAAAGACATCAAGCTAAGGAGAGATTTTCTGAATACCAGAATCATTGAAAACATCAGGACAGGTTTTTTTGAGATCCTGTTCCAAGAGAGACAAATACACACCCTGACTGACTCACTGTCAGTACCTGCTTTGCCAGACATACCAAACCAGACTGTGGCCATCTGACACTGTGTTATTCAGTTCACATCTCAGAGTTTTGCAGCATCTAAACCAGCCTCATCTCTTCTCAAGGCACATGAAGTAGAACTGAAGAATTATGTTGAAATGATAAGTTAGATTTTGTTGTCAAATGAAGATATTTCACATTAAATGTTTTTATAAATCCACTTACACGTTTATTTGAACAATGTGCTTGAGTAATGGAAACTGCTGTGGTTTAATTTCTGTGTTTGTCTTTTGCACTCTATAAAAGTGTGTCCTTTGAGCTACTTTAAGGAGATGGTAGGTTGTCACAACTAGAAGTTGTTTGCTTATCCTGTGTAAGGATTTTGCAGGATGAATGTTGTTCTGAAATTGTAGATGTCTCCTCTAAACAGCAACCATCAAGCAGAAAATTGTGAGTGTCTGGTGACATTTTTGCAATTTCTATTTTTTTAATATAAGTTCTCATAATGCAAACACACCTGCTTCAAATGGTTATGCTATATGTATGTTGAATATCTACAACTCAAATGGATCTAATTACTCTTGATAAAATCTCAAGCAAAATTAAGATACAATTGTACTGTAAAATGGTCCAGAACAGCATTACTTTGAAATATTCATTAACGTAAGAGAAAAGAGAAAACCTGTAGAGCCCAGAACATTTCTCTGAGGACACAGGCAGTTATTTTATTCTGCATTAACTTCACTGATGGCACATTGTTAAACACAACAAGTTACAAGAAATGATGAAGAAATTTGTACTTTAGCCACTGTTTTTCAGTAGTGCAGTGTGGAGATGTTTGACATGGAGATGGCTCCATTCTCAGATAGAATGGCTTTATTTAAAATTGATTAGGAGCAATTCACAGCAGCCTGCCAAATTGCTAATGGAAGCCATTTGAATCAATTCTCTCATATAATTTAAATGCCATTTCACTGCATATAGTTTAACCAGGAAAGAATCCCAGCTTGCAGCCAGTAAAATGAATTATTTATTTTTCTTTTCATAAATATTTTCTTGGTCCAAAAAAAAAAAGAAAAGGTAAAACCAAAATAAATGCTTATATACTGAAACTTTCTGAGGGTATGCACCTTTCAAATGGCTAATTTGAGAAATGCCGTAGTATTATTTTTACTTACGTATGTCAAAAAGAATTTTTATCTACATGTCTACATGTCAGGTGTTTTTCTTACCTGATAGCTTTTTGTGGAGTGTGCATTTAAGGCTAAATTACAAATTGGATTCTGCTGTTAACTGAGGGGCCTATTCAGCAAAAATTATATATAGGCTTTTCTCAGAAGGTCGTGGAATCCATCTTTGCTGAGGTGATGAAGCAGGGAACTCCTCTTGGCCCCAGGATCACTTCTGTCCTGATGTGCCTGGGTGTCCCACGGGGGAGTTGTGTGCTGGCAGAGAATTCATTGTGTGAGGTCTGGTGTTCACTGCAGCACTCTCATCCATCACCGAAAGATTGTCCTATCTAGGGGTTAATTTTATTGTTATTTGCTTGAAAATCAATTGAATTAAACTTGAGAACTAATGGTATATTGCCCTGGTTTAAAAATAAACATTCTGGGGTTTGGCTGCTATTGGCTGAGATGTTGCACTGTCAGCGCTATGCAGGAAGAATATCTTTTAATTTCATGCTTTGCCCACTCATCTATTGCACTGCCAATTGCAACCACTGCAGTGCCAAACAAGTGAAAATATAGATTGCATGAAAATATAGAGGAATGTTGATGCTGCAACAGCAGAGGAAGTGCATTATAGGGGCTGCTACTCTTCAGACGGAAATAGCAAATTGAAATCGTTTCTGGTTGTCCTTCGCTGCTGTCCCTTTGTGACTTAGAGATCCCAAGAACAAACTGTGGTGTCTCTTGGTTTTTTTTTCCCCCTTTCAATATAAAAAATGTATTTCAATGCTTTTTGCTCATGTACAGTGATGCATATTGTAAGATAATTAATCAACCCTCAGCTGGCCTTTCTTCAGTAGAGCTGATGTGTAAGTTGACCTCAAAGTGTAGTAATAATATATGCCAAAGATATTTAGCAGGCTTTTGCCATGCATACCTGTATGGGTATGGTGGGCATATGACTGTGCTGATTATGGACCTGAAGGCTCTCCCCTGCAAAATATGTGTATCAAGTCAAGAAAGGTCAAGCTGCAATAAGGGTATTTAAGAAAAAAACCTTCAGCTGCATTGGCCCCGTTGAAAATCTAATACCTATTTAAGCAGCAAGGTGCTTATAAATAGTCTGGTGAACATATCTGAGAGACTGTGAAATTTCATGTGTAAAAAGGGGACAGAAAAACTTTAATAAGAAAATTTATTGAAAATATGGGAGAATCCCTAGTTCTGAATGCAAACCAAAGGACACCAGATATTCTAAAACAGAGGAGCGGCTAATAATGTGAAATGATTTGGCTGCAGGTTTTTTTTTTCAATTATGGTAAGAAAAGCTTTATGGTAATGAGACTGTACTAGGTTTTGGGTTTTCTTTTTAAGTGATTTCTGCCCCCATTTCCACCCCAAAGAGAGTTCCTGCATTTATAACATTAAAGGGAAGAAAGGCAAGTGGCCATGGCAAAGATGATCAGAAAGTCAGGCCATTTGTCTGGAATATAAGAATTTTGAACAAGGATTGAGCTCTTGTAGGGCCTTTTAGAGAGGATCTGCTCCACCCTCAAACGAAACCAACAATCTAAGGGGATTGCACCATATTTCCCTTTCTTCTTTGAGACCATGATAGTTTTGTAGAAAAAATAGTTCCTTAGCTGTATCTACTGGCATTTTAAGACTAATAAATAATTCTTTGCAGTCACTCAATCACTGCCAGTGCAGACTTGAAAAGGTAATTTATTTTGCAGGTAGACACCTCTGACAGCACTCTGGAGGCCATCCTTTCCAACATAACCACTTTCACAAAATCAAGAATAAAACATCCTGCTTGACCAGGTTTTGATGTGGTGGAGCCATTCCTTGATAGAGAAATCTAATCTGTGTTCTGGGGAGGGATGGGGGCTCTGCCACTGTCCTTTTTCATTATGGTTTCCTGTCCTGTTAGCCAAGGAAAAGGTCAGTAATGTGCTCTGAGCTCATCACTTCCACCTGGGAAAGGAGAAACCATAGGTTTGTCCAGTGTGTTCATGTGTGTTCAGTGTGCCTTGGGATGTGTTAATAGAAAATGGTCATTGAAATAAACAAAGAGGAGTTAAATGCTTTTTTATTTGTCAGAATGAAGAAACAAAGAAGAAATGATAAACAGTTTGTGATGCCTAACCTGGAGGATTGGATTCTTGGTGTGGGAATGATGGTGGGATATGAAAGAGAAAAACTTAATTGATGGGGGAGAGCTGAGTGAGCAGAGACAGATTTTGGAGAAAAATAGGTGACCTAGTTTGGTATCACAAGGCATAATTTTCATTTTAGCTGTGAGGCATTAAAATGGCTAACATTTCACAAAGTGGGCTGTAGATCATACAATCTTTCCTCAAGTCCATTGGTAGAAAAGTGTAAAAAGTGCTGTCTGTATTGAAGAAAATCTTTCAAGGACTTCGACAGTACTCTTGCTCTTTCTGCTTGTTTTCCTGCCTGAGAACAAAGGTCCAGCATTTCTTGGTGATGTGGTTGGAGCAGATCTTGCACAGCACTTGTGCTCCTCAGCCATCAACATGGTCTTTGGGGCAAGATTAGGAAAATATATTATAAACATAGTGGCAGCTTGACTCATTTGAAAAATGTTTTTTTTTTCTGATTTCTTTTCATATTGCAAACCAGATTGCTGCATATTGAGAGATTAAAGTCTTCACTGGCCCAGTAAAGAGACACTCACATGAATGAAAATAATTTATTTCTATGTGTTCTTCTTTTATCTGAGTAAATGAAGTTGAGGGAGATATAGTGCCTTATTTCATCAGGAATTTCCATTCTGAAGGGAAAAGAAATAGAATAGGATCTGTGGTTTGAAATATCTAAGGTTGCAACTTTGCTGTAACTGGAGCTGTAACTCCCTGTTAGGGTGGTGGTTGATCCCCTTCCCGCTTCCAAAGGCTGTCTGGCCTCTTAGATATATGTCTGACCATTAAAACATTTTCCACTTCTCTGTTTCTTATGGTAAATATGCTATAGAAAGATTTTTTTTAAACTCTTTTTGCAAAGTTTTAAAATAAAATTTACAGCTGGTGAGGAACATGGCTTTTACATACTGGACCTTATCATCTCAGTAACCAATTTTTCCTTATGTCTCAGAACTCTCATTAATTTTTCACAGGCTTGTGATGGATAGTTTTTATTTATTCACGTCTGAGGTTCTGTTGTGTGAAAAGGACTCATTTTATAACATTACATATTCATGGCTTGGGATAGATGGGATAAGGAACTTATTATTAATGTGTCACAGTGGGAAACTTACTCTGGGTTCATTTGTGAATCTTGTTAAATGTGGTGCGGTCAGCAGACAGTGCTGAAATTTTTGATACATTTTATTGGAGAAGGGCAAAGAGGTTCAGTGATGGTTCCTTATCTAAACAGCACAAGTGAGATGGTGTCTTTCTAAATGCGTTTGAAACACTATATCAGTAACACAAGGGTAGAAGCAAAATATGCCTGAACTAGAGTAAGATCAGAATAGTGCTTTTTAGTAAGGACTGTTTCCAGGTGCTGTTTGGGTCTATTTAAATCCAGTTTGCTTAATTAAATCCTGTTTTACTTTTAGGAAAAACACAGGAGTTGCTTACAGTGTGGTGAATTGACATCGGAGTATTGCAAAACTTGATTTCTAGCACTTGGGGTTTCCTATAGTAATTGATTGTGGCCATATTTCACTGAGATTCTTTTGTTAATGTACAGCAGGACTGTGCAAATTCTGAATGTATACATGCAGAAATGTTTGGAAATCAGTCTGTGTATTGAATGTATGCAGCATACAAAATAAAAACTAAGGAGGTAAACCGTGGTGTAAACTATTTTAGGGTACTAGAATTGGATCTGATTTAAAAGAATGAAATATCCCTTTCATTGGGACATAAAGACACTAATTTTCAAAGTGGAACATTTTGTACCACTGAAAATTTTAAAGTAGAGGCTTTGTCCCCAAAGTAGGTGCTTATGTGCTCAAAATTTATTTTTAAATTAAATACTACGATACTCATTTTTGTAGTTGCAGAAATGGGCCCAGAGAGGAAGTCAGTAATTTAGTTCTACTTCTGAGTCCCTGTTATTTATCACCTATTGTTTGTTACCTTTCTACCTAAGTTATTGTTGGAAATCTAGTAAGATGATGTGTTGGGGTCTTTTTTAGTGTACTAATCACTGTCTTACCAAAACAGCTTTTGGATGAATGTATTAAAGTTTACAATACCTGCAATTATTCAAATATTTAAGAGCATGTTATCAAGTCAACTTAATTATAATTCCTCTTTGTTATAAAATATTTTTCTTCTTTTGAAATGAATAATAAAATAGATGAAATAAATTTGAGCTTCTTAAGTAGCTTGAGAAGACTAGGACAAGACAATTTATGATGGCTATATTTTAAAAGAAAATTTTCAGTGATGTAAAATGTTAGCTTTATTAGCGATCCTACCAGTAGGTCAACAGTATTATATTGTCATTTATAACAGAGGAGCTGGGCAGCGAGAAAACTGTACTCTATTAAGAGTTTTGTGAGTGTGTATGTGTATACAGTGAAATAATATCCAGTGTAATGTGAAGTGACAGTCAAAATTACAGCTTTTCTCTTGCCGCAAGGGTACTTCTCTGCCAAGTACAGTAATATTGTTGTAGCAGTGTTCAAGGTTGTCAGCAGTTCTTGGTTACTCTGCAGAGAGCCATAACTGTGTGTGGAAGCAAGGAGCTTCCTGTCAAGGGAGATACTATAATTTTGATATATATTTGTTGGTGCCAAACTGCAATTAAATAGGAGGCGTTGGAAGAGGTTTTATTTAGCCAACTCAAATTTGTTGATTAATTAGTTAAAACAAAAAAAAAAAAAACCAAAAACCAAAACAAACAAACAAACAAAAAAAAATCTGAAAGGAAATTCTCCTCTTGCAGAAACATAGTTTAAATTATGAATTTATCTAGTATTTGTCTGTGCTCAAAGTAGTGTGTTATTTTTATGGAATAAACCTTGTTTCTCTGCTGGTGGATCTGGGATTGCTGAGGATGTGTAGGGCATACTGCTTTTATTTAAAATATTATCTCGGAGACTAATTATCTATCATAAAATTATTTTAAGGGGTTGTTGTAGACTTCAGACTTTTAGAGGTCAGCATGGAAACTGTTTCTTCTCAAAAGCATGTTTTTTCAGGATGTGCTTTTGTGTCAGGAAATCGACAAAATATTGTCACAAAAATGTGTATTATCATCCATATTGGAAGCAGTAAAATATTTCTCCTATTTCGCCACGTTGAAAATGATGATAATAGTGTTAGCAGTTTTATTCAGCAGAAAACCATTTTTCTTGGTAATTAGATTAAACAAAATGAGGTGGGAGAGAAAGTTCCTTTAGAAAACATTGCTTTAAAGAAAATCAGGAACTCTCCTGCTGTCCTTCAGGAAAGTATTAAGATATAAACACACCTACATGATCTTATGACTTGAATGATGAAAATTTAGTGTTATGCTAATATACCTGGTTAAATAGTGTCTAAAATATTGCTTGCCAACCCCTCCAGTGGCTTTTATTGAATATTTTTCAAGTGGAGCTCCTGATGCACCTGGGGAGGTGCTTCCATACCCTGCCCCTCCACTCTTCTTCCCTGATTTCTCTGCAGTGCCTGGGTGTGATGTGGCTTGTAGAACTGGGTGCTGCTCACAGCAAAGCAGAAACCACAAAGGCTGACCCTGATTTTCAGATGGGTATATAAGGAAAGAGAAGATAATTAAAAATAATAAATCACAAATAACTTTTCAATATTTTTCCTTTAACTACAGCTAAAATGAATTTATGTTGAGGAAGTAAAATCAAAAGCAAGACTCTTCCCTTAAGTTATTTTTCTCAAAGAGAATTGGGTTGTCAGTGGGTGCTTTGCACCACTCAAAGACTCTTGATTTATCCCAAAACAACCTGCAGGTGTAACTTTTTCTGGAAGTCTTGTGTATCTGATTTATAGAAACTGAATGCAGTCTGAAGTTTATGGATGTGTTGAAGAGTTGAAGTTGTAGCTGGCCTACTGAGTAAGCTTAATGAGTAAATGTCAAATGTAACTGTAGAATTGGTTATTGCACTGGGGCATAGGACACAACAATAGGACACATCTCTGTCCCTTGTGCAGAGGAGCTGTCCCAGTGCTTTGTGATTGGCCATAAGACATAGGAAAGATTCCACAAAGAAAAATTTGTGAAATTACAGGTAATACCTGTTTTATGATGTTTCTCTTTATGGCTTCCCACAGTGTTTTGACTAATGTTTCTCTTCTTATCATCACTTAAGCACTTAAGCATTTTTATTTTTCTGGTGGAGGGCAGAGCCAAGAATCTGAGCATGTTATCAGAGCTGATTTCCCCATTTTCTGCAAATATATCATTTGCTGAGGTATCATATGATTTTGTATCTGCCATGTTTTCAGAATTTTCTTAATCTGGCCAGCTGTCTGGTTTAAGAACATAAAGTCTTTGTTTCTAGCTCTTTTGTTGCCACTGGAAACTTTGGGATTTTCCTGAGAAGTCTTATCTCTTTGGTGCAGGAGCCTTGGTGCTCAAGAGGTGATCACACAGGATCTCTTTGCATTCAGTGCTGCACACACCCGTCCACACCTCACTCAGCATCTTTAATCTGAGAGGACTTAGCGTCCTGTGTGTGACAAAGCAATTTACCAAGTGTGAGTTCCTTCCCATCACTGCATTAATATGTTGGGTCTTTTTTTTTTTTTTTAATTGAATAAATATATTACGCAGCAGGGCAGATTATTTTCTTTGTGGCCTTGCTGTTGCAATTTGAGAACAGATAGGATTTCCTTCAGCTGATGAAGAAAGGAACATCTGTTCTTGGTTTCCTGCAGCTTTCCTTCAGACAATGCATTTAGATGCACAATTTGAATTCCTTCTGAAGAAACAGAAAATTAAAAGTTTGACCCCCTCCTCCAAAGCAGTGGTTACACTGTGACAACAATGGGTTGAGCTAAATTCAGCTATGTCAAGCAAGAACTATAAAAGTAGATAGATTGCCCTCTAAGCTTCACTTTATTGGATATTGTAATTGACATATAGTTGTCATTTATAATCATCTGTCCATTCCTGTGAGTTGGGAGCAGTAAAGTTAATTGTGGCTGCTCATTTGCATTAATCTCACCTCTGAAGGGTACAGTAACCCATTAATATCATGTCATGATGAATTATCACAAATAACATTGAACATATTGATTAATGATCTCTGAGATTTGTATCTCGTTAAAACATTTTGTTAGCTCCTTAAACTTTTAAGCAGACAGTCAATGTATGCAGGAGAGGTTTAGAGATCACCCACGAGGTGATGAAAAGTTATGGCACACATTTTGGGTCACTAATTAAAAATCGTTTAAACATTTCATATTCATTTTAAGAATGGTTTTTCCTTCTAAAGGTCTAAAACTTGAAAGCTATTTAATCACAAGAATTGTCTTATTATTGTTCATTGTTTATAAAGATAGTAATTTGTATTGGAATTGGGATGGAACAAGGAAAAAAATAGGAGTAATCGGAAACTGCCATCATTTCAATTTTTACTCTCTAGCAAGAGTTGTGCTCAGAGTAGCATATGTTTGTCAGTTTGTTAAAAAATATAGTTTCCTTCTATTTAAATTTTTTTCTTAATGCAAAACTTCCCTTGCTGGTTTAGCACTTGAAGTTACTTGATTTTTTTCCCTCATGTTCTTTCTTTATGAATACAGATATATACACTAGGCTGGATGAAATCTCCTCCAGTGGGTGGCCATGTAATTTGAAGTAGCTGATAATTAAATATTTTGCCATTTTGATTATTACCTGCTTAAATTTCTGTAAGCTAAGAAGCATAAAGACTTTAGGAAGGCAAGGGAATTTACACCATTGTTCAAGAAGGTGACTTGGCAGGACAGAAGTGACTCCTTTACATATCTGAGTGTTGTGTTTTGAGAGTCTGTGAAATATGTGATGTTTTAAATCATTCAGCAGTCTGTCTTACTGTAAAGGTTTCTTTGTCTCCTTCCACACGAAGTTGCTGTATTTGAGTTGGTCATTTTAAATAAATAATAACTCTAGTGGGTCCTAGTTCTATATTCAAGACACTGCTTTCCCTTTCTTCTACCTGCAGTAAGCTGCTAGTGTAGTTATCTGAGGGGATACAACTCATCATCATCATAATTTCTTAAAATTATTTGAATATTCTTGGTATTTCACTTCCCAGTTGTTCTTTTTCTGGAGTCTGAGGAGATGACTGACATATACAGGATATTTCAGGTTAGAGCTGTTTTGGGTTTTCACTCTGTCTCATTCTTTTACACTGGGAGGAAACAAGGAGTGAGTGTGGCTTTTATGCTTTTGATAACATTGTGGGTCCCTCTCAAGAACTAATCCTCACTTTTTTTCTTCTAATTATTGCCCTTGGTACCTCGGAAGAAGTTCACACGCTCTGCCAAATGTTGAAATAAGCTAGTTTTGTAGAGGAGCCTAATGTGAAGATTAGAGTGAGAAAAATCATCCTTTCCGACTTGGAGATATGATATGGCAAATCTTCACAGGTGTGCCATGACTTCTGCTGCTCTGGGTGTGTGCAGTGGCTAAAGTATCACATCGCCTCTCCACAGGCTAGGATTTTTGTGTGTGAACTAACACAATTTTAACTTATTTGCTGGCTTTTCTGCCCAACCCCTACAATCTTCTTTCAGTAATTCCTGGGAGTCCGTTTCCCTGGCACACGAGGCTGTAGAGTCAAGGATTATATTCTAGCTATAATTTATGATTAACTAGATTTATGGCTGAGATCCCAAAACAGCCTCAGTACTGTGGCCTGAGGAATTAAAGCCAAAATGGAGACTATCATTCTGAATTGTTTGCTTTGCTGGATTTCAGAAAAACTCTTAGTTATATTTGAGAAACAAAAACAAACCCCAAATCCAAACCAAATACAATTTGCAGTTGTGTAACAATTCAATTTCACAGTAAGGAGTGTGGCACTAAAACACATGAAGTCCTCAGCCTTTAAAGGGATGAACTATTTAATTTAAACCCTATTATCACCTAAAGCTGATGCAGTGAATAATACATATTAGACCCTCTCCCTGCTCATGCAGCCCCTTCCCTCTGCCACACAAAAAGTGGTGGGGGGGAGACACAATTAGGGTTCATTTTCACCCACGGTATTAATCCTTACTCATTTTAAAAACCTGCTAACGGAAATATTTCCATTCAGCTCATTAATCAATTGTGATTTTCATTCCCTTGTTTTGTGAAAGCTGTTGCAATAAATACTTTTTTCACAAAGCGAAAATCTAAGAGATGGATGCAGCAAGCGTAATTAATAGCACCCAGTTACAGAAGATCAGCAAGTTTGTGAGATTCACATGCTGCTTTACCATATGGCTGCCCAGTAGGCGAAAAATTTGATTAATGTTTTGAAGTAGGTTTTTTTCAGCAAATATTACAGCCCCAGATGAGGAATTTTACTTTCGAGTACTGTTAGACTGTACTAAAATAACAGATCTTTTGATTTAAAGCTAAATAATATTTTGATCTCCTGAAAACTCAACATGCAGAAGAATTACAGTCCTGCTGTATGAAGAATGGATCCTATAACTTGTTTATAATCCAGCCAATAATGGTTAAATTTTTTGTTTAATTTTAGTTTTTCATAACTTGGTCAATTTAAGATATCAGAACAGGTACATGGGTTTTGTATCAAGGATTTACCCATCAAAAATAGATCTGTAAAAAAACTGATTCCTTCTAACGTGTCATGCTGTTTTCCTTTATACTTCCTTATGTAAAATAATCAAAGTTAAGCAGTTTGCTGATAAGAATCAAAAACTAATGTGTGGTCTCTTCACTGAAATATTACTGTAAATAATGGTATAAAAGCAAAACTCTACAATGTATTCATTTTGCTTTAGAGGGAATAATAGTTGTAGTAATTGTAATTAGTACTTAATTTATCGACCCCCCCTCTATTTTTACCTGAAATGAAAAATATGTACAAAAATGCATCTGAAGAGTATCATGACTTAGGACTGAGTGCTCTCCTGCAAAGCTGACACACAGCAGGAAGTTTTGCTTTTCTCACAAATTCTCAGTTTAATACAAGGAACATCAGCAGCTGGTGGAGAACAGATCCGGGGTGCTGAGCCGAAAAGGAGTGAGAGCAGCTTTGAGGGGGAGTCTTGCTGAGCATCCAGAATGCTGAAGATAAAGCATTACCTAACACTGCTTTGCCACTTTGGTTTCTTCTAATTGCTTCAGGTAATGCTGAGGTTCAGAGTCTGGTGGGATGATGCTAAGGCTGAAAGATGAGAATTTCTGCATTTTAAAAAAATACCTTTGTTGCAGTTTTTGCAGTTATATAATCTAAAAAAACCCCAGTGATTGATTGTAAGGGTGTGCTACACGAAAAAAATAATAATTCTGATTCTCTACATATCCCCAAATCAGAGATCTTGGCACAAAGTGCTTCTTTATATTGCTAATTTCAGGGGACAGTGGGAATTCAAAACTAACAATAAAATAAAGCTCAATAAAAAAAAAGTTAAAAAAGAATAAGAAAAAAGTTTTATGAACCAAAAACTTTTGCTCTTTGACAACCCTAGGCAGTGCATGACCAGAGGGGCTATCCAGCTGGTGTTAAACATCAGAGGTAGCAAACCAGGCTAAGAAGTTTTTTTACGCAATTCTTAAAATGAAGCATAGCTGAGGTAGTGAAATGATGGTTATTAGTTCTGGAGAATACAAATGTCACAACAACTTGTGCTTTAGATTCATAGACAGCTAATGGATGGCAAAGCAATGTGAACAAATCCATACCTCTAATATAGAAGGATGGATTAAATTGTTTTATTCTTTTGAGACAGGACAGTTAATTAATTGATATAGGCTTCCCAGGCTTGCACTGTTTGAAGATTGCCTCTGGAAATTTGTTTTCCTTAATATTATGATTTTTTTTTTTTACAAATTGAACAAAGTATGAACATTTTCATTTTCTATGTGTTATCTTTTTTCTTGTCTGTATCAGTTATTCTCTTGTCAGTGATTTATTTCTAATAAGAGCACATTTTATGCTATAAATTAATGTAAAATGTACCAGTGCTTCCCTTAACCTGTGACTAAACTACGTGCTGATGTTAAGATATTCTATTTTATGCTCATTAAAATGTGGAGGAATCAATATTTGAGTATTTAATTTTCTTTGTTCTTAGTTTTCAATGGATTATTTAAGAAAGAAGCAGAGTTTTCAAATATTTTAATGGTGAGGCTGAATTTTTAGTTGATAATGTCTGCAAAAAGAAGATCACTGGACGCTGCTTGATTAAATTATACCTTTGCATGCAAATATGACTTAATCTGAAGGAATGAGTGGTCCTGGGGATGTTATTGAAATTCTCACACGTTGCTTGGCTTTTTAATTCTATAAATAAAGGAAAGTGCTGGCTCTGATCTGGGATGGTCTTTTCCTGTCAGTGCTCCCATTTTTAACTGTTTCTGAGCTGCTGTTCTGCTTCAAGCTGTGGGAAGGTCTGAGGGGTTGTCTGTATGAAAAGGCTGTGGAGTGGTCACTCTAAAAGGCTCCTTAGTGTAGTACTTTGAATTTTAAATCACACACATAATTCAAAGGTAATCTAACTTTCAGTGTTGGTCTTTAGTCCGTTCAGTTAAATGGAGAAAAATGACTGACATAAGGAATGAGTTATTGATTTATTGTAGGAAAATGACTTGTGTAATATAGGAAGTATGGTAAAAGGAACAGCTTAATTATTTAGGGGACACCACTGAAAAAAGTGCTTTTGCAGCATTGCAGATTGTCTCAATAGGAGTTGTACAGCCAGGGTTTTTAATAATTCTTTCTTAAAGACAGATTGTAGTGGTTTAATATTTTTTCCTCATAAGATGGACTCATCTGGTTGTTCAAAATAGTTTTGTATTTGTGCAGTTGATGCAGAAAAGCAGGCAACCAGATAATTTTGTTCTTAATCCTAAAGGCACATCATCTTTTAACTGGTGTTCCCTTGTTATCTGCATTTGTTTATTCTTTGTGGAATTTTGATGTCTGAGGATTGGACTAAAAAGAAACATGCACTGCACGTTATTCTGAAGCCCTTTGTTTTAGTAGGTGACATGAACTTTTAAAATGTGAATTTATCAAATAAATATATGTGGCAGTTTATATCTGTATGAGTAAAATTTTTAAAATATGGTATTTGATGATTTATAAAATATCAGATAAGATACTTGCTTTGGCATTTTCCATATGTTTTTGCCTTTGATTTAGTGCTATTCTTTGCAGAAGAACGACAGTATCACGTTATTTTGACTGCAGCTCACAATTTTTGGCAGCATCTCAGATAAACAGAATATTTGTGGTTAATTGGTTGAACATGTTCAACAATTATAATTATATTAAAACCGTAATCTGTTTGAACATTTGCCCACTGCGGGCTGCTAATATGTGCTAACTTAAATTCCTGTCTTTAGGAGTGGAGCTGTCTTGTAGCTGGTTTTATTGGAAATGTCTGTGCAAAGTACAAAAGGCACAGCTAATAACACTAGACTGTTCAAGAGTTTGCCACTGTGTTCACTGTACAGGTGCTTGTTTTTAGAGATTTAGAATTTAGTCTTAAAATTTCCTGTCCTCCTGACATCTAAACTTCCAGTATAGCTGAAAAGAAAATGAGTCAGTATTATTTTTATTGAGTAAATTTTCAGGAATACTGGTTTGCCTTTCTACCAAAGACTTCCAAATTAAATAAAGAGTTGGAAACTTCTCCACTTCTGATGTTTTAAGTCCAAAACGTGAATTGTATTTTCTACTGCACTTTAAGGGAATGTCAGTAGGCTGACTGCACAGTACTGAATACAGAAGTTAGATGTTGAATTCTGAGTGGTACTGGAATTTTGGGTGCAGTCTGATGGATTTTTCAGTGCATAATTTCCTACTTTGGTTTGGTTTTGGTTTCTTATTTATTTTTTTAAACTTCCAAACAGATGTCCCAATCTAGTCTTGCTCCAGAGTTGTTAGCTCTTATTATTGTAGAGGAGGTAAATACTGCTGGGTTAGACTTAAAAGCTTTGCCACTCGATTACCTGAAGAATCACCATTGTTTTGTGTGGATTATACCCTGCAGCTCTAAAAAATTGAGGCAATTATGCTTGCAGCCCCTTGTTTTAATTGAGTGAGGCATAATGACTTCTCTTCTATAATGCTCCATGGGCTCAAAGCCGTGCATGAGGGGCTCCCTGGGGACCTGCAGTGTAGCCTTTCCCAAGCACATGTTTTTGGGAGAAAGTAGCTGAATGGAGGGGTCAGCCAGAGGCTGAAGCTGGCACAGCAGGAAGCAAGAAGCAGAACCAGCTCTGTCACTGATGACAGTGACATCAGCCTATTCTCTGGTTGCTTTCAGGATTTTGTCCCTTGTGCTGGCTGGGGTTGAGCTCCAACCTTTGCATTATCCACTCCTTCTCTTGCCACATTTCTTCACCTCAGCACTTCCTCTCCCTGTTTCTGTTTCACATTGCAAAGAGGTCTCTCTGTTCATATGTTCACATGCTGAACATTTTCTTATCTTTTGCCTGTTTTTTGTTTTTTTAGTTTAGATTCAAGGATATTTAGGGCATGGGTTCTTGTTTATGTTTCTGCCCTCAGAGAGCCTGCACTTTGTCCCTTGAAAAAAAATTAATTTAATGCACTAATTTTGTCTTTCTGTTCCTGAGTTTCCATATCTCTGAAATTAATCTGTTTTTGCTCATGGCCGTGGTAAAATACTTTGCAAGATCCATAAGGCAAAAGAAAACCACTGGACACTAATTTAGCTGCAGTATAGCATATGGAATAAATGATAGCTTATTCTCCATTTTCTGTATTTTAACTAAGGCCTCCTCAGATTTGGACTGAGAAGCTCACAGAGCCTGACAAAACAACGTGCCCAAAGTAGTGAAGTGCTGCAAGAAAGTAACTGGAAAAAGAACTGAATTGCGGCTGCTTTGTTGATGTGAGGGGCTTTTGAGGAAGATCCAGACCTTGTGATGGAGTGAGACTGGGGAAACTGGGGCAGTGTCACAGTATCGACACGAAAAGGATGAGCCAGAGACACCTGTTTCCAGGATCAGAGAGAAGGAAGGAAGGAAGGAGAGGCAAGACCCGCCTTCTTTATTTTTTATATCCTTTTGGAAATCACTATTCATTGGAGGAAATCAGTTCTTCCTCCCTCAATTACAGTGGTCAAAGGAAATGTCCATCAAAGTTCTGTGTCCATGAGAAAGGAATGTGAATGATAAGATACAGTTACAATAACATAGCTATGTTTACAAAAAGAACCGTGTGAAACTAGCTACAAAGAGAGTAAAAAACATTCAACTGCAAGAAGCAAGGCAACAGGGCAGGACTGGTGAGGACTGTGATAAAAATGGAGAATAATTCCTGTGGAGTGACATCTCTGGGAATAATAAGTGGTTTTGAGGGGAAAGCAGCTGATGGTGATCTGTGATGGAGGCTACCAAATCCACCAGCTGTCTCCTTCCCAGTTAACCAAATCTGACTATGTTTTGGTAGGCTTGATTTGAATGCCATTAAGTGCTTCTGAGCTAGGTACTTCTTGGAAAATTAACCTGACAGTCTTCAGGGAAGTCAACATTGTAACTGTCCTCTTAACTTTTTGCTCTCCAAAGCAACAACTGAGCCATTTTTGCTGAAATGGACAATGGGGGAGGCTGCTCACGGGGCAGAATGAAGGGTTGACTCAAATATGTAATTGGTACTGATTCAGAAACAGGATGGAAACCAGCACGGCTCTTGGTGGAACTCAGATGGGGCAAAAGCTGTGCAAACGTTTCTGTGGACCAGTCTCAATTTCTTGTGAGAGTTAATTCCTCATAATCTTGGAACATATGACTAATATCTCTCTTAGACTATGGCTGAATTAAATTGTTCAGGATTACCTCTTCAAGCAGAATTCTCTGCTGTGCAAATCTGTGCTTCAGTAGTAATTTGCTGGTTTGGTTTTTTTTTCTTTGTCTTTTTTTGACTGCTGATATAAAAATATAACTTTATCTTATTATTTTAATCTTTGCTTTTCTTCCTGCATGGATCATTTATTTGTGAACTGGTTATTTCAGTAAGGGCTCAAAGGTAATTTCATGGTTTATAGAATTTATATCTGAGGGTTTAATGAGGAAAACATATTGTTTTCTAACACATGAAATAGAGAATCTTTCATTATACTTTTATTTTCCTTCTCTAATATTACATATATATCAAGTTCAAAGCCTTGAATACACCTAAGTATAAAATTATTCCTTTCCTACACATGGGAAATATGAATGTTTGCAACTCAAAAATCAACACACACAGACTTAGGAGGTGATTTCATTTTTAATGAATCTACATGATATAAATGAACTACTCTTCTGTTTGTGCATTGTGCTATAGTAGGTAGCATAGTATATACTGGAAAATACAATAACACTATATTACTTTTCTGTGATTTAGGTTAGGAATTAATGCATTCAAATGAATTTAAGAGCCTTGGGTATAATTCATACAGAATGCAAGTCCCTCAGTAGACCTCTCATGAACATTATCAGATTCAATACACTTTGCATGGTCAAACAGATTAAAATTTGACCAACCCCCTCTTTTAGCCATTTATTAAACTCCAGAATCTCTTTGAATGGCTTTCTTATTATTATTCTGTGCAAGGAAAAATAAGCAAAGACAAGTGTTTTGTTAGGTGTATTAATTTGTTAAAATGTCCTGTTTTCAGACGAGTTTAGTTATGGTAGATCAAGCTGGAACTAAGGCTGCAAAATATCAAATTTCCTTGTTTTCTTTTCTAGGCACATTTTCTGAAAGCTTTCACTTTTATCTGGTGCAGATGTCTCAGTGCCCTTTCACTCCACATCAGAGTCATTACCCACTATCTGGATTGCGTTTGTTGTTCGGCTCCTGCCTTCGATTAACAATTGTGTAAACTGGAGGATGCTCTCAGCATCAGTTTGATCTTTTGATGGATCAACAGCTTTGCTGGGCTGCCTCCTGAAGTACTTAAAATATATCTGACTCCCTCTTTCTGATAGTTTAGCAATTTTACATCCTGTGTTAATTATACCATAAAGCACAAAATCTAATAGCAATTTTCAAAAAGTGTCATGCTTAGAAGGCTTTTGAGCACTTGGGACTGATTCTGGTGGGATGAAAATATCCTTTAAAATAGCTTCTGAGTTCTGAGATACAGAAGGAACTAATTCCACTCCCCTCTAGTGAAGGTTTGAAAGGATTGTGCTCTTAAGTACAAAAAACCCATAACATGTGTCCAATACTTTGAGCCATCTCTCAGGGAAGCTTAAACACAGATTTTTACGCTGGAGGGGAATAAGTATTGTAGTAAGTACTCTTCAATACTAATGCCCTTGTGTTGCTGATTTATCAGAAGGTCATTGGAGCATCTAAAGTTCTACAAAAGTGAGTGTTTTGGATGCTGGAATTGGTGTTTCTGGATGTTCATTGTTTGCCGTGTTACCCTTCAAGTATTACTGGAACAGAGAAAAGTAAAACCCCCAGGGAAGTGCTCATGCCACGTGTCCAGGGAAGTCAGGCCAGGAATAGGCACGTGGGCTATGCCAAGTTGTTCAGTCTCAGATAAGTAGGCTTATGGGTGTGTGATGTGGAGTAGGTGATTGACTTTGCCCATAATAAGTCCAGCCTAGTTTAAAAGGCTTGAAGTTCCCCCAAATGTCATGGAATTGACAGGTATAGATCTCCACTGACTGTACCCAAATTTTGAAAACACAACCACACTGTACTGCTGTCCTTTTTGCTTTTTTAACCTTCAATTAATTTGTATAATAAAACTCTACAAATACAAACATCTCTCAGGTTCCTTTGGTGACAATTTCACTGTGTGCAAATGAATACTTTGCTGTTCCATTTCATATATTCTTTATAAACAAAATTGAAAAATTGTTTATAAAAATCTTTGTCATGGAAAGTAGAAATAGTGATATATGGCACATTTCCTTAGAGAGCCAAAGAAAACATGCCAGAACTTAATTTCTTAATATGCTGTTGAATAGTGAGTAAACATCTGTGCCTGTGTTTTGTCTTTAAATATGTTGATAGTCCTTGACTCTTGCTGGTTAGGAAGTGTTTTATAGTGATAGCATGTAAAGGGTCCAAGGACAAGTAGTTAGAGTGAAGATCTTTAAAGACAGAGCTCATTCTCATTGTTACTGATTTGCTTTTGCATGAGAGGAGGCCTCTGCAGGTTTTCAAGCCATCCCAGAAGCCCAGAGATCAGAACGTGTTTCCATTTCTTCTTGTTGGTAGATGTGATTGATCACCCAGAGAGGGAAGAATAAGCAGTAGATGTACAGTGCTCATCCTGGGCAGCTCTAGAAAGCTTTGTGCTGTGTGGGAGATGTATTCTTCTCAGAGGGCTTCTTGTTTGATTGGGTTTTGGTGGTTTTTTTTAGGATTGCAGCCTCTTGCTTATGGAGCTTTCATGATGATTTAGTGCTTATAAGGCATCACTGAATATCAAGGAAGCCTTAATAAATCTGAATTGGTCTCAGTGTGGATGGAAATGAAGATGTGTTTTTATTTCATGTTGGGATGATAGAATGAATTATATCAGAAATCTGACTCCTAGAAGAACTGGGAATTCTTGAAAGACAGTGAAAGAATACAATAGCCAGAAAAGCACACTGAGCTCCATAGAAGGCTTTTGCTGAGAAAGAGCAGTGTTGGTGGAGTGTTATGTTAATGTTGGGAAGATGTAGCAGTGCTACTGCCAGGGCACAGCAGGAGCAGGGAGGGTGAGCTTGGAGCCAAGGGCATCAGGGCTCAGCCCTGCGGCATCTCCTGAGCAGGATGGGGATAATGAGTTGCCTGAACAGTTCCAGAAAAGGCAAGAGGGTGACTCAGGTCATCCAGGGAGGAGAAGCAGGATGTGGGGCCAGAGACAGGGCTGGAGATGAGGCTTCAGCTGAGGTCCGAGGACCATCTAGAAGACAGGGCTCAAGTAAGGGCAGAAGGGCCAAAATGTCAGGAATGTGGACGGAGCTCCAGGACCACAGAGGAGAGGGTGCATGAGAGGAGGTTGCAGGGCAGCCTGCAGTGGGTGCTGAAGACTGTGGCAGCAAGATGTCATCAGTGATTTGGGCTGAGAAAAAGAAGTTTCCAGTAAAAAGCAACTTTGAGATTTCAGCTTCATAGCAGGGATAAATTCCAATACACTAACTTGCCTGTAATAGAATCTTATTAGAATCTTATTCTAGGTGGTCCCTCTGATTTCAGAATAATACTTCTGTCTGTAGCCTCAGTTGTAGTGCTTTGACATGTATCACCACATTTTTATGGGAAAATCATTTGTTTTTATTGTAACTTTAAAATTTTATTTTTCATTAAACCTGTTTTATTGACTTTAGAAACGGATTTTAGCTATAGCAGTGTAAATCCAGAGGAAGTGAATTTATGCTGTTTTTATACCAGTAAGCATAATCTGGCACATGCTTAAAAAGAAAAAAAAGAGATGAAATTGTACAGTCAGCAGTCAAAGCTTCTTGTTAGAAAATTCTCGATCTGTAAGAGTGCTATTGATAAAGGAGCTAAAAACCTCAAAATTGATTTATTTGTTATCAGCTCAATACAGTTTGTCTGAACACTGAACTTGCTTTTTTGTTCTTCCACGTGATAAATGTATTTGCCTATGTTGTAAAATCTAAGCTGAGATAAGCTTCTGTACAAGCTGGGGATAGGACTGGAAACCAGGATTTCCAGAATTTTGCCTCTTGCTTCTGTCAGTAAATGAAGTTGTGACCTTACGTGACCTCTTAGGTCTCCTTTGTGAAGAAATCTGAATTCCCTTTGCAGTTTATTTAGGAGTCACTGGAAATTCAGCATCTTATGAGATGAGATTGTTTAGTATTGATATATTTTGGTTCTGTAATTGTAGATTGAGAGGACAGTCTCTTCTGGACAGTCTACTTATGCCAGACCCTGAGTCCTTAGAAGAGGCTGTGCATTTGCAGTGAACAGCTGACTCCAGGCATGCAAATTGGGAATTAATGAGCACTGGAAGTTTGAAGCATTTCAGGTTTTATGGCTTTTCCTTTTTGCTGAATTATATAGTTACTTGAATTACTTGTTTTGTTACACTTAATTTATCATTTTAATTTCAGGGAATGTTTTGACAGTAAATGTTTGTAAAGCAGCTAAATATATATTTACTGGAAAAGCTAAAGAAGTGCAAGTAGCAGTCTTACTTTCCTGTTAGTTCTGTGGTATTAAAGAAACTGAAAAATAGGCTTTGGTCTTTGCACAGAGTGTACATGTTCCTTGCCTGTAGTTTAGGTTTTTTCCTTCCTTGCATTATTTCCTGTTTGCACCTCAGAAGGAGTAACAATTCAAGAATTCAAGACTACAGAAGGGCTAAAGGGCGGGCACCTATTTATGACCACAGATGACTTGTTTGAAGTCTTATCACTTGTAGCATTTAACAGTGCAAGCCCTTGGTTTTTTTTCCCCTTGTATTAAACCAATGCTTTAAAAGGCGAGTTATTCTTTATTCTTTTTTTTTTTTTTTAAATTACATGATCTACTTTTTGCACGTAGTAGCATTTGCTTGGTTTATACCATAAGTGACCTAGTTTGCATTTTCTTTCAACTCTGTAAATTACCCTATTTTTTTCTGCTGGTATTGAGGTTTCCTACTAGTCCTGAAAAATTAGGTTTTAATTTTTTTCTCCCTTCTAGCCAAATAAACATAAAGAAGGATGAGAAGACAGGAATCGTGAGTGGATTTATGGCTTCTTGGAGGCAGATTTTATTCCTCTATGTGCTACTACTTTAGCTTTTGATGAAGTTATTTCATTCATCTCTGCCATGACTTTGCTGCATTTGAAATGCCTGATGTGCATAGATTGTTCTTGTACAGATGCCCCTGGATTTCTTCAAGTGTTGAAATATTTTGACGTAACTAGATAAATGAGAAATATTTTGTAAATGCATTAGGTATATGTAATTTGCCATATTCACAATGACAGCTGAGTAGTGAAGAGCAGGCTTGACTTCAGTCCATTTTTTCCTTAAGTTTCTTTGAATGGGTAAAATACCAATGCCCAAACTATAAATTTCTGCATGCTTTGTTCAGGATTTTGATTTCTAAGTTGAAATTACCTGAGCCTTGTCCTTGTCATTGCTCACACCATGGCTACAATACACGGTTCAGGTGCTGGGAAGGAAGTTTACATTTGTGGACTACTGGTCTTAAAAGCAGGAAACCAATTTTATATCCTTTACATGATAGATATTGAATCAATAAAGCATCAGCCTAAGGTTACACTTGATGTCTCCAGTGAGAAGACAATAAATCATGTTATGTGCATACAGGTATATTGACTCAATTTCTTTGGGCTGCCTATGCAAAACTGAAGGTGATTGAAACTAAACCATTAGAGTAAAAGTCATATAATGGCAGGTATAAAGCCATTTAATCCACTTTTTATGATTTGAGATTTTAGTATTAAAAATCTAAGTAGAGCATTTAAGTAAAATTGAAAATCCATCAGGTCCTGTGCCCTGTCTCAAATAATGGTCAGTGGCAGATGGCTAAAGAGGAAGAATAACAGAATGTGTGCAGAATTATTTCTCCCTTGTTGCACCCTTTTGGTCTTCAACTATTAACAGTTTAGGTACTTCCACAGCTGGATGCTGCACCCATGTAAAGAATTTAATATGCACCAGTGGACTCATCTTAGGTAAACTTGTTAGTTTTCATTTTCAGCCTGTTTATAGTTTGGCTTTCCCAATGAGTTTTGCACATATGTATTGGGGAAAAAGAGCCTGACATGTTGGAATGGGTGGGTAAAGAAAATAGTCCATTTGTGCTTTATGTCTTTGTCACTGAGTACTTTCTGGGGATGAAAAGCTTCATGGTTGTCACTCCTTTTGTGTCTTAACTTACTTGGTCCTGGTGAGAATGTGTAGGTCTGGCAACGCAGCATCTTTATTGCCATCTGGTGGCTTCAAAGTAGGAACATCTGAGAATGAAGGTGGAATTATTGATGCAGCATGTCTATCAGTAATAATGTATTTTTTCCTTGAAATTTTCATATCTCAACACCAAACAAGTCATCAATATGGATAACTGAGTTGATTCAAGATGAAAGGTTGCTGCTGTATCATTAAGAGCAAGCACCTGAAGAAGGTTTTATAATGCTGCACTTCATTACTGGGAATAATTTTGTTGTTTTAATACTGGCTGTCCTTTGTAGTAACTGGACTGGGCATGAGCTGGACAGCTGTCTGCTCTATTGCAGGCATTGAAATACTGCTTGAAGAACCAGTTTTGCTTCTAATCTATGTAAAATCACATGGAGGATGGGAGTGTGGGTCAGAAAACCACTTTGAACCCTGTTTAGATAATGGAGCATGACAGTTTACATTTTCTGACATACAGTGGGCTCTCACATGGCATTGGGGAGAAACCTTGCTTGGGTGGATCTGGAAAGCACATGTGCAAGGAGAGACATTTCTTGCCTGTCCCTGTGCCCCTCCAGAAGCCTGATTGCACCCTCACCACTGGAATTTTTGCAAGAACCTGTTCTGAAGGAAAAGGTGCACACACGTTTGAGTGTTGTGTTTGCAGGGAATTTTACATCTGAACTGGAATGAAAATGAATGCTGCTTCCCTTTCCAAATGAGCACAATGATATTTTGTTCTTACACTTTAACTATCAAATGATATTTTGTTAGACTTTAATTTTCTGCAAAATCCTTCTTTGTTTTTACTGCATCCCTCCAAAAGACACTTTTTAAACTTTATAGTCATTGTGCATCATTCATTTGTTTAACTGCTCACTCTTTTCATACAAGTCATTTCTACTCCTTATGTTTAGATGTTCAACTTGAGTACTGAACAGTGAAGTTATGAAAACCATACCTCACCACTCTGGGGAGAGCACTGATTAAACACACTTTTAGCTGTGAAATTCTGAGGTGTGTCTAGGTAGCCTCCTCTAGGCTTACTTGGTGCTTTTGCATCACATCACGTATAATTTTTTTATTATGAATCAGTAGGGTTTGCAAATGGTTTTGGCCCTTGTGTGGATCCTGTGGATGGTTTAAACTTCTCATTTTGCTTTACTAACTTATTCTCTTAGAATATATCTGGTATTGCTTACTGTTGTTTAACTGACAAGCTAGTGAAATTTTGGGGTGAAAGAAAAGTGAATTTTTTCAAGCACTTTCTATCACAGAATCCATGAAGACATCTTAGACTTTGTCTCTGGAACACTGTAAAGATGGAACATATCAGAACAGCAGAATCAGGGGGGTTGTGTTTACCCCAACTGCCCCATTCCTGCCTGTCAGAATTGCTCTTTTCCTGTCACACATGCTCATCTGGTGCCCATCAATTCCACATCTGGACCACAACTGTTGGTTTAACAATAGTTATGTATGATTTTAAAGGGATGTGAAATTCTATTTAAAAAGAGTAATGGCCAAATATAATCGAAGTTAGAATTTTATATAAAAAGTTGCAAGTTGTATAGGTAATAATAACATAATAAAAGCTATGTATAAATAAGATCCTTGGTATCACAGTATATTCAATGCATGTAATATAGTCATTCAGGGACTGTTCTTTGACTGTAAAATGTTACACATAGAGATTTGTAATTGAAAACTTTATGATATGATTTGTAGTTAGAGGAATAAAACTAAATTGCAGTTTTTCCTAAATTGAATATGCCACTATCTTACATGTCTTAGCCTTTCTGACCTGGCCTTGCATGATGCTTCTTGACTTCCTGTCCTGCTGTCATTTTCTTTCATATTGGTCTGGCACTTAGTCTCTCTGGAATCAATAAGGTTGCTCACATGCAAGTGTTGAATAAATAATTGATTAAGGAGATACTACACTTGTCACATCTTTTCCTAGCAAAGGTAGCCAATGTAACTGTTTTTTTTCAAACTTCTGTTCTTTCCTTTTACTGATTATCCCTGTTCACGTCTTCTATTTAACAAGCAGAGTGTGGACTTTACCAGATAACCTGATTGATGTGAGCTGGAATCTTCATAAAGTCATGATATTACTCAGTGTGTAGAACAATTGGCACGAATGGCTGTTCTGCAACTGTGTAGCTCAAACCAAATGACTTTCTAGTATTTCTGTCTGCTTCCCATCTAAAAACTTTAACCTGCTCAGTTTTAAAAGCTGTAATCTGGAATGGCAAAGCACACTTGAATATTGGTCACCAGCCCTGACTGCTCTGCTCATCAAATTCTAAATGAAATATTTAAATAATTCGGTCCTACAGGAAAGCTGGATAGAAAATGGCAGATAAAGTGGTATCTATTGACATGAATAGTGCCAGTGAAGTTTGCCTGACTGCTTGGCTGGGTTTTGTGTATTTACACTTACAGATAGAATTGCAGTAAAAGTAGAAACATTTCTTGACAGCTGTTGTGTATTGTGACATCTGAAATTGAAACAGGCACTTCTAAATTTTCTGCACATCTCCTCAACACAAAGGTTTTATTATAGCTCCAACTATGTTATAGTAGTATTAAACTATAGTGAACTTTCTATAATGGGAATGCACTTACACTGAAGACATGTAGGATTTCTGTGGGAGATGGAAAATAAGATATCCCAAGCAAATAAATACCTGATGACTGTGCCCATTGCAGTCACTCTACCACTGTGATTAACCTTTTTGTCTTCAATTACATTCCTAAGTGATACAATTTGTTCCAGTAAAATAGTGTGCAAATCCAGTCTTGTTCAATATTTCCCACAAATACATTGACTTGCTGTTTTGGTTTATGAAATCCTTTCTATTGTTGTGGTTCAGTGACAAGAGAGATGAGGTAATTACAGAGCAGTTTGCCCACTGGTTCCTCTCCAGTGCGTAGCTGTAGTCAATGCTGTTAGACCACTCATATACCCAATTGTCAAAAAAAGTAAGGAAAAAAGGTTCAAATATCTTTACCAGAAAACGCATTCGGGCTGCAGAAGTTACAACATGCGTTTTATGTCATCCTGTGTGTTGCTACGTTTGTTTTGAAGTAATGTTTCATTATTGCTATTGTATGATTAAATATTGAGAGTATTGCTTTTCCAATTGTTCTACTGCAGTATTTAATGAGTGCAATTAAATGGAAAAATTGCCTTTTTAACTGATGGTAGTCTATTAATGTCTCTGTCTGTTCAGAAAAGAAAAGAAGTGAATTATTAGAATGACAAATGAGTCAAAGTTACCACGGTGATGGAGAGGTGCGATTCCCCTCCACATAATCTTCAATTAGTGATCTTTGTAAGAGGATGTTTTTCAAAAGGGTAATAGAGAAGTAATGAGATCAGAAGGAGGTCAAACCCAGCCTTCTGCATTTGGCAGTTTGATTAATTTATTTCTCCTTCTTGCAGATTGCTGTAAGGGGCTTTTGGCACCTGGTGTTTTCCATGGGACTCTCGTTGAAGTGACTGCCTATGACAGTCTTTTGTGTATCCAGGAATGTTCATCCACTTGGAACTGAAGGTTTTTGAATGGTTCACGTTTGTTCTTTAGTATATCACTCACTGGTAGTTCTGCAAAGGAAGGTTTTTCAGAAGAAGCAGTCCTTGACTCTCCCATGTGTATTGTTGTGAGGAGGTCAATGGAAAGTACTTGGACATTGTACTGGGGTGCAGTGCAGCTTCCATCTCCTTCAGGGGTGTGATAGTAAAATCAAAGGAGAGGGAGGCAAAGAAGGACCCAAGAGTGTGAAGTTGCAGTGAAGATGCTTTTCCCACAATATCTTCTTGAACAGTCCCACAATACCTTCATGTAACACTTATGCATCCTTTAGGTGTTCTTTCCTGTCCCTTCTCTTTCTTACCACTTGTGTAGAAAGTTTTGTTTCAAAGAGTAATGAGCTATTTTATAATGATGGTCCTAAACCTTGAGTGTCTGTGGCTCCATGCAGTGTGTTAAGCCTGTGCTATGAGTACAGTCACATCCATGTTTAGTTTATTGTCAGTAGTTATTCACTTTTAAAATATTCAAAGTAGTTTTTCTGCAAAACTGAAATGCCAGTAGCATTTTCTCAACAGTTTCCTCAGGTTTACGTATTTGTGCACTGATCAGTTTTGCTCTCCTGATAGTTGAATGTATTACTATGGTTTCAATTTTGACATAAATTCAGTCATTCTGTGCAAAGTAACATGTCAGTAGAGGAGCAGTAGATGTTAATTTAATGTGGCATTTTCTTGCTAGCACATGTGACATTAACAGTTGCATGATATCCAAGACTTAGCTATGTCTGGGTTATCTCAGTTTATGCTCAAGGTACTCATGTAGCTTTTATTTTTGGCTTTGGTGAGGGTAACACTGAGTTTTCTTACTTTCCCATAAAGTCTTTGCAACAGTCATTTAACAGATGTTCAGAATTATTTTTATTATTATTATTATTACGTTTAAAATGTTTCACCAATAAAAGATACTTTGGATTAAATAGATCATAAAATGTTTTTATTGTACTGATGAGCATAGAATCCCAGAGTGGTTTGTGTTAGAAAGAACCTTAAAGACCATCTAGTCCCAATCCCCTGCCATGGGTAGGGACACCTTCCACTATCTCAGGTTGCTCCAAGCCCCATCCAACCTGGCCTTGGACACTTCCAGGCATGGAGCAGCCACAGCTTCTCTGGGCACCCTGTGCCAGTGCCTCACTCTCCTCACAGGGATCAAGTTCTTCCTAATATCCACTCTCAACCTGCCCTCTGCCAGTTTGAGGCTGTTACCCCTTGTCCTTTCCTTGGGGCCTCCCATCTCAGAATGGTACAGCTGCACACAGAAACTCCTTGGCCAGCCAAGCTGTTCACATGGGGTTTGTTCTGTCTTCTGTCACAGCAGGAACATCTTTCTCGTTCAGAATTTGTCTGGGGCTTCTAAGCCTTTTGAAATGGAATTTACACCTAATAGTGAAGCAGACTGTGGGTTTCTGTGAAATGCAGATGTTTTTGGCTATTCTGTCAAGTATTTTTGGTACTCAAGAGCTGCTCATGTAAGCTCTCAGTGCAAGATGTTGAGTAAACAGCATGAGACATGATAGGCTTATATCTACGAAGAAGTATTATTGTATAATTAGGCCATCACTTAATAAAGTCTGTGTATCAGTGAACTGTAAAATTACATGAGTGGACAATGCAAGTTTGACGTTAGTTAAAACTTCATTTGCTTTGCCTACGTCTCTGAAAATTAGATATTGGGAAATACTTGTCTATCTGAGGTATTTTCATCTGGACACTATCATGTTTTTGATGAATTATTTCAATTATTATTTTGTTTGGTTTTCAGTGTGCTTACATGTATTGAAAAGAAATGTGACTTTTCCAGAAAGTGTAAGCCAAGACTTTTTTGTGAAGTATAGAATGAAATGTATATTTTATTGTATAAATACAGTGCAGTTACTGCAGATAAAAAAATTAAATACCAACGATTATGACATCATTCTAATTGCATTTATAATCACATGACATAGGTGCAAAACAATTTTGTGAATTTCTTCTCTTTTTAGGTGCTGACCATTTGGGTTGAATTTATACATACACACACATTTATGTGTATAGAAACATGTCTCTGACTTATCAAAGTTCTCTCAGAACAGAAAAAGTAAAATTAGATTTTTGTAAGCTGCAGTGATGTGCATGTTCTTATTTTCAATGTATGGTAAAGTAATCTTTCAATTTTATTTTTTAACAGTATTCTATAATATAAATAATCTAGTCTTTTCTTCTGCAGACTGTTTAATTCAGACAGGTTGAAGTTGCCTCCAAAGATTGGCGTCAAATTGAGGAAACCATTCATGTAGTAAATAAGATAATTTGTTTCTGCCCAAAAAGATTAAAATATAGATTTTTTTAATTTATTTTTTTTTAGCCCATATGATTTAACACATACAGTTCCTTCATCTCTGTGGTTCTGAATGCATTTTGAAATTAAGCACTTCTACATAGATTTCTGTCCTTCATTTTCTGCTCTTCACTTTTAACGTGAATTTCTTGAATTTTAATTAATATAATCAATGAAGACCTTTGTATGTTTCCAAGATATTGATAAGTGTTTATGTAATTTCAAAATGTGATGGGAAACTGATGCTTCTAATAAAAGCAGAAGTAGTAAAAACAAATGGCAAGTTCTACAATTTGAGTATTACTGTGTAAATAAATTAGGGAAAGGTGTTCTGACACCTGTTTTTTGTGCCATATTTAAGTCAAGGATATATTTCTTTGTGCTTTTTGTGTCTTCATAAAATCTGTTATGTTTTTTAGTTGTTCTTCACCCAGTCTTTCACAATATTGGTCTTACTGCTTGTAGCTAAAATAGTAATTATTAAGCAAGTTTATGCATTTTGGTAGTTTTGGGGAGTTTGTTTATTTAGAAAAAAGAAAAAGGAGCTGTCAGCTGCTGAAAGTTTGGCCTCTATTGTAATGTGGTGTGTGGGAGTAACTCTTCTGCAGTGGATGCCTGGCTTGTTCCATGGCACAGTGCTGGAATCAGGCTTATGGCATGATCTCCCCTTGAAAAAATAAATATTTAGATGACAGAGGTCCAACCAGAGCAACTAATTAATGTTTGAAAACACTTTTTAGGTGAGCATTTATGTCAACACCTTTGTAACCATGGGGAAGGGCAACAAACTTTTCAGGCATGACAGTTTGTTCTCCTCGGGTTACCTTGGCTCACTGTGATGGTCAGAATAGGTTCAGTGTAAGTACACGGCGATTTTTAAGTGCTTCTCAGATTGTATTAAACTTTAGAGAAGTCTGTATTACATATTATTAAATAATTCTGGACTGCCTTAACCATCAAAAACAAAGGAAAATGTTTTTTTCCTTTGTACCCCGAAGACAAAAGACTGTGCTGGCTAAACTTCTCACATGAGCTTGGCTCCTTCATAATCCAATATTTAGTGCGTAATGGATCCTTATCTGTTTTTTGTTAAAAATCCATTCCAGATTATTTGGCTCTGTATAAATAAAGTTTTTTGCTTTTAAGGTTTTATTTTGTGATGTTGTTGATATCCAACTAACATAACTTCTAGGGATTCTAGTTCCTGAATATGCAGGTCATTCTCTTCTGATATGATGCAAGTTTTCTGTACAGAAAACCCATTTCTCCAGACTGTCTGCCCACACAGTTTGTCCATAGATATTAATTTCTGGGTGTTTTTTAGCCTCAAGCACTGGCACTTTTATACCAAAAATCTGTGTGAGCAGAAACTTGCACTGCAGAAGTGAAGACCAGAATATAACTATAGTGAAAAATCACATTCAGTAGGGGCACAAGTTGAAATATTTCCTAGAAAATGTCCATGTTAGAAATATTAAACTAGTTTTTAGATGAACTTTTTCTGAGACTCGAAGAAGATCAAGTGACAGCTGACAATCTTGGTTTCTACTTTCCCCCTCCACCTATTTAGTGTGATTCACACTGTTCTGGCAAATTCACTTAGCTTTTGCAAAGGAAATATTTCTAAACCTAGTACCTGAAACCAGATCTCTGCTCTTAATTATTTAGTTAGTTGACACTAGATTGTCCTAAAGTCCTATAAAACACTATAAACACTCTCATTCCTTACTGTATATTACTGTGGTAGTTTTGAGTGACAAAACCATTTAGACACTGTGGCTGTTACCATATCATGGTTTGAAAGGTAAAACAGAACATGATCATCTTTTTAATAGGAACACTGTGTGATTCATAGGTGGTGAATATTTCATGCACTTTGCATTTGCCTTTGTGCAGGAGGGTAAATGGAGAGTAAATCCATGTGTACTTTAGACAGTAAAAAGGCATTACTTTGTTACATCATATAAACATGTAGATTTGATTCTCTCTTTACTCACGCTGTAAAAAGAAAGTTTTAAAGTGTTTAGCCATACCTGAAAATGTAAATGCCTGAGCCTAATGTAATGCTGAAGAAAAATTAAGACAAATGATACTGCATCCTTGCCACAAACTGCAGCTTGTACAAAATTCACTTTAGTTATTATACTGTGAATACGTGTGCTAAACCTCCTCTGTGTATGCACAATTTATGTTGAATGCAACATGAATCATTTTAATAGACCAAGCAAAAAGTCCCCAAAGTCAATTTTCAAATTATGAACCTTGGAACAGAATATAGCAACAATGAACAACAAATAGTTCAGATTTTACTCTGAACTACAAATGAACCATTAAAGGTACAGTATACTCACTCAGAAAAACCAGTTTCTCTTTATCATCACAGTGGCTGAAAAGCATAACAAGAATATTTCTTAAAGGTCAGTTCTAAATTTTCTCTTTTTCTGTACCTTAGTAAGAGGGACATTCATGAAAGCTGATGATGAAGATTTTGACAGTTGTGAGACTTGGATGATTCTGGTTAGATTCTGTCTCTGATCTGCCGTGTAACCTTGAGAAATTATTTTGTGAGACTGGTTTTAACGCTTTAAAATTCAGCAATCCATTCAGATTTACTGCTTAAAAATTGGCTTGGCTTCAGATGGATCATTTCATAGAAAGCCTTTTCACCACCTGATTTTAGCTGCCCAGTGTTACAGACACAGCAAAGGTGGTAGCAGAGGAGTGCAGATCTTTTAAAGGTTGAGAAGGAACTAAAATTCAAGAGAAAGGAAGAAAGAGTATTTGAGTGTCAACTAAAGCTTACAGTTGTTAAAAAAACATCTAAACATGGCTGCTCACTGCCTCATCTACTTTACTGATGGCATTTTTAATTGATACTTCCATTTATGAAATAATCATGGATTTCGTCATTATATGGATGCTGTTGATTTTTTAAAACAAAATTTAGTACTTTTTGGAGCCTTTTAAAAAACTTGTCTCTGTCCTCTTAAAGCTGCCTACTTAATCAAAGTTTTATAAATATAAACCTCTGCTCATTTTCTTGGCATATCCTTTTGCATGGGCCTGAGAGAATTCATGAGTCATGCCTTGAAATGCTCTGTAAAACCTTGTGCAATTCAGTGTTCTTTGCTCCAATTTGCTGTTTAGTTTGGAGAAGACAGAATAAAGTAAAAGAAAAAAAGACTAAAAAATTGTGCTGAATGTGTGATGGGAGGGAAGAAAAGGGCTATTTTCAGTTGACTTTATCAGGCATGTGGTTAAAAATAGAAATTGGCAGTGGTCGTGGGCTTTTCAATCTACAAGTGCATGAGAAAAATAATTTAACTCCAAAGTTCACAGCCATTGTATTGTGGTCAGTTCTGAAAAGGTTTTGTAAGGTACATCCTGGCTATGAAAATTACACCTGAAAGTGCTGCAAGAACTATAGAATTCTGTAAACTTTTAAACATAATCTGTGGAGCACAGCGTAGGAACCATGGGTTTCCCACGAAAACCTGCACAGTTCTGACTGCTTTCAGCATTAGATGGCATAAAATGATTCTAGCTATTATCGAATATAGAAGCTTGCTTCATCAAAAATTAATTTTCTTCTTTAGTTTCGAGAGCCAGAATTTACCTTTGCATTTTGATTGAGTCTTTGTAAATAATTTTTTGATAATCACATTATTTAAGATGCTACTATTTTAAGCATCTCTGAAAACTGCTGTAAGTGTTTGGAAGTTAACATTTCTTCTACAGAAAAAGGTAAAATCTGTTCTAGATTTCCTTGAAAAATTAGTTTATTTGTGTATTTCGTAAAAGTTGCAAGCCTACCACTGGAAGCGTAAAAAAACCCCAAAAGCAGATCTTCATTTCTACTTTAGTGTTATATTTTTTGGTCTGCAAGGAGAGCACAAGATGTTGCCATGGGGTGTTCATGGATCAGTAATTATGTCTAAATTTAATATATTTTGGTAGGACTGGGTTCAAGCTCCTTATATATGCACTACTGCAGGTTGTTGGCTAACATTTATAGCTCTGGAAATATGGTGTTTGTAAATGATCTCAAAGCTTACTCCCTGTTTTGGCTGTGTGGGCTGTCACTGTTTGGTCCTTACCTGCAGTTAGTGAGACCTAAACCAAGGACATGATGGGGCAAGACAGCTGCTGTTGGAGACCCAACACCTCACTGTGAATGGTTTCAGGCTTTTAGTCAGGATTCTTCATGAAATAGATGCGTGAAATTGTCTGCATTTGATACACAAATGTGGCAGAAACTTTGCCTTTTTTTTTTTTTAATTTATTAGCCCCTTTGAGAATTCCAAGTGACTTTAAGCAGCCACCATAAGTGAGAAACACATTCCTCAAAAGTTAATAATGTTTTCTCCTCCCCTTGGTTCTTTTCTGTATGAAATATTCCACCATAGCTGAATCTGAAATCCAGAGTATTGTCGTCTACAAGCAAAACCTTTTTCTTATTACAGGGAAGATAATCCTTTATCCCATGGTCTTGCAGGTCAGAACATTATTATTATTATAGTCAGAACAGAATTTCATGCAGATGAAGAAAGAAGTTTCTCATCTACTAATCCAGAAATCTCCAACCTCAACTAATTTTATGGTTATCAAGGCAAAAAGTGTGTTGTGGTGTTTGTGTTTTGACTTCTTGCCTCCCATTCAGGTTACTATTTGCATGTCAGGGACCCCCACAGGTCTAACCAAGATCACTACAATATCACATTGTGCTCTCTAAAAAATTCTAAGAGACAGCCTGAGCATCACAGAATGTGAAATTTATACTGGTAAAGAGGGAGTATGGATCAGCAATCCATTGATTTTAGCCAAAATGAAATCAGCAGTAAGATTAGAGTAGGAGCCCTGTGGTTTCATCCAGACTCTGATCCACTTCATCATTCTACTCCTGGATGCATGAGAACCTCTCTGACTGCTGGAGAGATGAGGAATCAGATTTGCTACAAAAAGCATTGACAAAAAAAAAAGTTGAAAATCCTTTCTTTTCTTTTTCTTGTAGATTATGAGATGCAAAAGTTATGAAAATGGTGTGTATGTATGAAAGGATCTTATTTATATTCCACAAGGGAAACAGTTATTCCAATATAATAGCAGCCCCCCTTTATTCCTCAGCATCATGCATTTTCTTCATTTTGTGATATATTATATGGCTTTTTGGTGTAACTACACTTTTAGATCTTATTGAATAGAATTTATGTGTTGCCTTATGGAAAACTTGTTTCATAATTCATTAATTATTTACTATTACTTGACCTTACAGTACATGAAAAAAACCTGTCCCATAACTGTAATTTCAATTCTCTCTAGTGTGAAATCAATCACATTCCACATCTTTTATATTATTTAAAATGTGAATGATGACATTTTCCTGTGGGTTTCTCCCAAGTTACTGAGAACTTTCATACACTGGTGTGTGGGAAATGTGCAGGCTGTCCCCTGCAGACCTGGGCCAAGTCCTGATTGCATTGCAAACTCTGCAAAACCATTTGCAGTGGATGAGCTGTCCCTTTTTGTCAGTGCAACTGGGGTTGCTGCTCAAAAAATGCAGTCTGGGCCTGGTAAACACCAGGGGTGTTTTATAAAAATCTACTTCGTAGGATTTCTTTTTCCTTTGTGTACAAGTAATATTTAGGTAAGGACATAGTTTTTACCTGGCACTTCCTCTCTATCCCTACAACCCAAATTGTTTGTGCTAATGATGTTACAGCACAAGCTTGATGTGTGCAGTTTGCAGAGCTGGTGGCATCTCCTTGACAGCTGGAGAATGCAGAGTTCACTTCTGATATTTGTGTACCCTGTACTGTGTGAGGAAGGTGTTGGGTGTTGTGTTTATATTTACAGTTCAGGAGCAATTCAGGAAAGCTGTGGGAAGCAGCCTGGTGCACCCAAGAAAGTCATGGAAATTCTGTTAGTGATATTGAGATACACTTTCTGATTTTTTTGACAGTAATTTCTGAAAATACATGAGGAGATAAAAGTAAAGGAGAAATCAGTAATGCACTACACATTGGGAGATTACACTTTTTTTCCTGAAAATCTGCAACAGAAGTATTACCAGAAACAAGAATTTTTAAAGTGTATTTTAAACAAGCAATATGTTTGTGGAACAAATTACATTTGCATCTCAGCCTGCATGAGCCCAGAAGAATAAGATTTTTGTCCTTGACAAAAAATCTTGCCTCATTATTAATTCCTTCTCCTTTTGCCTGCACGTATGCCCATATTTTTTTACTCTACAAGACAGTTTATCAACAAAATATGCCTTTTCTCCATTTTTCTTTCAGTAGTTAAATGCCAAATGTTGTAAGTTCTAAAACATGTCCAGATTGCCAGATTGCATCTTATGCAAACTCCTGACTACTTTAGAAACATATATAATCAGATTAAGCAAAAGCCATTCCAGCTATTCACATGTATGCTTTTATGAACCTCAGATGTAATTGACAGTATTTAATTTTACTTAAGTAACAAAAGCTTTGTAAGTATAGGTTTTCCTGATACCTGAGCACAGTTAGGAAAAAAATTCAGAGTACATGTAATATTATACAAGGAAATAAAGTTAATTTTCTTGAAATATACAGTACAGCATATAAATGGACTTCGGGAAAAAACAGTAGAATGAAAAGTATAATGCTATTTTCCTAAGCCACATTTGCTAAATGCAGACTTCTGCAAGGTCAGCAGTTATACTGGAGTTGAGGAGAAATGGCTTCAGTGGCTTTAACTTTACCAGTGCCCTTGATGAGGTGCAGAGTTGTCAGTATTCTCGTAAAATTCCTCAGTGATGGCTTCTTCTGTTCTCTTTATTTCCTTAAGTGAACATCTGTCTAATTGTTCACCTCCATTGCTTTAGTGCTTTCCTCATGCTTTCTCTGTTTCCAGACAATAAACTTTATTTTCTTCATAAGAATTCAGTCTACGCAAGGGTATTAGGCAGCTTGTTTGCACCTTTTAATTTCTGGAAGTTTTCCAGGAGGGCTTTTTGCTGTAGTTCCAATGGGTTCATCAGTGAATCATGTAACATAATGCAGCATTGTGTTTGGGTTTTTATCCGTTACCTTCTGTTTATAAACATCTGCTTGGAAATTTTCTTTTTGAATTTTTTTTTTAATATGTTTTACATTTTTGCATGTGGCATATGGGTAATATATACAGTAGCTACTATTTTTTCAGGTGTTCAGATAGGTACAGCCACTATTTACCTTAGCATTTGGGAAAAGCCTAAGATACTGGCTTAAACCTCCAAATTTTAAGGTAGAATATGTATTGAGCTATGTTACAGTATCTGTTAAATTAAAACCAATGCAATAATCGAATGACTGCGTTAAAATGTGGTGTTAACACTTATATTGCAGGATTGCAGGAAAAATCTACAAAGTGTTGCTGTCCAGTGGAGAGAGTATCGCTCACAAAGTTAGCAGGTGCTGCTCTTGTGTTCAGTTCTTTGTGTTCAGTTTTTCGTGTTTTTGTGGTTTTTTTGCTCCTTTGCCAAAGGGAAAGGCAGTGGTGGTTGTTGGGCTTTTTAAAAATCAATGTCTTCCCTCTCCCTCTTACCTGTAAAGTATTTGTATCAATCTTGCACACCTATTCTTCAGGCAAATATTTAAAGTTAGAAGTCAGTGGGTGTTATGCTTTTCTTGGCTGCTTTATTTGCTGTCATGGCAGCAATTCCTTCTTTTTGGTGTACAAATACTTGTGCAAATATATTTTTTAAGGCATATTCCTCATCCTTATGACAGTATTGTTCATGGGCAAGTTTAATGATGAGAGGCTGTCCATTCCCTCTATATTGCTGCATGAGACAATTATTTTCTGGAGTTCTTTTGTTATCTTCAGATCAAAATTTTATTGGAAAATTAATGTATATTTAGTAAATGAGAATTTCAAAGTTTTTCATACAGATGGTGCTTAAAAATAAGACACTTGATTTTGAACTTTTTTTCACATTTACACTAAAACCATTTTAAACTTTCTTAATTATTGGAACAATGGGATGTGGCCTTCTGACCCTGCCTGTCTGGGGCTGCCCCATTGTGTATCTGTAAAATACATGGTCTGGACTTTGATCTCAGCTTTTTAGACAACCTTGGAATTACTTTATGTATTTAATGATGCATTTGCTTTTATATCAATGATTCCTGAGCTGGGCCACATTTTCACACAGATTTAATTTCAGCCTTTGTGTTTGTTTTGTTCATATTTTCTTTGTCACACCATATTTCTTTAGTAAGAAAGTACAGAAAAACTCCCCCCTTATTATGATCACAGATCAGGTGGCATAAGGGCAGGTTTCCATATTCTGGTACTATTCAGATACAGCTGATATTTTCCTGTGCATGCAGAAAGACTGTATATTTTTGTTCATGTCTATATTGTGTATATTGAGTGTATGTTAAGAAGCTGATCCTGCCAACCCTTGTACAAGAAATCTTTACTAATGTGATTCAGTCCTTTTATTTCACTTTCTAAAATTACATACATATCAATGTGACCATTTTCAATGCATCTCTTAGCTTGGGAATGTGAACAGCTGGGGAAACAAAAGAATTTGTATATGTGTTTATTTTTTTGAGGATACTGTTCTGTAAGTTATCAATGTTATATTGTTTAAATCTAAGAGATTGTAACAATGAACTGCCAATTAAAATGCCTTCAATAGCTCATTATTCAGTTCTTTCATTTATTTGTCTCATATATTTATTTCTACTCATGTTGAAGCATCCTGAAATTATTAATGAATGCAGAAGTGATGACTTTTAACCATATTTATATTTTTATTTTTCTAATATTAAGAATGGGGGGAAAGAACTGTACCTTAAATCTCTTGGCAGGCTTTGACATATTCCAGAATAGGTGCAATGCATTTGTAAACCTGCAGACGTCACTATTCTGCCAATTAATTGTGCTGCTTGAGCTGTTCTACAGCACTCTGACCATGTATGAAATGTATGTTGCTCCCATCTCGTAAGTATAGCACTTTGTTTTTAATCTGAAACAATTTCATCAGATTTATTTTAATATTGTTACTTCATTTTCAACATTCCACTAAAGGAAAGAGTATGCTTTCCTTTTTAACTTGTATGAGCCATGTCTAAGACTTGTCTTTAATTATTAGTTATTGTTGTTTCAATACAGATTTATGAACTACTTATTTTGTGTCATACAACATACCATTTTTTAAGCAACATTTTTCAATCTGAACACAGCTTCCAGGAGGGCAAGCTGCCCAGAACATCAGTGATCTCACAGTTATTACTTTGTGTCATATATAATCTTGTTTTTTCCTGCAACAAATAAATCTTTGGGCCTCCCTGCAAAAAACATTTGTGGTTACAGTATAATAAAAATAAACCGTTTGTCGTGACTGCAGCTGACATTTATCAGCCTATTTGTGGGTGCTCTTTCTGTCTCTGTATAACACAGAACATAATTTGTCACTTTGTAAATACATTCCAGCCTAAATCCCTGCCAGCATCTGTTAGTGTTTGAAGGATTAATGCACTGCACAGTGCATGTCTGCACTTTCAGGCAACAACATAGCTTATGATTATGGATCATGAGAGAACAGGGAAAAAGAGTTCATTTTGTATTTACTTAAACATTGTTGCCCTTTTGACCATCATGCTTTTCTTGTCGTGTTTGTCATCTGGAGTGGGGATGCTGACTTCCCTTCCCTCTGTGACAACTGCACGTGCAGTCCTGCTCTGAGTTTTATCCACCAGTGTATGGAGAGCTGTACATATAAGACAACGTCTTTAATTTTATGGATAATTAACAACTGTAATAATGTATTGAAATAGGGATGTCCCTGGTTTAGTCCATTTAGAAATTCTTTTTTCCCCCCAGCTGCTGCCATGTCCAACAGATCCATTACCCTCTTGCCTCCTATATTGCTTCTTTCTCAGCAACCCATAAACTGGGTTTATTTAGTCTTAAAAACTTCAAATTGAGGGAGTTTTTAAAAGGAAAAAGGTCTGTGGCTTCTAAATTATCCCAATGCTGTTTGCCTTGTTGCTGTCTTTGAGAATTCATTCTGCTAGCACTTCGAGTCTTGCAGAATGAAAGGAATTGAAAGCATCTGAATAGGAGGCTCTCCACAGCTGAGATTCAGTTACATGTTCCCAGGCTCCCTTGATCATTCTCTAAACAAGGAGATATGTTTATTAGAATAGTAAACCATACACATGATATGATATATTGCCAAGATTATTTGAGATTCCCCAAGATAAATTCAAATGAGCTTTACGGGAATGGGCATTTGGAGATGGAAAGATGTGATCTATATCCCGGGAAAGGAAAAGAAAATCCACCTAAAAGTAGGCTCCCAAGTAAATACCCACAGTTCATGTGCATTAAGAGCTAAACAAATTCCTATTGCCAAAATCTACAGTACATTTAAAAGAAAAATACATGTAATTTCTTGTTATTGAAGGAAATGTATAGTGTGTGCAATGGAACTGAGGACATCCAGGAAAAATCAGGGCGTTTGGAGCCTACTAATTGAAGTATTCTGAAATTATAGTCCAGCATTTTTTGTGTGTTTTTGTTCTCTCTGGTTAAGGAATAAATAGTTTTTAAAATGTCCTTAGGAGAATGACTTCTTTTACTCTTTTTAAGCATGATTTAGGATTGCTGGGGCATAGTTTACTTCACTGAAGATATTAGTTTCAGAAAGAAATGCAGATGGCTTCCATCTTTTCCTTCATAATTCTCTTCAGAAGATATGAAAGGCCAAATTTACAGAGATACTGATCTAAGAGTTAACTAATGTAACGATTATGAAATAACATTATTGCTTATTGTAGTGCTAAGTGGTATTTATTACAGAAGATTTATTAAAAAAGGATATTAAAATCTGAAAAATGAAACAACCACAAAGAAATGAGTATTTTGCATTTCTATTTATGTGTAGGCATTTACTAATAGAAAGAGACAGTTTTAAAACTAGTGGGAAATTTAAAATTATGATTGCACGATAAGTTAAATATACAAACTATACGTGGAGACTTGAATCACATTTTTATATTTGTGACGTGGATTTTAAATTATAGGTAAATTAAGTATTTGGAAGAAGGAAACAAATGTTGCTGTGAAGAGTGGTTTGTTTAAATGTGAGGACCAAATGCCAGGCTGGTGTGTGGCATCCTCAGGAACTGAACTCCTTCATATCAGGTCATCTTTATCACTTTTCCACATTTCTCAGCTTCACAATTTCAGTGCTCATTGCTTGCTTTTACATTTAATCTCTGAAGGAGGATCCAGCCTTCTTCTCTGTTGCTTTTATAACCCAGCTGAGCCCAGCAGGTAAATCTCCAGTTCAGGTGTTTGTTCAAGGCTCTCATGTGTGGGGACCTTCCCCTGCAACTTCAGTCATTCCTTTGCAGGGCAATCCTACAGCATCTCAAGGGCTCCAGGTTTTTCTGAAGAGGCCTCTGAGCCCTCTAAGTTGTAGATGATGCCAAAAACTGTTCTCTGCCAAACATCCAGAATTGTTCCGGAGAAGGGATAGCGAGAAGGACAATAATGCCATTAATAATTCATTCTTCATGATAAAATGTTGGTCCAAAGATGATCAGTAATCCAAGCAGTTTGCAGGCTCACTCTGACCCATTAATTCTTGATACATGTGCTGTTCACTTGACTTGGATGAAGGCAACCCCTGCAGGAATTCCATTTTTGTGAAGAACAGGAAGATCAAGTTACTAAAGCAGGAAGAATCAGGCTTTAGAAAATCAGGTTTTGGGAGAGCTCACACAGAGAATCAAAATATGTTTGACAGGATTTAGCAAGAAGAATAATGGAAAGATTTACAGCACTAAATTACAGCCAAAATACAGATAAAACAAACACATCAGGAAATAGTGAAATCAAGTATTATTAAACAAATTTACTTTTTAATGGAAGAAAGGAAATCCTTTTCATCTCTGATTTTCATGAAGAATCCAGTTAGTCCCAGTTGTTTCCTTGTACATCACATAAATGCGTTAATAAAATAATTAATATTTAGGAAATTGGTTTGTGTTGTCTTGCATAAAGTTAGTGAAAATTTGAAAGTGCTGTATAAATAATGCTGATACTGGGAAATGGAGTGGGCAGGGGAGAACTAGAAAAAGGTGTGTAAAAATGTTCCACCATGAGGTCTTCTAATGAAATCTGAAGTATATGAAAGGTAGCAGAAGAACATATTATTGAAGCATCCAATGTGTGTTGGATTGCTCTTAAAGCAGTGTGGTGCATCCATCCCCATCAGCCCCAGGGGAAGGAGCTGCAGAGCATTCCAAGCACACAACCAGGTGAAGCTGGCATTGCATAAATACAGTTTTGCATGAAGTACCAAATGTTGACTACATTAGGGACAATAATACTTGCAGCCCTAATCCTGAGTGAAAGCCTTTTTCCCCATTAGGTACCTCCATAAATAGTGCATGGCACTGGCTATTGACTGTCATAAGCCATGTGTCAAATTGTCAGATGTGCTTCTAAAACATCCCCTGCTCCATCCTCAGCATGGAAATATGAGTTTATTTGGGCATTGCTTGTCATATGCTGAGATTTGGTTATTTGTTTACCTACTTTCAACAAATTCCACAGATTTTTCATCAGCTTTGATGTAAAATTCTTTTTTTCCTGAAGATTTTATTTCTCAGACTGCATATCAGAACTACCTGCATTCCAAGTTGTTGTCATGAAGATTTTTCTGTATTAAATTAAACTGCTTTTCCCCAATTGATTGTACTTTCCGTTCCTCAAAGTCAGATATTTCTGTTGTTGTGCTAAGTATTCAGTTTTGAGTTAAGGACTTTTAAATATTAAAGATGTATACACACTATCTTCTGAGAGTAAAATTATACAGTAAATTATGTAGTGTCCACTACGGTACATTTAAAGTAGGCCCTTACAAAATGACTTGTACTTACATAAGATACAGGGGCTACAGCATATTTATTAAGACTCTTCAACTCTGTATGAAACTGGAGCAGTCAGAAGTAATGGTGTCTGCTGAAAGATTCTTTATCATATGAATTTACTTTTAGTCATCTATTATTTATTTCAGCTATTTTATATGCCATTATAATAAATATTATGACAGAGAAAGCTTTTATGCTTCAACTTATTGTACTGCTCTTCACTTCCTTGCAATCCTTCAGGAAAATGTAGCTATGCTTTACCTATATTTAACGTAAATCATCACTTACATTTGAATGAAAAATTCACTATGAAAAAAGGCTCCTTCTTCAATACCAAGACACAAATGCACAATCATGTTTACTGCCAAACTACTCTACCATGCAGTGTTCATTTTTAAACAATTTTTAAGCTGTAAAGTGAATACATTGCATATAGTGAAATAGCTGGCTTTCTGGGGGTTTTCACTTTCGTGTTACTTTCTGGCTCAATAAGCATTTTTCTAGCATGAGAGCAAAGTATAGCCAATTGCACTTAAGCATTTTTAATATTTTTGCTCCAATAGGGAGCAGCTTACATACAAAACTGAACAAACTGTTTTATGGTCTTATGTAGAGTAATGAAACTTACCTGGGAATATTGACAAAATGCTTTTAGAATGGGGTATGAAACATGAAATATTTTTCTTTGCACTTTTCAAAGTGTTGTGCTGGGTTTAGAAGAGGATTTGTTGGGAATTGGAGATTGATCTGCCTTTAGTTGTTTCTTCAAAGGCACCACATTGGTGCCTGGACGTTGTTAGCCTTGAACTGCTTGTTGGACTTCATGAAATACAAATATCTCCATCCCATCTCAGTTGGTTCTGGCTTGTTTTCACAGGGTTTAGCAGACACCAGAAGAGTTCCCACCTCTTGTGTCTGTTCTCCTTTGTCCAGTTTTCAAAGCTGGTCTGAGTCTGGTCCTGAAACTGGTTTTGGATGCAGGTAGGACACTTGTCCCAGGGATCAGCAGCAAGGGCACCACTTCATTTTACACAGGTTTCCAATGGCACCACATGGTAATGATCCTGTAATTTAGAAATGAGCTCTTTAAATCATCCTACACTCATTCTATTATCCACTTTCTCCTTAAATGATGTAATTGAAAATAAAGTAGTAGAGGGAACATTAATATCTTTTGTCAATTTAATTTGCAAAATTCTGGAGTTTCCTGCCTTGGTGTATTGATTTGATGATGGCAGTTTAAAGACTGTCTCCTGTATTTGGGAAAGTGGCAAGTCTCATTTAAGATTTCACAGCATAAAATGAGGCATAATTCAGTACTGAAAACATGTGAAGTGAAATGGTGAGAGACATCAGCATAATACAATTATGACACATTAGATCAGGATTTGCAGCATACCATTAACAATCAGTTCTGACTGCAGAGAACAATTACAGTTAAGATGCCTTTTAGCAAAAATGATTTTTGGTTTTATTTTTCATTAAAGCCCGCCATGCTCTTGTATACATATCACAATATGTGACACCTAGGCTTCCAGGGAAGGAGGGAAAACATCATAACAAAGGTAATACTGAGCTACTATAAGAAAACAAACATTAAAACCTTCTACTTGTCATTTAATGGAGATATTCTTACATTATTAAGAACATACCTTGCAAGTATGTTGCCTAATTCATAGCATTTTTTAGAAGATATTGTGATATAGTGGATAAATTTGGAATAAAAATGACTTGATACTGAAAGGTTTATCACTTCACAGTCTCAAACTGTAGTAGGAATTGATGATCTACAGGATACCTCTGTGGGGTGAGAGGTGCTGGAATCCCAGGGGATGAGAGAGAATCTGAGACCAAAAGGTTTGGGAACTTGCCTAAGCTCATGGTTCATTAAACTGATTTCTTCCCTTGTTGTGTTTGGAGAAAACACTCACACTTGGCTTAAGTGCCTTCAGAAGCTGAGGTGGCAGGTTCTGAGTGCTTTGGATGTCACATGCTCCAGTTTTTCCAGTGAGGAAAACAGAGTAAATGCTTGTGTCTGTGCTCAGGATGTGCCTTGTGTGCATATGATGGAAATAGAGGCTGCAACCATCAGGGTTTTAAAAAGCAAAAGCAGGCATAAAGTTGAAAAAACATGATTTTAAAATTTCTGGTTTTTATGTTTTCAATGTATTTTCAATCCACAAATCCAGGTGAATCTGAGGCTGTTTAACTTCTATTTCAGAAAATATTTTGGAGGCTTCATACCTTTTTTTTCTTTTGGACTTGAAATAGAGATGCCTCTTTTCTGTGCTTGCAATCAGAAGCCTAACGTGTGACACCAAGAGGAAAAGCTTTACCTGAGTGATATCATGTGGACTTGAATCTTTGTCCCCAAGAGGACAGTAGCTGACAGTTTGTGGTGTAGTCTGTTGAACTACTTGATTATTGTGTGTTTTGACCCCCTTATGTCCCTGTATTTGTAGCATTCTTGTCCTTTTACCCTTGGGAGATACAGGAGAATGTTTCAGCTGAGGAAAGCAGAGGCAAAGTAAACCCAACTATGCACACCACTTCTGTAGTAAGTAAACAGCTTTGAACTGCACAGCTGAAGAGAAATTGTTCTGGAGTTCTATTGCATAAGGCAAGGCAGCATCATCTTTCTCAAGTCTCTGACCATCAAACAGAAGAAAATATTTACTCAGTGGGGCAAAATGAATTCCAGGATGATGTGCATCTTGTGAGGGTAAAAACCTCTTTGTAACAAAGTTTTGTTTAGCATTTTCTGACTCCATCAATTGATACTTCCTATGGAGACTAAACCTGTTGAAATTTTAGTTGTATTTATTTTGCTGTCCTGATAAATCTGGCTGGAGTGGGACAAAAGGAATTTGAGTGATGTTCTGTTTAAGCCAAACCTCTAAGGTAGTTGTAGCAGGCAAAATGGGTACTAGCAAAATAGAAAACAGATGTAGGGAGAAAAGTGCCAGCTGTAATGAAGCAGGAAGATGAGATTAATCCCTTGAGCTTGGGAGACAATGGGAAGACTCTTCCCAGCTTCCCTCCACACTGACCAGTGTTCTGCTTTCCTTTCATTCTTGCAGCAACATTCATGGTGTAACCTTGTAATCCCAACAGATCCCTGTTGCACTGTGGGGATCACAAAGCTCCTGTTGCCTTTCCACCCCAGTTCTGCCTTGGATTGCACCACTTTGATTTGCACCACTGCATCTGCTCCAGCTGCTCATTACCCTTTCTTCAGCAGTGCTCATGCCCAGCCTGAACCACGACTGTAACATGCAGGTAGCAGGTTGGGAGTACACAAAGCATCCCTACAAGTTATTTTTTGCCAAATAAGCTAAGCAGAGTGGGCTGAAAGTTGACATTTTTGAGCTTGGGGAGGAGTGCAGGGCTTTTTCAGCTTTCTGTAATGTGTGAAAGAGTTCATGTGGTGTTGAGCAGCAGCAAGTCTAAAAGTGGAGATAAGCACAAATACACACTTTCCTAATTCCTTAGGGGATCCACCTGATTTATGTGCCATGATGGTTGGCATTTTGGAGAGGATCATATGTGTCTTAAACTGCAGCAGTTGTGGAAGAATAAAAGACAACCACTGGATCTTATGGTGCGGACACAAATCTGCAGCTGGAGGTTCAGAAGTCTGACTTCAGAGAGCCAGTGCCCCTTGCTTCTGTGATGACTTTCACTTTAGTGGTGCTGTGAAAATAGGCTTTTGGTTCATTTTGTACTGAGATTTCAAGCTTAAGTGTTTCAAAATATCTGGAAATGGGGATATAAAAACTGAAAATATTGAGAAGGGTTGGCTTGGTGGTACGTAAGGTTAACTTAACTTTCAGGTTAACCCGTTGCTTTTTGGGATAGCGTGTCATCTTCCAGGTGAAAATTTGGCTTTAAGCTAATATGCACAATTTATTTTGAAGACTCAGAATCATAGAATGGTTTGGGTTGGACCTTAAAGCCCATCCTATTCCAAATCTCTGCCATGGGCAGGGACACTTTCCACTATCCCATGTTGCTCCCAGCCCCATCCAACCTGGCCTTGAACACTTCCAGGGATGGGGCAGTCACAGCTTCTCTGGACAACTTGTGTCAGGGCCTCAACACTCTTACAGTAAAGTGCATTTATATTATACAGTGGTAAACTCTTATTTTATGAAAAACTATGTAGCCTGATCGCTTGTTTTCTGTAGTAATTTTATACTGTCTTTTATATCATCTGCTATGAAAAATAGATTTTCTGGATTAATATGTGCAAGTCTGAAGTTAGCTGTTTTTTATAGAGTATTTAGTGATTTTTTTTCCTATTAGTTCAGTATTGGTTCAGTAAAAAATAGCCTGTATTGAGAGTAGTTCTTACTCTACTTTTTATTTCATAAGCTTTACCATGAAAATGAAAGCAAAAAGATACCTATTAACCTTAACATTGCCTTGTTTGGATTCATTGCATTACATAAAGCTGTGTGTTTTCAGCAGAACCACCAAATCACAAATGCTACTTTTGGCACTAAATGTTGTGCTCATCCATTCTTTTTGAATATTTGTATTCACTTTGAGGTTATAATGTTAAACAAGGGAATCAGACAAGTTTCATAACAGTTACTGTAACATGATACTGTGAATTGAACTTGCTGTTATTTATGTTTTTTTAAATATTTTCTCTTGTTCCAGCATAAAGCCAAGGTAGAAGCAATGACCTTAGACCTTGCTTCTCTTCAGAGTGTGCAGCACTTTGCTGAAGCATTCAAATCCAAGAATCTGTAAGTACTCAGAAAATTATGTGTAATAATTTCTTGTTATTTTAATGTCTTTATCAGCTGAGCACAGTTGGCAGAATCACCATAGCTGGACGGATCGCCAACTGCAGTTAGTGAATAATCTTTTCATGTAATTTTTTTAAACGTAAATTAAGGATCATTTGTTTTCATACTGAAAAAAAGAAATAAATTACAGGTCTCTTATTATTCCATGTGTAGCCCCAGCTTTAAAGGGCTTTTTTTTATCCCTGTGGCTATTGAAAGAGGCCAAAGCTAAACTGCATAAAAACCAGCTCAGGCAACTTCTAACAGTTTTGCAGTGGTTTGGAAGAGATCAGGGATAAACAATTAGTTCACTCCTTGTCTTGCTTTCTTTTCTCTTCTCTCTCTCCGTTTAATTTTTAAAGCTTTAACATATATAGCCCTATGAGCCAGACAGCTCCATTTTCCAGACCTGTATGTGGAACAGTCTATTAAAAAAAAAAGGAAAAGAAAAAAAAAAGAGAGAGGTTGTGATGATGACATCACTTCACAATAGATAAATTTATATGGAGATAATCAGGTTAGCTTCCAAGTGGTTTGTTTAATTTAGCTTAAACAAAGCAATGAATCTCTGAATTGAAAAAATGATTTGAAAGCTTTTAAGTTCCAACTCTTGACAATACATTTTACAGTTTTTGCTTTTATCTACAGTTTGACCGATTGATTGCTGTGAGTATTCCAACTTAGCTTTTTTTCTGCAAATATTTCTGTAACTGATATGCATCTTACTGTTCTTCTCCAGAGAATATGACCTCTTAGACAGCTTTGAAAAGACATTGTCGTAGCGAAAATATATAACAAAGAATGTTTTTTCACTTTTGAAACACTGCCAAAGCTAAATCTCACATGGATAGACAGATGACATTTTAGTACTTATAGGTCTTTTAGATTCAAAGAATTGTCAAAACTGACTTCTAACACATATTCCTTTACTGCCAAAATCCTTAGTATCAATATTTTCTTATCATGTCATCTTCATATATTAAAATTCCTTGAAAGACAAATCCTTGCAGTATTGCTGCTTTAATACCACCTCAGTTTTGTAATGTGAGAGCAGTAACTGTTTTAATTTAGCATCTTCATGCTTTTAATATGCTACATTTCTTTAAATGTATGGTGCAGTGGAAAGTCAAAACCACTCTTCTTCCAAATGCAGCTCTTACCCTGATTTGTGTGTTGTAGATCATATCATGGTCATCCTAGCTAGTCCATTTGATATACATATTTATAAAGCCTTGGATGTGAACATGTTTAAATCAATCTTTTCCAGAGAACTTAGGAAATGAGAAGATCTAGAATCAGTAAAACCTGCTTTGTTTTTGTTGGCATGCACTGTTTTACCAGTGTAGGTCTGTTAAGCTACATTGTCAGTGATGGACAGGTTTTACTAATGTTTCACTCTCATTTTATTTGGAAAAATTTTAGTAATAGCATCTAAAGCCTCTGCCTTGCCTTCAGGTATTTCTGTCTCAGATATGTGCTCAGATGTGCCTGTCTCTGGCAGGACTAGCCCAAGCATTATGGGATAGTCTCAGGTCTGTATCTGTTGTGAATCTTGTGGGGTTTTGACCAAAATGAATTTCCAGTTATATTTTGTTTAAACTCTGGGGCTGGATGGAAACCAGACCCCACACACTGCCTGTAGCACTGGATCTTTTATCTGATACAGATATGGATGAGTTACCTCACAATCATCTGCACTGGCAGGAGGATTGGCTGGAAGACCTACCAGGTCTTTCTGGCCTCTGATTTTTTGTGATTTAACTGTGTCTGGGTAAAGTTGGAAAGGCAATTATATGGCAGAGGCATCTTATTGCTGCAGTGCTGGGCCCGTGTGTTTCCCAGCACTAATGAGCACTAACGACCTTTGCCTCCTCGTCCGGTTGTTTTGCCGCCGTGTCCAGAAGCTTTTGTCACATTGGGGATTCCTTTGCACCAGTGGCTTTATGAGCAATTGGAAGGAATCTTACAGGTTTCAGTGACAGACTGAGCCTTGTTCTTTATGCTTTGGCCAGTTCCATCAGTTGGCAGCCAAACTTTCTGAAAAGGGGTCGATATCCCTGTAGGAGAAGCACATTGTGATGGAGTCTCCCCCTGTCCCATGAGGGACCTGTTACTCCTGTTAATGAGCACAGGAAATACATTAAGAGCAGAGAGTTTTCTTTCTTACAAAATCTCTTACAAATTTCTCAACAATAAAGTAGTAGGAAAAGCAACTAAAGTGGTGGGTTTTTTTGTTTTTCTTGTTTTTTCTCGAAACACAACTATCATTTGAGTTCTGACTTGTATAGATCTTGGTTTCTGGGAAAAACTGCAATAATTTTCAAGTGTCAATGAAAAATTTTGTGTGAATGCACACATCTTAATAAAGACCTGTATCTTACATCTCACAGCACTTAATGTGAAGAGACCTTTAGTATTCAGTGGTGAACATCTTAAACTTCTGTGTGAAAAAGTTTTATTCTCTGTTTAGTTTTTCCAGTCCACTGTTAGTTTCCAGGATGCTGGTATTTTCTGGAATCTGTTGGTCTTGGTGACACATGACCTAATAAATGAACATTTTAAAAATAGAGAATAGATAGGTATGCCTTCTGAAATTCTGCCTTGCTGGGATGCTTTGTGGCACTAGGTGCTATTTTTTATCAGCAGATATAAGGGTGTGCTCACAGTCACATCACAACCTGGAAGCCTGTTCTTCCCTGGTTGACAGCAATTGGAAAATAGTCTTCAAGAAAAGTGTTTCACAGGTCTCTTCCTGGATAAGAAACTAAAATGGAACTACTCCAGAAAAAGGATCCCTAAATTTCATTGAGTTAAAACATCAAAACCTCTGGCAGCTGGGGAAGGTGGGGATGGTTGGATTGCAGGGAGCAGAGGGGAAATTGCTGAATTTCTGAATCTCCATCCTTAATCAAATAAGTTATAGAGGGGAAAAAAAGCCTTCTTGCATGTGCTTTGGAATCTGAGAGATTGTGGAAATTATGTGAAGGATGAAGAAATGTCATCCACTGCTCAGCAGGAATTTAACAGGGCTGGTTGCATACAGAAAACAAATGATGCAACAGAGGGAGCCTTGAGAAAAACATTAATAATAAACAGGAGGAAAGAGTTACTCTGAAAATAAGTATTTAATATGAATTGGAATAGTACTTTAGAGCTAAAAAGGCTTCCTTTCTTGAAAGTAAAAGTCAGGTGATTTATCTTCAAGTTATCATGCTTCTGAGATTTGATGGGAATCTATTTTTCCTGTTTGGATTTGTTAGATGTTGCAGACTTGTCCACAGATAAAATTTGAGCTCAGAATATATAAACACTGGTAAATTATGCCATATTCCTAAAAATATATTAAAGAAAAATCCCTCATCCTTACAGGAAAAAAAAAGATTTTTTTGTTTGCATTATCTATACTCTTGAGTTGATACAGCTGTTTCTCTTTCTGAGACTTTTTTATCCATTCAGTTTCAAATAAAGCCTTGGGCAGAAGGGTTTTTCAAGCTTTGGGCAGAAGGGTTTTGAAATTCTGTGATGGCAGCACTTAAAATTTCCGTATGAGCAGGACAGTGGTCTCCAGTTTTTTTTTGCTGTCACAATTAGAAAGATTCTAAAAACTGTAACTTAGTTGGATTTCCCAAAGTCATATTTGGGAGAAGACAGAATAAAACGATATTGCTGTTTAATGTTTGATCTATCTCTTATTTCATTGTAGCACAGCCTGAGCACAGTGTGACTAATACATAAGATGGATATCCAATAAAAAATAGGGCTCAAGAGTTTCTAGCAAAAATTTTTTTGGAGAAAGCAAGCTGTCTCTTAGTATTGAGTATTTCTGGCTTGTTTTCTGCATGTACATTCCCCACTGGATATTTTCACCAGGAGTGAATGAACTCCATCTTCCTTGCTTGAGAAGACAGTGCTGGGGTTAGGATGAGAATGGGAACAGAGATCTCAGTGCACCTAAAATGGCTGGATTTGTGCAAGTTCCTTTTTTTGTATGTATCAAGTCTTTCCCCTCTGCTGGTTTCCATCTCAGGCAGTTCATTGAATGTCTCTGTTATGGAAAGTCAAATAAATGATCTGTTTATAATAATGTTCTGGGCTAAGATGGATTTGGCATTAGCTGATTTTTGTGCAGCTGGCAGAGACAGACCAACCAATCTTTCATATTAGAGTTTTGGAACTAAGAAACACTGAATTGAATCTCCTATTCACTAAGTGGGCACAATGTGAGGAATTATGGTTGATATTAATCCCCCTTATAGACAAAATGACTGCCCTCCTGTGATTGTATGGAACATAGCACTGAAATTTGGTCAGGGTCAGTGCTGGATAATTCAGGGTCTGTAGACTTGATATTTGTGTAGGAGTGTACATTTGTGGGTGTGGCACTTTGGTACCTATTTCTCAGCTAAATCATCACATACTGGACTGAGACTTGCATACTTTAACTGGGGAACAGCACTAATGTTTCAGTTCTAGAACTTCCAAAACAGGACCTGTTGTCCATGGTATCATGGCATTTGCCTGGTCCTCATCATAAGAACACTTCCATGGTCAAAACAGTTAGCAGGCAGGAGTGAGCAGTAAAGTTACAGATTAAATTTTATGTGTGAATTTAGTTTTCTGTGGTGCATAGTGCCACTTGTTTTGAATTAAAGTTATCTTCTGCCAAACGGTAAGACTTTAATTTAATGTTCTGAATGTTTGACCAAAAAACCCTGAAATCATCCTGAAAAATCTTGAATTACTCCAAAGATATGAAACTATGTTTGCCAGTAGCTACTGCTTGGAATTTTCTGAATTGGTAGCAGCAATTCACAATTATCAGGACTTCCAGATGTAGATCTTCACTGCAGTTACTTTCCTATACTTTAAAACTGGGTATTTTTTTTTTGTGGTAAGAATTGGCATATGCTAGCAGTTTATGCACTAATGATGTGTGTAGAAATATGGAAAAGACAGCAGTTATGAATTATGGCTCTCCATTTGGAAGTTTAGTCTCTTCTTATTTTCCTAACCAGACCCAAAATGGAGTGGGCCAGATTTTCAGCTGTCCTCCTTAGCTGAGGCCCCAAACCCTATGAGTGCATTCATTCTTCATGCTGCAACCAGAAGTGTGCTGAAACCTTGCAGGTGCAATTAAGTCATCAGAGCCTGCTGAAAATTCAATCTAGAATATGAGTGTTCTGCATTTACATGTATTATAACTGACATATTGCAGGTGTGTTGTTTTTAATTCCAGTTGAACCACAATTAAATCATAGATACTGTGTGATAAATTCTACGCATACCTGAGAATATGTATGTAAAAATGGGACCTGCTTAGCAAGTTTTTCCATACTGAAGAGGTCCAGAAAAAATTAATATTTTTATTTATCCATGAGTTAGATGAATTATCAGTGATGCCATTATGCCAATATACTTACTCGTTCTGTAGATGAGAGATGTTTGTTACCACTGCTTATTGTCTTTCCAAACTCGAATATATTTTAATAACACTGTACAACTGTTAACTCTTTGCCATTTATAGAATTACTTTTTGTGAATTACAACTAGTGACAGTTGAGATTTTCCAATTTTTTCTCAACTTAGAGTGCAGTTGGCAGCCTGACAGTACCACCGAGGCACAAACTTCTGGACAACATTGTGCATTTTGAGATATCAAAAAATACCCGCATTGAATTAAGTACTGAAACATGCATAGTTCAGAAGTTCCTGTTGCAGACAGCACGTATCTTAAATTTAAATAAGATCAAAGACTGACTGCATTTGAAACGTGCATAATAATATTAGGGTAAAACTTTTTTTTTCTCTTTGTGGTGATGCTGTGCCTTATTAAAGCCTAGGGATTGTCTTTCTGCATAAACAGTTTTCCTTCTTTCTTCTGTTTTTAAGCTCTCGTACACAATCACCCCATTGTGCTAGCATGTGTCAAGTCATGTGGATGCAAGATTTTGTTAGGTGTTTGTTGCATATTTTTATGAGTAAAATTTCCAAACCTGGCACTTGTCTTTGGACACTTTGCACTCTCTTCACTGTACCCTAACAAAGAAACCTTGATAACCCTCCAGGAACGTTCTGCTCAGCACCCTGGCTGTTCTGGTGCCCATTTTCAGCTACATCTGTGCCTAAATCTAGGCTGAGTCTAAGGTGGGTCATAAAGTCTTGGGGCTCTGTCTTCCTAAAATATTTCTACAAGATGCACCAGTTATGATGGCTGTTTTGAGTATCTAAGTAAAATATGTATGATTAATATGTTTTTTCATAAACATATTCTGTCACAAAGGTACCGAAGATTTTTGAGCATTATGTCTTAGTGGGTTTTGAGAAGATCTGTGTGTTTAACTGATGCTGCCTTCCAAAAATTCTGAAATCTAAGGCCAGAGTAACTAATTACGTATACATTAAAATATATTTAATTTTTTAGTTAAATTCTGTCTAGGGGAGATGATTAAAACACAGAAGGCAGAGTCTTCTGGCACGTGGGTGAGGAAGTCTTGCTATTGGCCTGAGACTGGCTATGGATGTACCATGTGTCCTAATCTTAGAATCCAAAAATTTGTGTAATAGACTGAAAAGGTTGTATTTCTTTATTAGCTGTTCCCAAGGCACCCAAAATCCCAGAGGATGTCAAAGTAAGTTAGTTTCTATCACAACATGGAATCTTTCAGGTCTGGATGGCAGCACACAGCTGCTGTAGGGGCTTTCTGAACTCTGTTACAGCTCTATAATCTCTAGGAAAAACACAGAAAAGTGTTGACGTTGGCAAGTGAAATGTTCAAAACTCATGAAGTGTTTTATTCTTTGAATGATCAACCATGGTCCCCAAAACATTTTGCAGGGGTTTAACTGTTTTCAATTGAAAATATCACAAATATGTAACAAAAGTAGTTATTGACCTTTTCTTTTTGTGAGTTGTAACTTTCTCTTTTCTAACAAGTGCTTGCTTACTGTGTGCAAATGAAATTTCTATATTTAAAAGTACATGCAGAAATTAAAATCATTCCATGGTTGTTGCAAAACATCAGTGTTTCTTTAGGTCTGGCTTATGCTTGTTTTTAACTGAGTGTGTATATGTGTAAATAATGATTTGCTGTCAGACTTGGAAAAAGATGTACCACTTTGAGGTAGCAAGTGTCCTTAGGTGAGCTGCTGAATGAAAATTACCAGATTCTGGATATTTTCACTGCTGCTGTCTCCTAATCATGTGGGAGATATGACATAAACCAAACCAAAATATCCTTGCAAGGCATGGCAGGGAGTCGAGCAAAGTGCCAGAGCTTGAGAAAAGGAAGAGGATGTGAAATGGAAATACTGGAAAGTTGAGTGGATATAGAAATCAAGTTGCAGAGCCCTGTCCTGTCCCTCTTCTACCCCAGCCTGGCCCCAGGACTTTCAAAATTCTTACACATGGAGGTACTTTGAGTCCCCAGGGATACAGAATTAGGAAAGATGCAACACTTTGACAAAGGAAAATGTCTTTTCTTGGTTTGAAATGTGGTCCTGAGGCCCTGAGGTGAGGGAAAAGCAGCACTGAGCACTGACACCTGTTGTTATTATCAGTACCCTGAGTACACTGTGTGCTGGCTGACGGAGAAAATTTTGGGTGACATTTTAGCTATGCAAAAGAGAATTCAGAGCTGTGGATAAAGGGCCCCAAAAAGGTGAGAGTCCCTGGTATGAACTTAATGGAAGGAAGAAACACACCACACGCTTGTGAAATAAAATCCTTCCTCCTCCTTCCTCTTGCTGTGTAGTTATAAATTTGAAAGAAAGTGCAAATACTAATCCTTCATTTTTAAGCAATAATTTAACAAAAGAAAGTGATTTACTGATGTAGTGATACATGTAGATTAAAAAGTTCCTAATTTCTCAGATTTCTAGTATCATATATAGTTGTGGTGTATAAATTAGCCAAGTGTGGGAGACAGATCACGTCAACAAATTACACATCATACCCACTTTTCTTACTTTGTGTGTAGTCTTTGTGAAAGAGTGGAAGAAGAAATCCAAGCTTGGATAATTTTTGAGGGAAGGTGCTTTGGGCAGTGCAGGTTTTACTAAGGTCAGTTCAGGGTCAACATTACAAGTGTTAATGTTAAACATTTAAAAAAGTGAAATGTTTCTTTATTTGATATTTCATCTTAATTTCTCTTCAGAAATTAAAATTTTAAATTTTTGCAATATTTGAAATTGTTTCTGTGCCCCATTAAGAGGAAAAGGAGGCTTCTCAAAGTCCCCTGGCCCCTTAGAGCTAAAATGGCAGAACTTTTCTTCAAAGAAAGGTAACATTAATTTCTGGAGGTGTAAGATGATGGGGTTATTTTAGTTGTCCTCCCTCCGTATATGTATGAAAAAAATAATAATGGGAAAACCATGACTAATGGATGTTTTCTGTTTAGTTCTAAATCAGTTGAGACCTCTGTTCCTTCTCCAAACATTTATGAAATTGTACACTGAAGATTTTAGAGAGGTCATGAATAATGATTGAGGGATGGTTGACCTATATGGCAGTATGCAGCTGATGTATTTGGAAGGTACAGGAGCAGCTGCTCGTGATAATTCCCATGTATGGGGCATGAAGGAAGAATCGGAACAGTTTCAGTCCACTCACATTAATCTCTTAGAAGTGGGGCAAAAGTATTTGCTGATCAACAGTGTCAAATCCTGCAAAGAAATCCAGAAGGATGAATTGCAGAGAATTTTCTTTGCTTGTAGCAGGAGGTCATCCATCAGGGCTCTAAGTCCTGTGTTAGTGGCTTGCCTTGAAATGAAGCCTGTCTGACAAGGATCCACATTTCTGTCAGCTGGCAGTTGGCAATAGAGGGTATTTTTGCTGACCTTTCAGCCAATATTTTTAGAAAAAGGAAAGCTAGACATTAAACTTTTGTTCCCAAAATTTACTGAGTTAAGCAGTGCTTTTTTTCTTTTACATTGAACGAGTAAATATTTAAATATTTTTGTGTCAGTATTAGATTATACACACTGAGTTTTTCTGCTGCTATCTGAACTCTGACTTCGTGGTTTTCTTGTTGTTTGGTTTCCTGTCACTGCTGCTTGTAAAACTGAGAGGGATTTCTGGAGATGTTGTTTAGTTCACCCATTTTCTGGAGAGCTTATCTTGCCTGTTGGATATTCCCTTTGTGTATATAGGCATTCCCTCACAGAAAGAAGCACAACTTTATAACTTTCAGAGAAAGCAACATGGGTGTTCAGAGTTATGGAGTGGAAAAGTTTGGTGGGCTGTGACTTTGCTGCTTTGTGGAAGAGAAGTCACAGCTCTGCCTTCATTACTGGCCGTGACAGAGGTCTACAGTTGCTTATGGGACTTTGGGGATATGGTGAGGCCTTTTCTGTTGAATTTCTGTGTAATTCCAAACAGTGTGAACTTTTCAAATCACTTGAGAAGTGCCCCAGATGGTGTGACATTCTGCTTCATGGGAAGATTTGAAAGTATTCCCTTTGCATACTCTCTGGTTAACTATTTCATTACGTTTGAAATGGGAGAACACCAAAGCCAAGAACTCTGTTGACATTTTGGTGGTGTTTGTTTAACCTCCTAGTGCACAGGCTACATTTGTTGAAAAATATTATTCTTACCTTTGCAAATCATCAGTAATTAATTCCCTTGGAAATATCTACTGCTGCACACAGCCAGCTTGGGAGGCTGCTGACAGATCATAGTTTTACATCAGGTGCTAACAAATTGATTATTAAATTTCATAACTAACTGATTTATAGCAACAATTTAATTTCTGTATCTCTCTAATGTATTCACTTACTGTATTTTCAAATAGTGCAGAGCAGTTGGATTGCTTAGTTGCTTCTAATGGTGAATTGTGCACAGTATGTGAGATCTGAATGACTTCCCCAGTGCAAAGGTTAGTAAAGTATCCCAGGCTTGTGAAGTGCACAGAATATTAGCTGGTTTTCAGCTCAGATATTCACATTTAAGATTGTCCTGGCTAATTCTACATGCTTTTTAACTTTCACTAAATTGTAGCTACACTTAGCAGCACAGTGAGGGTTTTTAGAATTGCTGTGTATCTTGCAGTTGGAGCAGTGTATTCCTGAGTCTCAGGCATGCTGTGAAGGATAAGAAGCAGTGACTACGTGCTGTAATGGAGCAGATCACGTTCAGGTCCCAGTGCCTACTTAAATGGTACTGGTAGCCCACTTTAGCTCAATTGGTGTGATGTAAGTCACTGCCTGAAGACATTTTAAGGAGACACATAGAGGCAAATTTTCATAACACTCTGCAGGGTCTTAACTGTAGTGTTTCCAAAAATATCTAATGGGCGTCATGGTTAGAGGGAGCGCTTGGTAATGTCGATACCAGGAGTAAACACTATGGAAAATTTCCTTTGCTGCTGACATCCTTTGTTGGCCTTAGCTGTGCCTTTGATGTAGAATTACAAACTATTTTAAACCGAGGGGGGATATTTCTTTTCCTTGGGCTCAGGAGGAAGCCTAATGTAGATCACAGCAATGTTTTTAATGAACTTGTGAAATGAAGGTCGTAGTTCTGCTATCACTTGAAAATACTCCTGTCACAAAGCAAAGCTGCGGTGCCAGATGTGCGGTGTGAATTGTCATGTATCTTAAAAATTTTGTCCCTGCATAATGATATGTTCAGTGACACAGAGCTCTGCACCACTGAGATTAGAATCTGTCATCAGTGGCTGAAATTCATAACTGCACTGTGGCTGTTACCCAGGTAATCTCATTCATTTCCTGGTGTGCAAATGGCCAGGTCACAAAAACTTAGATGACAATTTTCAGTAATTGGACCTTTGTTAGCAGTCTGATGAGAGACACCAATAGTTTAATGGACATGGATCCAAATCCAAAAGGTGTTTTTTTTCTGAGCTGAAATGAAGCACAACATCAGTACCTATTGATACAACCCTTTAGGTTTCTTTTCTGTGGCATTTTTTAGAAAAAAAAAAATTTTTAGCATTTAAAACCCCCATGCTAATTAAAAATAAATTCTAAAAGGGAATCTGATACTACCTTTTCACTAAGATAATTGTTTAAAATGTTTCTATATTTTTATATTTCTTCACAGATATTTTCTAATAGAATACTGTAAATAATTTCTAATAGAATAATGTTAATTTTACAGTCTCTTAAATTTTAATTACTTGTACTTTGAAAAAATGAGAAATGTGCTTTGAAAAATACAAATCTCATAAAATGGACTGAAGCATAATTTTATTTCTTTTATGAACTCCTATTAAATTCCCTAACAATTAAAAAATGACTAAATTTTATAGTTTTATAATTCCAGAATAATCTTTTTAATTAATTGAGCTGACAGATCTAGGTATAGAGTGTGTATTTTCCCTCTGGTTGTTATTGTGTAATTACTAATAATGAAGGATACTACAGTTTGGATAGGTGGAATATAGTTTTGGTTCATATGTAAATCCTTTCTGTCTGTGATCTGTTACTTCACAGTTCATATTACAGTTATCAAATAGAATGATGATCTTTTAAAGAGTGTCATTTTTTTTTGGAGGGAATGGTGACAGTATTTTTTGCATTGCTGCTGCACTTATATGCTGCAGTTCTCATACAGGAGGCTCTTATACCAAAAATTGCATCTGTCTTGGAGAAACTTGTTCCTTTTCCCCAGCAGATGTACAAATCTGTAAATTAATTCTTGTTAGAGCTTTTCATAAAGTCTCAGAAGAGGTGATGAATCATCCAAAGTTCCATGCCCTCTCAAGCTTCATGCAGCTTTGTTTTCCTCTTGGCAGATGCATCCCAAACAGACAAAATGAACTCTGGTTTAACACATTTTGATAAAATGTGCCTCAAAAGGTTGGTTACCTTTTAGAGAATATGATCCTGCACATCTCAGTGAATATCCTGCTTGTCCTGTGTTGAGTGAGGCTGCAAAGATCAAAAAAAGAACTGTCTTCTTTTGCCAGTTGGTTTGAACAGAAAGAGAGAACTTTGCCTTTATAAGGACAGTCCCCTTTTATCTTCAGTTTTTTTGTGGGTGTACTATGCATGTGAAGATATTATGTGTATCAGTGTCACTGACCAAAAGGCAAATCAGAAATCCAGCACTTCAGAAACCGAGCATCTCAAAGTGCACAGATGTTTCACACTGCTTTGGAGCTTTTGGTTAAAATTTTCCAGGTTGGCAAGGAACAGATATTAGGTTGTTAACTTATTAAAGCACACTGCATTGGTAACCTCCCAATGGGCTGGAAGTCGAAATTTATTTTAGTAAGAAAACACAGCCTCCTCTTCATGTCAATCCTTATGCAGCTCTTTCAGTATTCAGCTAAGGTGTATTTGATTCTCTCTGAAATGTTTTTTTGAAAACTGAGCTATCAAAATCTGGGGCTTTCAAACATGCCTGAAGGAATACAATTAAAATACAATTACTCAGGTTTGTTTGACAACCTGAGGCTTCATGTTTCACATTCTTTTCCAGAATTCCTTCTGCAGATGCTCAGAGTTGCAGTATAAATGTCCTTCAGTGAAATGAGGAAATATTCTGACTCCATGTCTCCTGCCATCCTTTGTGTGTGGGGCTGTGAGGAAGCACTTGAGAAGAACAGAGAGCAAGCAGTTATTTTTCCTAGTTATGCTTTATTTATCACCTTCAGAATTAATGTTGAGTGTTGATTTTGTATCATGGGATTGCAGTAAAGATATAATAGGATAGAATGGACTAAAGAAATGTGACAGATCTTAATATTCTGGTGTTGGGACATCACAAGTATTAGTACAGGAATTTTTGGCTGTCATTATTCTGTGTGACTTTTCCAATTTAAATATATCAGGGTGAGGGATGGCAGATGCAGGCTCTCAAACCTGAGGTTCTCAGCTCAGGTAAAGCTTGCTGAGGTCTGCTGCGTCAGGCTCTGACTCAAGGACAAGAACACACTGTCAGTGCCAAGGTTTCCTCAGAGATGATGCAATCTAGCAAATGCAGATCCATCCGAGGTCCGAGGACCAGAGACTTTGCTGTGTTTCGTAAGGGTTTGGAAAAAGACAAGAAAGAACAGAAAGGGCATTTGTCCTTGATCTTGCTGTGGAGGTTGGGAAGGCTGCAAAGTGTGTAGTATCCTGAGATTACACTGGAGACCTCAAGGAATTTGAAGTTTTCTGGACCTGTTTTTTGAATGAGAGAGGTATGTGCCAGCCTAGGTTCTTTTCTAGCTTAGTTTGGTAGAATCTTACCCTTTCATTTCAAGTTTCTTTATCATGGCATTTCTATTTCAAGTGGGTTAGCTGAGTTCAGTTAGGAAGGATTCTGTCTCAGGGATCTCAGATGTATTGTGTGCAGATTTTCCACCAAATATTTCAGTTTCTGGAGAATATTTTTATTTTCCAACTTATTCTTGCATTTTTCTAACAGCATACTTCACGAGCTGCAGAAATATAAAACATGTACGTGTGCTTTGTTGCATTGTGTCTTTATTTCTAATCACTTGTCCCCTACCAATTGTGCAGCTGTCATGAATAGATGTGCACCCCATACAAGAAAGTGATAGGAGTTGCTTCTCCCTCAGGAAAAGTTTCTTTTCTAAATGGTCCAGAAGGAGACAATTTCCCAGTTTGCAACTGGGAGAACAGTGATAGTGCTGTGTGGCATTGTGCCTTTTATTCTGTACCCTTTCTCACTGTGGGGCTCCGCTGGACCCTGAGTGGGGCCACTGCAACCAACTGGAAGCAGCTGTTCCCAGCATGGGGCAGCTCCTTCCCACGGAAACCAGGCAGCCAAATCCCTCACACCTGCACCCAAGGCACACCTGCACCCCATACACACAGGGGTGTAATTTCACCTGATTTGCTGAGATTTCTTTTTCCTGTTTCAATTTTTTCAGGCCCCTCCACATCCTGATCTGCAATGCTGCCGTGTTTGGTGCTCCCTGGTCCTTGACAGAGGACGGCCTGGAGTCCACCTTCCAGGTGAACCACCTGGGACATTTCTACCTTGTCCAGCTTTTGCAGGAGGTTTTACGCCAGTCATCTCCTGCCAGGGTTGTGGTGGTGTCCTCCGAGTCCCACAGGTTGGTGAATTTTACCTTTGCTGAACTCTTTAATCCTCAGAGCATGAAACAGTTACGGCAGAAGCGCAGAAGTTTCTGAAAATGAAGGGCCTTCGTCTCAAGCATTTGCCTTTGAATAATCTTTTTAAAAATAGAAGCATTACTAATGCCTGTGGATGTTTCTGGATTTGGCTCTGTTGCTGGATAAAGCATGTTCTAGTTTTATAGCAGTACGTAGATATTTTTTTGATCATTCTTTGTGTGAATGCAGATTTTCGCCGCATTTCAGACCACTCATTGATTTTGTGAGGAGATGGAATAATAATTGATTAAATCTGAATGGCACGACCTATATTGATTTGTCATTCAACAACTTCAACATCTTAGCAAGAAGAATGTGCAGTTATTTTAGTAGGAGAAACAATGCAATTAAAAACTGCTAGATGAAATCCAGTTGTTTTATAATGAGAAATTAGGGAATTCAATGCAGACATTAGCTGTATAATTGTAAAATGGGAAGTAGTGTAGTTAATACATATTACAAATCTGGCCATGCCTCTTTTGGTGAATTTTTAATTAAAATGTTAGATGCTCATCCTTTCTACTGCCAGGAAAAGTACAGTTGGCAAAAAAGATGTTGATGAGGTTTGCCTTATTTCAGATGTGCTTGTGTTTTTTGCATTAATAACGGAAAAGATTGATTTGATTAAAATAAAGTTCATTGTGCAAAACAAGTACCCCGATTCTTAATTTTACTGGGCATGAGCCACTTACTCCTTTCTGATTTAGTTCAGGGACTGCAGGATAATGTCCATTAAAACATTGTTGTTGATTTCTATTTCACTTTTGATCGTGTGTAGCAGCTCCAGCAAACCAAAATGAGGAATGTGTGAGTGCCTTTTTTCTTTTTTTTTTTTTTCCTTTTTCTGTCTTCATATTTCTGAAATGTTTTAGTGACCCAGAATGAAGCTTATTTTTTTGATCATGTTTCCATAAAATGTAACCCTAGGGACCTGGTAGAGAGAGACCAGGCAAGGGTCGGGCTGAAACCTTTATCACTTCCAAACACAGGGGCTTATGGTATAAATGACACACTGCAGATAGATTTACTTTTACCATTTTAAATTTATGATGGCTGAAATGAAAGAAAGCAATAGAAAATGCCAGTAATAATCCTCCCCACTGTTAAAAGACATGAAATGTCTAGTAATTAGGTGGTAACAAAATCTGGACATCCTTATCTTTGCAAATCACACCAGGTTTGTGAAAGCAAGTAGCACAGTCCTGTTAGGAGTGAGGGCAGCTACTGCAGGGCAGGCAAGATAGCTCCTAGAAATAAATCTGCCAACTCCAATCACTTGCCAGATGTGGAGGGCACAATGGGATACGTATAAATGAGCTGTTATTTAATGGGAGATTATGTTGAATTGTCAGCTGCTTGTTCCCACTTGTAAGTTTGTATCTCTGGTAGTATTTTAAATTACATCTTTGTTTTTCACTGTATTAAGTGCTGTGTGTAGGCAGAGCTCACATCTCTGGACATCTTTATCTGTGTTTTTGAAAACATTTTGCAAGTGCTCATTGCTGTCGGTAAGATCAGCCAATTTTTAGAGAAGCCCATCAAAAAATAAGGAACAGCCTATTTTTGAACAAAATAATAAACACAACTAGCAAATGTCCCTTTTTTAAAGGGGTCCAATTAATGTCTTACTGCATATCTTATCTCTTAAATTCATCATTGTAAATAACTGCTTTCCCCCCAATCTGTTTAATGGTAAGAAGTTTATGTAAGCAGTTAGTTAAGTATTATTAGGTAGTCGTTCTTTCTGACCTACTTGAGAACTCTGAGCCTTAAAACATGTTGTAAAACAGAAGTGTTGGTATCTAATTACTTCCATAAACCTTGACTGGATCTTTTTCCTGGAGTCAAGACCCCCTGTTAGGGGAAAAATAAAGTCCCGTGTTTGCAGAAGATGTTATCCTAAACTGCTCCAAGGCAAAATATTTATTTGCTTCTCTGGTTCTTCGTTCATTTCTAGTTATTTCTCTGGATTCAGTGTGAATGAATTCTGTTTAAATTAAGCTTTTGAGTACTTTAAGCACGTCGTATTAAAATCAGAATAATAAGTAGGTTGACTTTCCTTCTGTCTTTATTTCTGTATTGTTAATTTGATTGTACAGCCCTTATCCCCCTGAATTCAATGAGATTGACTCACATAAGCACACTTGCAAGACTGGACTCAAAATATGCCACTATGTTTCCATTATACAGTACACACAAAGTGTTTTATTTATAGATTATTTGTGGTGTCATAAATGATTACTTGAGGAATGAATATAGGAAATTCCTCCCAAAATAGCCCTGTTAATTTCAGAAATGTATTTTATCTATCTGAAAATTATGAAAGAGAAATTCTGTTGTTGAAATTGAAGGGCTAATTCTGCAAGACACAGAATATCCTGGATTCCTCTTGAATCCAAATACTGTATTGCTTTTTTCTGAGCATATTATAATTCTGCTCACAGAATGAATGTAGAAATTCCAGCTGATCTCTTCATTTCTGGGCATGAGATGCAAAATTAGTAAAGATATTTTAAAACATTTTTCTAGTGTGTACTATAATTATGTTTATCCCTGTTCTCCCCAGCTGATTCTGAAAACTCTCAGTATTAAAAAGAGCTTGCTAAATCCTTTTTATTTTTAGTAGCTGCTCTGAATGAAATGTAGATCTGTAACTGAATGTAGTATTATTTTCTAATATAAAGATATACCAGTAAATTAATAAATGAAATTGTAAGAACCGGGAGGGGAAATGCTTTATGGAAATTTCCTTTTCTTCATCTAAATGTCTTTAGAACATTCACTACTTTGTTTCTTTCCTTTTTTTTTAATAACAAACAGCTGGTGTTTAATGACTCTGTCAGACCCAATTAAAAAACGTCAACTAGTTACTTTGATTTGTGTTCAGCCATGCCATGGGTATACTTAAAAACATTATACTCTGCCAGAACTCATTTTGGCTTTGTTTACATTTATCTTTTAAACATATAAGACTATTGATGGCAAGTTACCAAGGTTATAACCCCTTTATATTCATCAATTTTTAATCTAAAAAAAAAGCTTAAGAGGCAGTGAGAGTCATCCATAGTTACTTGAACACTTAAATGCAAGTGTGCTGCATGTGAGCACTGGATGAAATGATCAGGGGATAGGAAGAAATGGAAATGAAAAGATGCTGGGTTTCTCTGCCTCTATTGTAGAATTATGTTATCCTACATTATTTCCTCCAAGTTGATTGTGCTTTTATGGATCTGTGGCAAAATATGTTTTTTTTAATTTAAAATAAAGTGATTTGTAAGTTACCTACAATGTCTTTTAATCATTAAACTATTTTTTACTTTTTTTTTACCATTTGCTTTTTCTAATTATCCAATAATTTTACTACCATATTATATGGGACTGTTCCTTGGGTCTCTGGCAGTTTCCAGTAGATGCTTTCAACTGCTAAATAAGCTGTTGTTTTATGTTGGTTCTGACTAAGATCTACTCTGTTGTCTACATTTTATGTTGTTCTTAATGAGAGTGAAATTAACTCCTGGGTATCTAAGGCATATTTACTGTTTTTTAGATTTACAGAAATTAAAGACTCCTCTGGAAAGCTTGATTTCAGCCTGCTTTCTCCATCTAAGAAGGACTATTGGGCTATGTTGGCCTACAACCGCTCCAAGCTTTGCAATATCCTGTTCTCCAACGAGCTGAACCGACGCCTTTCTCCCCATGGGGTGACGTCCAACTCAGTCCATCCTGGAAATATGATTTATTCCTCCCTCCATCGTAACTGGTGGGTGTACACTCTGCTGTTTACCTTGGCTCGACCTTTCACCAAATCCATGGTAAGTGAATGCCTTAAACTATTTTACGCATCTTCATTTTTTTCATATTGGGGGCGAAAAGATGTAAAAATCCAGATGTATGTATCTGCTTTGACCTATTGCCTTTTATAAGTACAACCCTGATTTTAATGGCAAACATTGTGCCAAGATAGTGCTCTAGAAGAGGATTCTTCAACCATTTAAGATTTATTTTGTCAATCTTCAGTTAAAGAACCTTCTAAGATAGAGTGCATGACCTCCTTGTTTGAATATATGATTTTCACTGTGATTAAGGTCCTTGTATATCTTGGGTGTGGGATAGTTTAGAGTTATTTCTGTGCTCAGTGTACGTAAAACATCAAAAAAATTGCTTTGGCTTTTAAGTGGAATATGTTGACTGCATTTTTTATGTAAACAGATGCCCTAGTTAGAAAAGATACTACAGACATTATTAATGGCTCAGGGAAAGTGCTTTCAGTGGTAAAAGCACCTTCATTCATATTTAAAAAAAAGCAACAAGCCAACAATTTTCTTGATTCTTACAAAGTGCTGAAGACAATGGGTGTTTTCCATTTGTCTCCCTTGGAGTTTGGACTGGGACCATGACATAATGAAAGGCTATGCAGTTCTTCCATAGCCAATGTTATGAGTCTTTCTTATAGAAGAATTTGCAGCACCTCCAGCACTTGGAGGGGTTAGTCTTATCCTTTGAACCTCTGAGCCAGGTTATTTATAAGGAGTCCAAAGTATTTTTTGGGCAGAGGATGACTTTTACTTCATTGAGAACTGGCTTCTTTTAATCTTATAGACTGTTTCTCATTCCTTTTTCATTGAAAAGAAGGGTGTTCCCAACAGAGGAGCAAGGGGAGCAGGGAGAGGGGGTCTCCATTTGCATCCTCAAATCAGGGAAATGAAAAGATCCATACCCCTGCAGAGCTCCTCTAGCCGTGTTCAAGCCCACACCAGACCCCTTTCACAGAAGACTTCACACCCAACAAGAGTTGTTGTGTTGTAGCATTAACTGTCTCTCTGAGAGAAAAAGATCAGAGGAATTGAGGCAGAGGGATCCACCCTTAACCAGCTTAATCTACTACATAACCTTTGTAGCTGAGCAAATCGATGGTGGAACTTTTATGTATAGCTGCAAAAGAAGTTTTCTTTTATGTTTCATGGTCATTGAGGTAATGAAATGAATTTTAATTTATACTGGGATAACGTATGTGGAAAAGACATGGTGTTTTAACTCTGATTACATGTCCATAAAAGAAAAATACTGGATCTTCAGTGAGACCCATGGAACAAAATACAAACACTCCAGTGTTTGACCATGTGTCAGTCAGGAGAGCCCTCACACCTCTAACATCTGCCTGCAGTTTGCAAACTGTACATATGCAAAACCTATTTATGTCTACAAGATTGATAAGTGAGCATTCTGGCTGCTTGGGACAAGTAATAATATCTTTCAACAGCGTGTTTTTTTTGACCAGGACCTATAAAACCATGTCCCTGCTGTGTTAGGGGTAGTTTGTAAAACAAATTCTTGAAGTTCTCCTGAGAATGTGTAAGTGAATGTTATCAAAATCCCGTGAAAAGGATTGTCTGTGGACACTTATGAATTGTTAGTTTTATTTACTCTGACATATTTTCACAAAGGGAACCTTTTGTGTTTATTGCTCAGAGAATCTTATCCTCTAAGGAACAAAATAAACCACTCATGTTAATTTTTAATTCTTTAAAATGATAGATTTTAAAAAATATCTATTTATTCATGGGTAATGCATAAAAGAGAATGCAAAGTACACTAGAAAAATATCAGCACTGAATAAGTGCACTCTGGTCCAACCCAAATCACTTCTGTTAAGTCCTTTATGTTTGTATTTCACTGAGGTTATTTGAATGTCACGATAGAGGGAATGGACTGAGGTTAAGCATCAATTTTACAACTCATACTTTGATATGAATTGTTATGTTCCCTTGAACTGTACCAATGTTTCAATTGCCAGTAAAACGAGAAAAGTGCCCCTTTCTGGGTATGCAAACAAGCTGAGCTGAAATTCTCAACATAATCATTGTAAGAGTTTCTATTTTAAGGTTTATAGGGAGCAAATGATTTGCTGCTGCTGCTTCTTTTTCGGGAATTGTGCTGTTATCAACCTGGAATAGACTTTGTTTGGGATCTTTTTGTGGGCTTCTATGCTGTGTTTCTGTGGCATCTCACCCTGGAGTTTGGGTGAGTGTTTTGGTCAGAATGTTGGGAATGATCTCAAAGCTTTACAGCTGCAGTCCCAAGGTGGTGAACTGCTCGTTCCTGAGTTTCCCAAGGATGTCTGCATTGCACAATGCAGCATGATGCAGCAGCATTTAAAGTAGTTTCAACTGAGCTGGGCCCATAAGTGGAATTGAGAGATCTGTGACAAGGTTGTGTGCAGGAAGGGGAGGTTTGGCAGCCCAGGCAAGGTGCCACATGGATATGCCTGGACCTGGTTTGATCTCTGAGGCCGGGGCTTTAGCTGCTGCAGCATTTCAGTACATGGAGAGGCCAATCCTTCCTGGAGCTGGATTGAAGCTGTTTGTTGTGTCCTGAGCTATCAGTCTCCTGGAGTCTGTATAGATACATGAAAATAAATAACTAAATAGATATATGCACACACAGAAACTGCAGCTGCACGTACCTGATTCTAACTGGGACCTTTTTGTATTATTGTGGTAAAAGCTGTTAACAAAAAATATTTGCATCTCCAATTTGTATTGTGGAAAGACAGACTTTCAGATGTTCTGAAAGTAGTGGGTGGATAGCTCAGAATAACACTTGGTTTCAACTCTTTTGGAAACTTTGAAGCAAGATATATAGCAAAATCAGAAAATACATTTGATTCCCTACTATTTTTTCCTAGTACAATATAATTCTTACGTTCAGTCTTTGCTGCAAGTTTCTACTGAGAAATTAGTCTTCACACTTTTGACATATTTGTCATAATTTTCTTATAAAATCATCTATTTGAAGTTTACTTGCTAGAAATTTTAACGGTTTAATAACTATTTTCTTTTACTTCCAACAATGTACGAATATGCATTGTGTATTTGAAACACAATTTTTTATTGTTCTGTTTTTGAATGTTGACCAGCCCCACTTCGGTTGATGAGGATGTAGTATTTTCTTTAGAAATGCACACTACTGCATACTGTGAGTCACTCTTTTGGGGAGAGGTGATGCAGCTTAGGAAACCCTGCTGGTAACTGTTCTGTTTTAGCTGATTCCCTAAAGCCCTGAGGATCACTATTCTAATACTGATTTTAACACTCTTATTTACCTGTTTGCTGTTATTGCTACTATGGTGACTTAGTTTCAATAATTAGGGCTCTTTAAGCAGAAACTTAAGATAGCCTAACTTCATAAAGAAAAGTTTTGCAGGTTCTTTCTAAAAGAACAATCATAGGGTTTATCTGTCTTTCAAGTGTGAGGCTTTTAGAGGCATACTTTTAGTTGCTGCTGTAAATGGTCATATCTTACTGAAAGAAGAAATGCAACTTCTCATTTTCCAAACTTGTTTTATGAGTGACTACAGCATGCAAATTGTGGTATGTTTGTGCTGCTTGTAGTGAACTCTTCTGTTGAATCCCAAAGAGCTGTCTGGCCAGCTTTTGAGACATAATACAATATTTAAATCACTGATAGTTGTAGGTAGTAGGAATTAGTTTGAAGTAGAGCTTTGGAAACTGAAGACTATTCCTTTTTTCCCCACCCACCTCTTTTCAAAATCTAAAATCCATGAAGATGGAGAACAAAAATGGAGAACAGCTCCACAGAAATGGAGAACAAGTGTTTTGTAGAAATAAATAGTTTCAAAATAAATCACCATTTTATTTCTGTAGTCACTGTAGCTCTACTAATGTTCAAAGGGCCTGTTTTTTACTTACCACTAAATAGTTACTTACTAAGTTGGAGAGACTTATAATATAATTAAATATCAATTGAAACTAATGTCCACTGTGAATAACAAATTGGAAGAGAAGCTCTGAAAGTAACTTGTAGGCCATGCATATGCTTAGCTGGTCTAGGGTTTTAGGATTTTCTTGTTATTTCTGGTTGTTTTTCATGCTCTTTCATTCTCTTCTCTCTCTTTCCCTCTCTCTGGAAAACTGGCTCAAGAAAAGTTTGACTAAGTTGTTTCTTTTGTTTTAAATTAATGCTAGTAATTTAGACCCATCTGATCTGTCATTATTTACGTACAAGATTAAAGTTAAATACATTTATTTTAAGTTTTGAGCTTACACTGAGTGTGGTATCTAGTGTCACCCCCAGGTGATTTTGTGAGTATGTACAATGGCACATAAAATTAGAAGCAGAGTGCCATTATCACACACTTGTGATAGTCTTACATAGACCCAAATATTTTTGTTGGCAGGTAACAGGGTAGAAAGAATATCATGTGTTAGAGTATCAAGAGCTTAACAGATGTTTCAGTGAACTGAATTTTCAAATCCTTTTACATTAAGAAATGGCTGGGGTTTGGGGAAGTTCTGAGACTATTGGGTTACATTTCCTGTTGCAGTGCAAAGCCAGCCATTGTGTTGGAGTTTTAGCAGATGTGTTACCCCTTTTTAATGGTTGGGAATAAAACATTGGTTCTGTTGCTGAGATATAAATTACATTTGTAAAAGCTGAACTTGTCACCTTTAAAAGCCAGTTAGATGTAGTAAGACCATTCTGCCCTTAATTTTTCACTGTACAAAAGACTGATACTTGAATTGCTCTTTGATTTCTCCCTCCTTCCCCAAAGGTAGTAGCTTTTCAGAACTGGATTTTATATTTAAAGTATTGCTACTGAGAATTATAAGGAATATTTCTAAGGGCCCCAAAGTTTTCTGCATGTCTGAGTTTTTTATATAAAACCATGAGTTCTTGTCACTGTGATATTTTCCCAGGGGTGTTTGAGGCAGTAGCCCTGTATTGCTGTGTGGGTAAAGGCAGGAGGAGAACCCAGTGCCTACAAGGGCTTCACTGGGTTTGCTTTTGCTGTAAGTTGGAAGTGTCTAAATTTAAATTTCATGTGATGATTTCTGTGCACACCTAACATCAACTCAGAAATGTTATTCTGGCAAGAGATCAATCTGCATCTACAGGAGTGACTTCTACCTAATGATCACATCTGTTTACTTTTGATAGAAACCCAGAAGAGCCCCTGCAGCCTCATCATCTCTTCACTTTCTCCCCTGTCCTTTGCTGAAGAAGCTGGAATTACCCTTAGAGCTGGGGATAGAATTCCCTCCCTAAGCAAACATCTTTTGCTGTCCAAAGATCTGTGTGGGCTGTGTTGAGTTGATGTTGGCTTCCATTTCTGAATTCACAGTTCAGGCCAAACTCTGCCCTCAGCTGTGCCTGTTCAGCTCCAAGAGCAGCCCTGAGCAGGGTGGGTATGGGCATGTTCCAGTACAGAATTTGGCCTGTATTTCCTTCCTCAAGACATTCCTGAAAATGTACTGGGGTTTCTTGAAAAGCAACATGCAGTTCTTTTTGAAAAGAGCCTCGCAGTTTAGGTGTGATCAAAATGACAGTTTCCTTTCTCAAATTGAATTCTGGGCAGGCAGTGAAAGAGGACGGGAGAGTGAAAGGGGACTAACCACCTACTGGATATTAGCAGTGGTAGAGAGTGAACAAATCTGCAGTTCTGGTTTATGGATTAATGCTTGAAGGATAAATGTTAAAGCGATGCTAAGACACAGATCTTCTTTTGTAACATGCAGGTTTGTGGGCTGTATCTATAGTACCACAGAAGGACACTTGTTTTATTGAACCCTGATAGCACATTTCTTTGCATAAAAATCCTATTTAAATTTGACTGAATTGTGTAAAAGGAAAGAAGGCTTATGTGGAAGAACATTTTGATTTGTTGTAAAAGGATGGTAAAGAGATGCCTCCAAAGTAGTTGTTGATCATTTTACTTGTCCTATCCAGTAATAAAATGTAATATAAGCTGGTTTATTATCAAACTTACATTTTAACTTCCTACTAAAGTAAATTTAGCATGAAATATAAGGGCAAATTAAATTTGTCCCTTGTAACCTACACCACAGGCATGGAAATTCTCTGTGGAAACCCATCTGTGTGCCAAAGAGAACAGCTCAGGGGCTCTGTGTGCCCCCATTGCTCAAGGGGAGCAATGGTCAAGGAATTTGCTGTGTCCACCACCCTCCCATAGCTGTTTGTGGAGCAGCTCTGTTATGTCCTGTAGTTTTGTGGAAGAAGTAAGGAATTTCTGCCTCTCCCCCCAGATCCTTGCAGAATTTCAGAATGCCTTGTCAAGTATATGGGCTGCAAGGCAGGGAAATGTTTGGCCTGTGATGGTTTATATTACATGTAATTAAATTAGAATTTAAAATTAAAAAATAATATTTCCCTATATTTTCAGCCTCCTTGGATTAGAAAGTTGTATATACACCTGGTGGAATATCTGCATAGAGATCTGAATTGCTCACAAATATGATTCTTCTGTGCAACTTGACATCCAATCTTCTCTAATACCTTATAATCTCGTGCCTGAAATCTGAAAAAAATTGCCTTATAGGTAGTTAACAGCACAGAACAAAATCTTTCTGAAACTTGCAGAAAGTTGGTCTTACATTCATTTACTTTAATTTCTTGAAAAAAGATGGTTGCACTGTCTAGAACAGACTTCTTGTTGAATCCTGGTGGGGGGGATTGAATTTGTGTGTGTAAGTTACTTTGCAAACCAAATAACAATTAATTAGGAAAAGGTTTTAAAAGTAAATCCTTTTTGCACTCTGTTATGCTGCATCTCTAATTTCTTTCTTGTATCAGTCCCAGACTTTCCTTCACCATACTTTTTACCCTGTGTTCTTTTGTAATCATTCAAAGATTTCAAATTCCTCTTGTTTTCTTATTGTTATTTCTTCTCTTTTGCTCACCATCAGTTGCAGAGCTAAAGTGCACCTGAAATGCTGTGGTGTCTCTGAGGTGCTGTGCAGCATTGATCTGCTCAGAATGTATTTGAGAAACCATAAGGAAGGAAATTTCTGTTGTGTTGAGGTGCTTGGGTGACAAGAAAGATGTTGCACTATGATAGAAACAGCTGAACAGGATATTCAGTGGTTTTTTGTTTTGTTTGTTTGTTTTTGTCCCATTACCTTTGTTTTTATGTCATCACTATACTCAGGAATTTGCCTCATCCTTATGTACTATTCCTTAGATCTTTTTCATACTGAAACGTCATAATTTGTGTTCTTTGCTCAAAAATTGATGATCTACTGCAATAACTGAAAAAGTTTTAATTTTACATGAGTAGAGATGACTAAAATTTAGAACTGAGTTTGAAGAAACTGTAAAGAAAGATAATTTTAAAAGTCATTACACAGTGAAATTCAGTACTTCCAAAATACTCAGAATTCTGAGGTTCTCGGTCTTTTTTGATTTTTGCATTTATTTTGCATATTGCTGTACAGGTATTCTCTTTTTTGATGTCAGTTATTCCAAAAAGATGTGAAAGTTTGTGGGGAAAAAAAAAGGGCTCTTCCTGTGGGAATCTACATTTTCACAGTGCTCTATGAAAATTTATTTTTATGGGGTTTTTTTCTCTTTTGTTAGGGAAGAAAACAGCTAATAACAGCACTAGAAAATATTCTGGGTTATATGTACAACCTCTTGGCCTCTGTTCCTCCTGACTGATTAGAAAAAAAGTTGTTCTGTCTCAAAAGTGGGTGTGTGCTGCTTTGCTGCATAGATATCATGTTAAAACTCTGGTTATGGACAAGTTTGTGACACTTCTGGTTTTGTGGCCACACACAAAATTTTTCTTGTGTAGTTCACATAAATCTAATATTTTCTGACAAGCGTTGCTAAGAAAACAGAAAAAGCATTTATCATAGAGTTTTTGTTAAAAATAATAGATTGGGAAAGAATGTAAGGGAAAATACACTGTGAGGAACTTTTCTGAATGTATTACATACTTGAGTTGTAGAAATTAAAAAGTAAAGATGCATGTTCATATTGTTTTTCTGGCTTTAGATATCAACAGTAACTTTTGCTAAGAATAATCTAGTTTAAAATTAATGAGGTTTTTTTTAAGCTGAAACAGATTGCCTCTATATTTCATGCATTTATTTGGTGCTAATGCAAACATGTCTTTTAACTTAGGAAAGTGGCAGCAATGATCTAAGTCACTTTTAGCAGATATGCTGGCCTAGATCTTAATATCTACATCTAAGGTAGTAATTCCATTTTTGCTGCTGGTCTTCCTTGGCCCACTCTTAATCTGTCTTCAGATTATGCTAGATATTGTTATATGAATAATTTTAAGAAGGTCTGGTAAACAAAAGGACTTCCATAGAATAATCCTGTACTTTATTAGGCAGAAAGTTTTAATTTTTTGATGACTTCGTGCTCCAGAGCCCTCTGTGTGTCCCTCCTGACCTCCAGAGCCCAGTGGGTGCCCTTTGTCACCCCAGTTCCCTCCAGCTGCTGCAGGTGAGGTGACTCAACCTTCCCTGTGACCTCAGAGTTTCTCATTTATGAGCCCGAACAAGGTCACTTACATATTTTGTTGTAAACAAAAGCATGATCCAGACCTTCTTAGTTGCCAGCTAACATATAAATCACAGGAATATTTATTTTTTTAATAACTACAGGGTAATAGAGATAAAATTTTTATGAATAAGGTAACATTTATGAATGAGAGAACTGTAATCAAAGCAAAGTCAATGTGTTGTGGTTCATGTATAATGATCTGATGAACTGTTGCATTCTAGAAAGATAGTCTTAAATATTGTGATAAAATTTGAGTTTCTAACTAGCAATGAGTTTAAAATCACTTTTAATAGAAAAATAGTCCCTAAGAAGTCGCCTTAATTAATGATTTCTGAATTTTTGGACAGACACAGCTACTGTGCTGTACAGCAGAGGGCTGGGGCATCTCTCTGAGATAGGCTGAGAGAGTTTGGGTTGTTCAGCCTGGAGGAGAGGCGGCTCCAGGGAGACCTTAGTACTCCCAGTACCTAAAGGGGCTCCAAGGCAGTTGGAGAGAGACATTTTTTACAGTGACATGTAAGGGACAGGACAAGGGGGAATGGTTTCAAACTGACAAAGGACAGATTTCCCTGGGAGGGTGGCGAGGCACTGGCACAGGGTGCCCAGAGAAGCTGTGGCTGCCCCATCCCTGGAAGTGTCCAAGGCCAGGTTGGATGGGGCTTGGAGCAACCTGAGATAGTGGAAGGTGTCCCTTCCCCCATGGTAAGGGGGTTGGATTGGTGATCTTTAAGGCCTTTTCCAACCAAAACTCTTCTATGATACACAAATTATACAAGGTACTTGCACATCCATACCTGCCTTCCAGATAGCTCTTGAGGAAATAAAGCTGATGATCCCCACATCTGAAGTTCAGCAAAAGCAGTGTTTTTGGATGAAGGTTAGTTTTTGTTTCTTTGATCTCTAGAAGTTAAAATCCTATGCCCAAACTTAAAACAGTAAATGGTAAAAATCATGAAATTACATAACTGACTGTTGTTAATCTGTATCATTTTGTGATCATAACTCACAGACCAATATAAATTTTGTGGATTCTAGAACATGGTCTATCTTTCCTCACATTTATTTTTGAAGTTTCTATTTATGAATGGACACATGTTCAGGAAAACCCAAGCTTTTATTGGCCCTATGTAGAATAGATGAAATATAATGTTTAAAAAAAAAGAATGCAGTATAGACCCTATTTTATGGAACTATCATTTAAATACTGTTTTTTAATTGGAGGATGCCGTGCTTAGTTACATTATTTCCCTAGAACCCCTTGGATATCTGAGATGCTTTATTGTGCCATGGTCTTTTCATTTCTCTCTATATCATCTTTGAAGAGGTGCCATACCACTTTAAACAGCTCACCAATCAGTTTCAGATGATGGATTCTCTTTAATCATTTACATCCAGAGAAAGTCAAATATTCTGTAGGAAGCCAAAGTAATCTAACAGAATGTATAGTGTTTGTGCAGCTGGATATCTTATTTATTTGAAGTTCTCAGGGAAATCTCTTCTGACTTTACAAAAAAGATGGAAGAGTAAACAGTAAGAATGTTCAAGTAATATGAGCTAGAAAGTCCCTTCTTTTAGAGAAAAGTCATTAAAAAAGTATATTTGCAAGGTCCAAAAATAATAAAGTATATCAAATGCAGAGTACTACATAATGTTTTTCCAGTATTCTCACTATTTTTACATATGTGTGTATATATATGTGTGCCCACCTATCTATCTATAGAGATGAAAAATATACTTGAGTTTTTAATGTAGTTCATATTCCTGGATAGGTGAACACAATACGGGTCTGTTTTCCTGAAGAAAATGATTCATCTGTTTGTTTTTTACTCTGTGAAATGTCATTTATCATCATGTTGGCATTCCCTGGACATAACTACATAACTGAATTAACATTCCTAAAAACTTCCTTCCAGGAAAGCTATTGAAAATGTACATGTATGTATAGAAATATGAATATTTCTAGGCTTTTGGGAGATATCCCACTGTGATGCTAATCATGTTTCTAGTTTTTGTCAGTTCTTTATTTCAAAGTTTACTATATATATAGGTATATTTTTTTTCTCCTGAGGAAAGTGTGGGGGAACTTGCTGCGTTGTTGGTTTTGTTGTTTTGTTTTTTTTTTTTCTGGTGTTACGGATATGAGCGTGGTAATTTCCTTTTTTTTTCCTAAAAGCAAGACTCGAACTGCAGGATGTTCCTCTCCCAGCTTGGAGTATTTGCCAGAATCCCACATGGAGGGAAATAGGTCTGTGGTTTGCTGAGACTGTCTTAAGGACTGTGTTTAGTTTGTTCACTGGATATTCACTAGCAATTTGTAGTTCAGTAGCTTCAATTGTATGTCACTCTTCTGAGAGTTATTAAAAGGATTGAGTTAGAGGCTGGTCAAATCCTGAACTTCTATCTACCCTAGTCCTAATTTTTTTTGCTGTGTCTGTGTCTTCTCTCTAGATAAGAGCATGTGTTTCTAAAAAAGAAGAGAAGAAAAGGGATTGTATGTTCCAGAAAAATTCATGAAACCAGAATGTTGTCCTTAGTTTTATGTTGGTTTTATTGCCAATACCAGTGTGAGATGATGTGTCCTTCTGCCTCTCTTCCTTTTCTTACCCTACTCTCTTAGACCTCAGGTCTGTTGTTTCTCACCTTTATCAGACAGGGTAGAAAGCATAAATGTATGATTTAAAGAGTGGTTTAAATATATATATGATTCAATAATTATATTTAAGAAGAGAAGGGAATGATTTGGGAAAAAAAGGACTTGAATCCATTTGACGCTTGAAATAGTAAAATGGTTCTGTGTTTTGATATGTGTTACATGACCTGAGTTTGTTTGATTTTCTTGTGATAAAGTAGCAGATTGTACTTATTCTCTTCAGGGGGAAAGTGAAAAAAATACTGAATCCATTGTGCTTAGTTCAGTGTAAAAATGCACCACAAATGATGCAGGACTGATTAGTTTTGCAATAATCTGTATGAGGATTTTCAATCAGAGAATTTCTGAATTTACTTAGCTTTCAAAGTTTCCTTTGAGACTTGCAATACTTGAGTCATTTGGATTTTCCAACCTCTTTACTCTGCTGTTTCTCAGAAGTTGTTAGAGTTGTAGCATCAATTCTATTTTAGCAAAGAGGATGTCAGCAAATATAAGCAACATAGTCAAATTCCATTCATTATTTTAGTGACAATATGTTTTTGCAGTTATTAAGTATCACTATGGATATAGCACAGTCTCCAGTGTATGCCAAAAAAAATCTATAGAAGGTAGTTGAGGAATTTTATTAATTGCAGAAGAATCACATACAAATAAGATAAAGATAGCAATGTTGGATGATGCATCTTAAATAAAAATAAAGTGTTTTTTGAGATATAGAGAGAATTGTTTGTCTTGAAAAACTTGTTCCAAACATGCAAAATTGATTTGCTTAGAGCTGTGGCTTTCCATCTCTTCCAGCAGTACTGTCTTAAGGGCTGATGTTTCCAAAAATGGAGTTCTTGTACAGGTGCTGCTTCTCTGGGTGGTACTTGCAATTTAATGCATTTAAGATGGATATTGCTGTTAATTCAGAAGAATGTTCAGCAGACATAAGATTTGAAGCTTACCGTGACCTTATTTTTGATGTTTGGTCACACCATTGCTCATTTCTTTTGTTTCTAATATTTGGGTGTGAACATACAAATGGGAGACTCCTAACTGGTTATGGAACCATCTACTCAAGTGTTGAGCACCAGAATTTGTGTAAAAGAAATAAGTTTGAAAATCCTTATTCTGACCTGGCACATTGGTACTGATTTCTGTTTGAATGCTGTACACATTATTAAGCAAAAAATTCTGATAAACAATTTAACAAGCTAGAGCATAAGAATGCTTGGAAATATGAGGATTAAATATTTCACTTAAATTCAACACTCTTGAATGTAGATATTTTTCTTAAGATTACCTTCTCTCTTACTGTAATCTATTAATGAATACAATTAGGCTTTTTCATTTTGCTAGAAAATTGGAAATACTATTTCTTTCCACTGAACAGCATTACTATTAAAATGTTGTCCTGAATTGTCAAACTTACATTATGATGAATACTACCAGTACAGGAAAACTAATTTAGCACTTCAAGTAAAACAACTGTCTTGGCAATTTTTTATGATAATGACTTTGTAACGGTGTCATTTACAATCTGATTGTCTACTCCTGTTGAGTAGTTCATCCCGTCCCAAATAGTGTGGCTGATCTAACAGTGTTAATTATGGAGCAGAGGCATGATCTACTGAAAGATACTGGATGTGCTGCTGCTCCTTTTCCCAGTACTGATAATCAGGATTTCCATGGCAGAGCAGTGTCCTGCCTCTGTAGCAAAGGAATTTTCCCATTGCAGTTTCCCAAGGCAAAGTCCTGAATATCAGTACACTTGAGCAATATGCAGGGTCTTAGAGAGGTTGGGTGTCTGAAAAGTCCTTTCCTGTTTCCTCTTGTGGACCAGACACACTCATGACAATTCTGCTAGTATTCTCATGGCATAAATGTAAAAACTTCATTTTCTTCATACTTAACGACACTAAAATAAAGGTTTTCTATGAAATACCTTTATTTTTTGTTTTGTAAAGATAACATGAGTAAGCAGAAATGATTGAACTAGTTCTGCCAAGAAACAGGGTGTTACCTGAGCTGAATGGTTTTAGAGTTACACTGGTTACGTTTGCTGAACTACTATGTACAAAGTAAACCTCTCTTTTAATGTTTGCTCTAAAAGTGGTGACATTGTGAGAAAAAAATTGTGTTGACTTCTTCATTTCCTTGATGAGAAATGTATGGGAATTTCCAACTTTTAAAGGGATTATAGCAGAAAGTATCAACAAAGCTGTCAGTTCCACTTGTGATATAATATTTATTGTCTCCTTTCTGGATTTATACTTCCAAAGGAAATGTTTTCATAGGCAATGTCTTTTTATCAAAACAATAGCTGAGCTTTGTCGCAGTAGCGACATGAAAGAAGGAGACAGACACCTGTTGAGCAAGGAACAAACTGCCAGCTTTCCCCGCCCATCTTTATTTTATATGTGTCTCATAAGCCACTGGGGATTGGAAGAGACAAAGACCCTCCCCTCAATCACACTGGTCAAAGGAAATGTCCATCAAACGTCTGTGCCCAGGAGAAAGGAATGTAAATAAAAAGATACCATTACAATAACATGGCTGTGTTTACAGAGAATGTCTGAGAGCTAGTTACAAAAGAATGATAACATCCAGAACTGCAAAACTCAGGGCAACTGATCTTACCTTTGGTGATGAGGTGAAATTTATCATTATTGCATTACACGTGTGCTTATTCAATAGACAGTAATGTGGTGTTTTAAATGGTCTTCAGCTAAAGTCAATCAGGCTCTTCAGAACACAATTCAGACCATTGTTTGTCTTGGAAAATCAAATACTCTGCTTGTCTACCCAAAGCCAGCAAAGCTGAACACAGCTCAATGCTTTTTATGCTGTTAGGAAGGGACAGAAGACTCATCTGAAAACTTTGTCACTGTCCATGGCAAAGATTCCTGTAAATGCAATCTAACTAATCTGTTCCCCTAAAATGATGTTTATAGTTGGTAATGAAATGTGACTGGGCCAAATTATGTGGTCATTCCTGTTCACTATTATCATAAGAAAAAAACTCTGTTCTCCTGCTTCCATTCTCTGTTCCTTTCTGCTGGCAGCTACATCAGTTAATGAATTATATTGTAGTGCTCAGAAGCTGAAAAAAAAAAAGGGTTGTCCAGAGCTGAAATTGAGACTTGGAGACCTGGAATGAAGTCAGTCTATATGCTTTAAACATTTTCTCTGCTGAAATGTTAGTCTGTTGTCCCTTTCTGTTTTGGGAGATTTTTGTGAGTTCTTCACAAGCATATATTTTAAACTTATTTGAATGACTTCCTAACTGCATAAGTGTCAGCACTGAATGTCAAGAGTAAAGAAATGAAAGCTTGTTCCATCTTCTTCACTTGTTGTCAGGCACTCTTGATTTGTCATTTCCATGAAGTATATTTCTTAGGATAAATGCTTTTGGTGTTACAATCATGCTTTCTCAAACTTCTCTGACTTCCTCTGTGTAGGTGAGGCAAATGAATTAACAATTTTCTTTGGCATCCACTCAGACAAATTTACTTTTGAGACTTTCTAGTGGCTTAGGCATTTTTTATGTTGTAAAATGAGACTTGGTTGATAACTGGTTGTATCAGAAGATAGAGGTGATACTTCCTCTTCCTGTGGAGACAATTTGTAAAGCTACTGCAAAATACTGGTGTGTGGTTTTCCAGGACTGAAAGTGGAGGTGTCTTGAACTGATTCAAAGGCTTTGGAGATTCTCATGCTTTTGACCACGTTGCTGTTACCTTATCTATGGTTTCTATCCAGGACTGTGGTTTGCTGTATTTGTTAACTGATGCCAATTGAAAATGGCAAAATCAGTGCTGTCAATAGTGTGCTACTTTCCCACTTCACCAGTAATGCCTTGCTAAAGGCTCTAATATCTACTATATTATATTCATTCAAGTACAAATAAAAAAATTGCCTGGACCATTTTATGTTGTCTTTAAAAATATTGGATGAGCTATTTTAAAACACTTTTATAGGCATTTAAACAAAAATCTTTATGAAAACTGTCGATTAATTTTCTCAACCATGACATGCCCAGAGACATGTGCTGCAGATGAACAGAATATGGGCTATAGATACCATTGCTACTTCAATCTCTACAAAGGGACTGTTACACTGATCTGATGTCCTTTCCTGCACAGTACCACATGTGAATGTGGTTTTCAAAAGGTAAAAATGTATAAAGAGTGAAGAGAAATGTTTCACAATAACCATTTTAAATGTTTGTATCTATAAGTCTTGCCCAAGATAATAACAAGAGTATTGAGGAGTAAATCACAGAGTTTTCTATAAAAAGAGAAAAATTTGAAGATGGTTGCTTTTTTTTTTTTTTATGCCTGTTTTTGGCTAAAATCCAAATTCTCAGTCAACACATACATAAATGCCCACAGAGAAGGAAAAATATTTTGCTGATATTCACTGTACAAACAGTTAAAATATTGCTGATAGAAAAATAGTTGAGATAATAAAATGTAATAGAATTAAGTGATGAATTTGCTGTTTCTTCTTAATTTTCAGATGATGACCATTTTTCCTAAACATTTATATTATGATTTTCTTTTTCAATAGAAATTGTATATTTTGATGGATTCAGATAAAAATGTTTTATTTTTTCCTTATTTTATTTTTTCCTTTATTGTGTCAATAACTAGAGAAACAATTTTCAAATTACTACAAACAACTCATTTGATTTCAGGGAGAGTCTTCAGTCTCAGGTGACTGTTTCTAAAATTTCCAAGTGTGGTCATGAATAGATTGATGGAAGCTGTTTTCCAGTTTTCATTGCAGTGAATCTTAATGGGTGCCAATTAAATATGTTTACATATGTACTTATGTTTCCCACAATAACATGTGGAGCCTATAACATGATTTATACTGACAGATACTGATTGTTGTTTAATTCTTCCTTTTATCCACACACTTTTGAATTATGAATTATAACAATCCTTAAATCTTTGTTTGTTTTAGAGGAGGTTCTCTTTTTTTTCCTCTTGGCACAGCATATATGCACTAGCAAGTGCTCGCAGTTTCAGCTGCATTTAAGGAAATATTGTTGTAAGGCTTTTATGTGCTGTACTTCAATCAGCTAGTGCCAGCAGTATCCCAATAGAAAGACCCTCAACAGACCATTTTCAGCATTTTGCTGCAATTAAACTCCTCTGGTTTTAGCCCTCAGGCAATTTAGTACCTTTTTACATATGCACATTATGAACTTTTGACCAGGGCCTGGTAGTCATATATTAGATAGCAGCTTTTGAAAGCAGACTTAACAAGTTCCTCAGAGTATTACAGCCAGAGTCAGTTGTGGAAAAGGTAATTTAACCAACTTGCAGTGAGGCCATTCAGAATCTTACTGATGATCCTAAATATGTCTTTTTTTCCTTGTTTCCTCTGGAAGCTGGTAGCAAGAGCTCTCAAAGAATGTGATTGATCTTTTATTCAGTAGCTAACGAGGGCTGTGATTCTATTAGTGCTCTACAAGGCAAGGGAACAGTGATTTAATGAAGTGTCTGGTGAGCTGGTCATAGATTTATCCTGTTGTCTCTAATTTGCAGCGCCGTTGTGAGCGTGAAAGAAACGGCACTCACAGTGCCATTAGGCAGGTATTTCCTTAGTAAATTGTTGTAAGGTCAGGTGTAGTTATCTTGGAAAGGCAATGCCTCACCTCTCACTGTCTGGAGATGACAGCAGCTGAGCCGAGCGCCCGCTGGAGCGGAAACGGGAGGATCAGAGGTCCCTCTCCAAGCCCCCCTCAGCTGGTGGAGGAGCAGATGAACTGCCAAGGAGGACTAATAGAGTCATAATTGGCGATTAGAACTGGAGAGGTGCAATAACATCTTAATACAAACTGGCTGATGTTAGAGTTAGTGTCGGCTGCTGCAAGGTTCCTTGGTAGCCTCGTCTAGTAAAGCTCCTTTTTTTTGCTCTCAAAAAATGAGGCAATGCATCCTAATGGTTGCAGTGTAACAAAAGTATAAGAACATCAAAACTTGAGTTGCTTTAAAGTGACATTAATGTCTTCAGTACATTTGCTTTGGCATGTAACCTGTCAGTCTTACTCTGAAATGAGCCAGTAATATTTGCCATGGAGCTAGAGATAAAATAATACCGTAAAAATGCTTTGTCTTTGACTTAATTAGCACTAAATAGTGGATTTTATTTCTGTTTGCTGAAGACCACTGAGTTTTTGTTGTTTTTTCTCGCTAACCTGAGATGTAATTATGATGATGCCTCCAAATCTCTTTTACAGCACTGTGTTTCTCACAGACCTCTGATTCCAACTTAGCCAAAGGCAACCATTTTCAGAAAGAATTTCTTTGCATGAATTGCTTGGTAATTTGAGAAGGAAGTTATGGTATACATTGGTGGGGAGATTAGTAAAATGTTTCGATCAAAAAGCAATATTGCACAATAATGAATATCTCATATGTTGGTTCTTTACTAGCTAAACACAGAGCAGTAAATAAATGAATGGTCTTGAGAGTTCTGTGGCATTTCCTTGTGGCAGCTGCAGAATTCCCATGTAGAAAAGTAGTCAAAGCTGAGAATTAGAGGGAAGGCATAGACAAAATTGTGGGAGTGTCAGTCCACTTTTGTTTATGTGTAGGTCACAAGCCTAATTGGGATCTCAGCCTTGTGTTCCAGGCTCTTGTGCATATTTGTAATGAAAAGCTTCTGGCCCAAAATTCATCAAATCCCCTTCAAGGGAAACTGTAAAAAACTCTCGTGCTGCAAATGAAACTTGGATCTTGGCAAACAGCAAGAATACAGTACCATAATAACTTGTCTATATAATTATAGCACATGTACCACCAAATAGTTGTCACGTGCTCAAATGGATGATTTTATTTCTGAAAAACAAAAATATTTTCTGTTGCATGAGCCCTTGAACACCTGTGAACTTGACACCCTGTGGGATGTCATCTGGGACCCCTGTTAAATATACAGACACAATTAGTCTAGAAAAAGAGATTTTGGTCTTTTAAATGAACAGCAAGAGGATTTAAAACAGTAAGCCAAACTTTCTAATTTCCTAATATTGACACGTCTGTCCCTCACAATCTTATTATAGTATTATTCTCTGCTGATCTACCATTTCATCAAAAAGTCTACAATGGAACTAAAAATCTAAGCCTTTTAGCCCATAGATCATTGCACTTGGTAAATGGCTTATTGTAGATTAGATAATGTGGTTCATAGCACATCCAAATCAATAAAAGGCTAGTCTGAATGTAGTAAAGTGCTCTCAGTCTGATTCTCTTTATTAAGTATATCTGCCATGAGCAAAATGAAAATTTTAGTCTTTTTGCTTAACTTGATGTAAGAAAGAGACATTGCTTAAATTTCTGCATGGTTGTTTTCTTTCCTATAGAAGATCTGTCCCACGAAATTTAGTTTTATTTGAATCAAAGTTAAATATATTGTATGAAAAATGATGAAATTCTTATATTGGCAGAATTCAGAGCCCAGTGGTTTGGTGTTCCCAATCATATCCCACTCAAGAAATGAGCCCCTAAGATCTCACATTTGTCAGGTACTCAGTGATCTTTGTGAAATAAATACTTTAATAGTTCTTCTCTTACAAAAATCAGCAAAACCTGGCAACTTCAGCAAATGAAGGTGGACAAACGTGAAAGAAGTATTTTGAAAGCAGAGTGGACGATCTGATACCAAACAGTGGTGTTTTAACCTAGGTTGGGAGAGGCCCAGGATTCACCAGAAATCTGGGTTTGAAAGGGAGTATGTGGTGGTTCTTCCTGTCTTACCCCATGAATGGTCCTGTGTTTCTGAAGGGTCAAAAATACCAGGATATTCTTATTTATACAGGAAAAATTGAGGAGGCTGATATATGTGTGTCACAGGTGAACAGGTATGGAGAGAGATTTTACCCTTCTGGCTGGGCTTAAACTGGAGACCTGGAAGAAAGTGGTGGGACAGTGGGAATTACTGGCTGCCTCTACCTTTACTGTCCACACTCTTAAATTCATTGCAATTTGGTATTTTCCTGTTTGCATCCATGGTCTGCACTGCTGAGGAAATGCTGAGATCCTGAACCAGGTCAAGACCTTGTCCAAGTTTTGCATCTTGGCTAAAAAGGGTTTTTAAAGCTGTATTAAAAATCCAGCGAATAGCTTGGAATTTCTTGCAGACAATCAAGTCAGATAAAATGTAATTGGCTGCAGAGAGATGCTCTTAACTTACTATTCTTTGACCATGTTATTGACCAGTATGTGTTTGCCCATGTTATTAATAATTTATCCTTTGAAAAAATCTATGTGCATTATAGCCTTTGATCTCAGAAATTTCAAAGCTGAACATGCTATTTTCTTTCTCCTTTTGCACTTTTTCTTTATTTTCAAAGAAATTTTAAAATAGAAGGGAATGAAAGATAATTTTAAAACTTTTTTCTGTTTATTTTGGTGGGAGAACTTCCTGATGACACACATCCTTGGTAATGAGAAGTGTACATTAATACAGTAAGAATATATATGAATAAAAAAAAATCAAGGCAAGCTTGCTGTACTTTGCAGATGAAAAATGTTTGAAAACAAGACTTAATGCATCTAGTAGATTAAAACAGAAATTAAAGACTTTAGAGTAAGAAGAGATCAAAGGCTGTCTTTTCATTGTTCTTTTTATTGTTTATTGACTTCAAAAAGACTTTTTAGTTTAAGCTGACTTTAATGTCTCTTGAATGCTCTTTTGTAAAGTGACTTTGAAAACTCACGGATAATGTCTTCATTAAGTGGGAAAAATCTTGGTAAAAATACAACTGTAACTTTGCTTTCATTATAATAGAAAGAGATAACACTGCTTAATTAAGGCCTGTTTTCCCTCTGTTCAGAATTTTACGACAATTTTTTTCATTGGAATTAGTGCTGATAAAAGCTTGAAGTAGACATTGCTAAACTGAAACTCAGTTTTTCAGAGAAGTACGGTAATGTGAGTTCTCTGTCTATATTTGTTAATCAGTTAATCAGGATGTTGTCTTGTGTATTCAAGCTATTTTAGGAAAGAAAAGAAAAAACAAAACCCAAAAGCATATTCAAGTTTTATTGGTTCTAAAATAAAGCAACCCTTCATGTGTTGTTGGGAATGTTAATTTAGAGACTTTTTGCTCTCATTCTGTTTTTAAATGTCTGTGCTTTTCTCACCAATCCCTGATGACTTGATGCATTTGGATTATGTTAATACCTGTATTAATAATGACAGTAAAGATCATAAATCTATGGAGACAAACTGATAGATTAGGAAAGCCATGCTGAATAATTTCTCTGGAGAGTGATGTGTACTTTCCACAGTATTTTGAGGTTTAAAAAATGCCCTTAAGGAATAGGACTACCTTGGCCTTCCCCCTCCAAACAGTTCATCTCTTTCTCATGATTTTGTGAGATCAGTTCATGTTACTTTTACATGGAAAGGGAATTATCATGGTTTCATGAAGTGCATTCCTTCCTCAGAGATGAGTTACTTGAGATACAACTCACTGTTGTTTTGCTTCTCACTTGTCTGTAACATTGGTACAATAGGTTTAGCAGTTTCTGTCATGGGTTTACAGTGCACTTCAGCTGTTTGTTACTCTGGGGGTGTTGCACAGTCAGTGTGATGGTAATTTTATGATACTCACCCTTCCCAATCCGTGTACTTCTGCCAGGGCTGAATGTGCAATTTTCGACAATTTGCTTGGCTCTTACTGAGTATCAAAAGATTCTGACTTATAGTCTGCAGAAGTTGTTTGCAAGACCTTTTTATGTACTTAAAAAACCTCAGCAACTCCTTTCAACGTAACAGCTGAGTTTCCAGAGATTTTTTAATGAGAAATACATGTTGCTTGATTTCTGTAACTGCCTAACCTTACTTCAGCTTTAAAGGGGATTCTGTCTTCAAAAGCAAAACCAATGCTACACATGTTTCCCTTTGCTTCCATTCATGGCTAGGGACAGAGCAGCAGAGCTGTTCTAGGCTAGATTTATTTTTACTGTCTTTCAGCATTGATACACCTATTAGTAATCTTATGTCCAGTGCAAAAATGAAGCACGAGGCACTGGAAAGGATGTCTTTGGGGTGTGAGTTTAAAAGCCACACTTTGTGTTAATTTAGAGACTGTTGCTGATGTTACTCATTGATGAATTGGTTTGTAGTTTTCTTTTACTTCATTTTAGCGTGGGCAACCACATTTTGGATGTGGTGATTCAGTATACTACAGTTCCATTTTGTAGACTGTCTTACTGGTTTTCGTATTCATAGATGCACAACATTCTTGCAGTATAACTATTTTTGTGGCACAAATGGTTAAGTATTTTTACAAGTGTAATCTTTGTGGGTGGTTTAGAGGCTCAATTACCCACTGAAATAAGGAAATAAATGTCCTGGAGGGTTTGCATTTGGATCATATGACATTGTGGGGCTCAGCTCGTTGTTAATAATTCTTACATCTGTGTAGCACACAGCAGCCCACGAGGCTGTGCAGCCTTTGAAAATATAACACAGTACTACTGCTGGTATCCTTGTAGAAACATCTGAGTTCTTTTATAGGAGATGACAGAAAAGTAAGCCAGGACAAAGAAAGCAACAAATCAGCTGGTAAAATTGATATGGAGTCTAATCCCACCTATTGGATTGAGTGGTTAACATGTAGACTATTGAAATATTCATGTTTCTGATGCGTGTGGCAGATGCTGTTTGGGTTGCATTGCATGTTTGTACTGTGGGCACTTGAGGGGCTAAGGTTCCACAAAACCACGAAGAAGCCAAAACTAAAAGGAGAGAGAAAAGAACAATGAAGCAAAATGGTGAAAGAATGCATGTAGACAAATTCCAAGCTTATTATTGTAGTTATTTTGGCCTTTATTTTGCACTAGGAAATAACAAGGAAGGGTCCTACAGTGTGAGAAATGTTTGCTCAGCACTCTGGAGATTTGAATCATCTCCAACCAGGAAACAACACCCACAACATGGAGAGCTTCATCCCTTGAAATTCTGTGCTCAGTGCTTTTGAGCAAAAGGTGCCAAACTTTCTTCCTTCATAAATGGTATAAATCTTGACACTCATGAAAACAGAGTTTGGCTCAGGGGTTTGTTTGCATATTTGCATGCTTCACTTATATTATTCACCAACCCAGACCTGGTTTCCTGCCTTGAACATACAGAAAGACTACTATAGCAGCCATGTACAAAGTGAATTAAAAGGAGGATTCAAAGCATCTTCCTAAGAAGGTGAGATGAGGAAAATGAGGGCATTTCAAGAATAATGATGTATGGTTATGTATGCCATATAATAAATACCTCATAGCAGTGACTCTGAGGCTTCTTTGTGGATATAATGCCTCTGATTATGATTTCAAATTCTATTATTTATTTTCTAGAAGTTATGCAAGCCCATTCTGGAGATCAATGCACTATATAAAATATTACATTGACAAATTCAGTGTTTGGCTGAGAACTATATGAAAGAGAGGGGAATACAGGCAGTGATATTTCTCCAAAGCCACTTGAGTCTTGTTATGAGATCTAACTCCTTGTTGCCTATTTTGTGTAGCGACAGGGGATGTGAAGGGACCTCTTAAGAGGAGAAGAGTCAGCAAATCACAGAGGATTCAGGCAGTGCAGCTCTCTTTTGGGTCTGAAGAGCCAAAGTACCCAGAGTAGGCTGTTAAAGTCCTGTTTATAGCTGGGCTGTGCTCACACTCTGAAGTTGCTTTCTGTCTGAGCAAAACAATGTATTCCAGAAAGCTGGCACTACTGGCCTGTTGCTCTTTTAGACAAACTCTTTCCTAAAATGCACAGAGCTGTCAGCAAGGGAACACTGAAGGCATCTCTGTAGAACACCAGTGTTATTTTTGTTTTCCTGCTCTGTACACCTTGTAGCATTTCCACACACCTTTTTGCTTGGTTGTTTTCCTCTTTCTCCAGTATTCCCTTCCAAATCACAAGGTGATTGTGTTGCCTAAAAGGCTAGCCCAAAAGACTGAGGCCAGGCAGGAGTAAGGGAATAAAAGGTAGGTATTTATTCAAAGGGCCTTCAAAGGTACATTTAGGGCAGACAAAGCCCCTTCCTTGGGGCATCACCCAAAATGGACAACGAGTCACAAGTTCTCCAGACTTTTATAGGTTTGGTCCATTTGCATATCAGCATAGATTTACCAATTAAAACTTTACAATTTTCCCCTAGCTCGCTCTTCCCGCCCCCACCCACCTTTAGAAGCTTGGGCCTGGGCAGCTTGAATGCCCTTGGAGGGTAAGTACAGAGTGGTAGTGTTATGTCTATAGAGAACAGCAACAAATGAGATATAAAGCACACACACCAGACAATGCAGGATTTGAAAATGATAAGGGTTAAAACCTAAGGCAACATTTGTAGGCAAATAAAGCACTAATTATTAGAAGCCACCTACCTTCTACCTCATGTGCAGGCAAGCAGTTCACATCACCTCCGATTTTTCCCTGTGTTCAATGTTTACAGTAAATGTCGTTTCTGTTTAAGTTTTGGAGTTCTAATGATATTTGTGTAGGGTTTTTTTTTTTGAAGGTAGATGGTGATAGGGTTTACAAAACAACATCTTCCTTTAGAGAATAGTCCAGTATCCAGTTGCTGCTCAGCTGTAAGATGTGCTGCCAAGGCTAGGCTGGCTCCCTGCTCCTGCTACTGCAGCTCCACAATTCTGTGGAGTAACCACTATAAATTCTAAGCAAGGAAGCGTGCTAAAATTTTCCCTGGTCACGTGTGCCATGCATGACAGTGCACATAGTTACCTTCCCAACCTTTTCTCCCTGGGGATATACATTTTAATGCTGTGTCCATTTACATCACAGTTGTATTAATTACATTTAATGTAGTTTTTGAACTAGGGTAGCACAGCCTTATTTCAGAGAACAGTGTTGTAATGAGGCTTGAGTACAATTGATCTATGACTTGGATATAAGGGATTCTTAAGGGAGTTTGCTGATTTATGTAGAAGACTGATGTCTGTGGCCATTAGGAAACACCAGTTTTTATTACCTATCAATCTCATGGAAAACCTTTAGCAGCAAAATCTTCTGTAATAGTTACCTAATCTGTTATATTAGAGATTAATGAAATGAAAACATTATGGAAGAGGAAAATGCCCTTTTAAGAGCAGGTAGACTTATAAGAACAATGCAGACTTATTTGAAAGCATATACAACAGCAATCTGAAGACAAGAAAAGGATAAATCAGTTCACGCTATTGCTGTCTTAATCTTTAAATTGCAGAAATCTATGTGGATATATGGGTTAGTAAATTACTAGAGCAATGGAGCATATAGGGCTAATTCCAAAATAGAAGAAAAAGTAGAACACACCATTTAGAATATCACACATTCATATGTAGAATCGTCATAAGAATTTAATAGCATTCAAGTTTAATTCTGCTTAACTGCATCTTTATTTTCAGATTTGTGGAGTTCAAAAGTGGCTACTTATCCAAATACTTAAATAAGACCAAAAGTTAGAAGAAAAAAATGGTACATTATATAAAGCTGTGACTGTTATTTATGAAAGCTGTGTTTGGCTATTGTTATTCTCTACAGAGGGGAAAAAACAGTATCTTAAATATTTGGAAGGAAAAACATGGGGACAATGTCTTCTATCAGCTGATTTCTAAGCATCTAAATTTCAGCATGTTCTGTGCTCATTTTTCCTTGTAGCTACTACATGCAGTAGGATATAAACAGAAGGAATTTTCAAAAAACCAAGTTGCATTTATCCATACATAAAAAGAAAATACTATTGAGGTGACAGTGTGTGTCAGTACATCACTTTATTTCCACACCACCTGCTGCAATTAAAAATGAAATCACCAAGCAGCAAGTACAGTAACTTCATCAACCAGCTGATATTATAATTAATGACTATATAGAGTCTCTATTATTGTGTACTTCCAAGGCATCAAGTGGAAAGCTGTCGTAGTGCTTTAAATAATGAAAAAGTTTCAGGCCTTGATAAATGGCTCAGTTGGATGCAGTTTAGAAAGTTGAGAGCATATGCTTCTGTCATTAGAAACTAAGGACCCTCGTTACCCTTGCTATAACTCTTCAGATTCATCTGAAACTCTTTGATCCCCTCATGTACTTACACTGTGTTTAAAATGCAAAAGTGTAGAAAAATATGGTATGCATGAGAAATTCAGTGAGGAGGGAGAAAGATTAAAATAAAGCTACTGTTCATTAACGTCTTTGTTTCAAACCTATTGGAAAAGATAGCATTAGGCTGTATCCACATTTCTTTTGAAATGAGAGTAAGCAAACATTTTTCTTTGATTCCTTTGAGATTTTTCTTTTAAGAAACAATTGAAATCCAATAAAGAAATGTGCTTCAGAGCATGCTTATGAAGATATTTAAGTGACTTAATAGGGAAATGACAGTGAGGGTATTTGTTCTTGCAGGCTGTGCTTCAGCTCTGTGCTGTCCTGCAATGAGGGATGCAGGATGGGTGTAAAGTACTGAAGCAGAAATTTTGAGTATTACTGGTGAGGCAGGTTTAAGCAATATAAATTTTTAACAGGGAAACGATGGATAAATTCACTTCCTGAACAGTATAGTTTAATTGTTAAATATCATAATTTTAAGAGAAAACTGCTAACTAATTTTCATCTTCTATTTATTTTCCCTCTCTCTCTGAAACTTTCATATAATGTATTTGCCTCTGAGGATATTTCATAGCTGAAATGCTTTGCTTGGCAGAGCATGTTACAGATAGAGAAAATTTTGTCTAATCCCTGGCTCTCATGGTTGTCACTCTGCTTTGTTTCCTGTATTGAAGCTATATGCCACAATCATTTTTCAAACCCTTTATAAAGGAATTATGTGTCTTCTGAAGTATTGAATTAAGATAGCAAAACATATATGTGAATGTATATATATGAATGTAACCACCAGCAGAAATATAGATTTCTTCTTCCCTCTCATATGAAATGTGAAGTGATTGCTGTTTTTTCCTCTTTTATTTAATTTTTTAGAACTTATTAATTAGAATCTACATTTTCTGAGCATCCCAAACTGTGCCTTGGCGCTATGTGCAAGGGTATCCCAGGAGGATGTCTTAGTCCAAGAGTGTCTCAGTGTATTTAACAACCTGGTGCTAAATTAAGGACTGAAATGGAAATACTGGTGAAGAGATGGAAACAGATGTGAAAATTCTACTTGTGCAAGGAAGGAGTCCTGTTTGTCCTCTGTTGTGTGGAAACTCTCAGGGAGTAACAGCAGCAGCCTGTGCTGCCAGTGAATCCCTTGCATCCTCTGTATTTGAGAACTCTGACTGCTTTGGTTCTGTTTGCTTGAGCAGAAAGGACACTGAGTGACTGCTTTACAGTGTTCACCTCAGAATGTTTACAAACTCTGTGCAGTTGGTGAGACAGATGCAAATGAAGAGCTGATGCAATGGGTCCATCTCCACTCATTCCGAAGGTGTACTTGCTTGCATGAGATGTGAATTTGTGATAGGTGCTGAATATTAACTAGGATATTTAGACTTTAGTATAATGATCTTATATCACTACAGCATCTTGGCAAATTAGATTAAACCTGAAGGACACAAGACCTGATCCATCTTTAAATTCATGGTGTGTGAAAGTTGCACTTCAGACAAGTGTTAAGCTAATTGCTTCCTTAGCTGGTGACTTTAATAAGTAATAAACAGAAATGTTTATCAGTGTGTTAAGTGGCAAGTCGGCTGAGAAGAAAGAGAGCAAAAACATTCATAGATGTAGGTTTTTGCATATATTCAAAATATTGTCCGATTGTGCTATTAGGTGCCCAGCTTTTTCACATATTTCAGGACATTTATGCCCTCTTGCTAGTAATTAAATTATTCATCCATTGTACACAGACTTGAATTACTGTGTGATTAGCTTGGGCACTTAAAAATATAAGAACACTTGAAAGCAAAATCCAAGCGTAGGTATTCCATAGCACGTCTTACAATCTAAATATTGCTCTTAGTCTAATCGAAGCAGCAAGAGTAGTCACAGCAGTTGATGGACTATTTTTCAAATTGATTTCAAAAATGTATTTAAGGGGATGATCTTCTACTCTAGATTACCTATTGATTTTTAATATGAAAAGCTCATTATATAAGCAGTAACTGCATATAAAAACCTAGCAAACCTTTGCATAAATCCTTTAATTGAATTTCCAGAGCCTGTGGTTCTACTTTTTTTTTTAATTAAATCTATTTCTTTTTTTTAAGTGTTACTGTGTAATTTGCATGCTGTGAAGTGGCCCTGTCCCAGATAAAGTGCCATTGATCCTTATTAAACCTCACCTCTGGGCTTGCTCAAAACTAACTGGAAAAATTAAAGTGTTCATGCTGCAATGCACTTATTGCTTGTGTGATAGGATTATGGAAAAAAAAAGAATAACATTAATTTCCAAGAGAGAATTTATAATGCAAGATTTTATTTTTTCAATTTGATAATTAATAGCAAAATCATATCCTAAGTATAAATTGTATTTCAGTCTGCAAACTGCAATAGTAATTAGGAAAGATAATGTATACCTGATATAAACCCGTGATGTTTTATATGGACACTCCTTTGGTATATTAATTTTTTTAAATATTCAAAATTTTTATGTATTCAGCCCAACAGCTTAAAGAGAGATTTGAAGAAAGAAAAAAACTACAGAACCTAAGCAGTACCTTATATTAATAACTGTTTCTATTTTATTTCTTGAGTTTAAAATGTGAAAAATGATAGTCTGCAAATATTAATGCTAACAATTTTTGTATTAGAATTATCATGAGGAAGAAAAGTAAATGAGTTGTAATACTATTTTCACTTTTTAAAAAAATACCTGACATTTTTTATATGAAAAGCAATAAAATCTGCTAAAGAAATATTCATAATCAATAAGAATACAAGGTATGGAATATATTAACAGAGTTATAAAAATGTTTGCAGTATGACTCAAAATGAAAAATACAGCAAGTTATGTATGGTTTAAAGTGTAATCAATTTTGAGGTTGTGTATGAGGATATAAATGATAAACACAAGTAGTAGCATTTTTAGTAAAAGGTGTTGCAAAAAAGTACTGTCTTTATGGTCTATTCCATTCTTTTATAGATCATTAATGTAGAAAACAAACACAGTGTATCCATCGTTTCAGACAGTTTAAAATTCCATTAAATGGTATTTTAAATGGAAATTTTGAGCTCATTTCACATTGTGCTTTCTACAAACTCAAGCGGTACTGAAGTCCTGGATGTAGACTGGCTTTCCAGCAGAAGCCCATACCACAGGAGCTATAGTCAGGGGTGTTCTGGATTTGCAGGGGAAGCTGATGGGTTTTTCCACTTTCAGCAAAGAAAGCTGCTAAATCTCTTCTAAAACGGTGGATTCCCTGTGCATTGTATTCCCTGTCACACAGAACATGCAGCTGTGTTGCAATTGTCATTTGTAGCACAGCCTCATTCCCCCATTTGTGCCATCTACAGAATACTTAGTGCAACTTGATTTTTGCTGTTTGCTTAGTTAATACAGAACCAGTTGAAGTGCAGTGTTCTCACTGACCTGAACCTAACCAAGTTGTGCTTAACTATATTAGCTTCTTCAGTGTAGTATTTGCTTTAAAGCTCATATTGCTTTGTGAAGTGCTAATTATTTCTAAATCAGCCTCTCAGTCTTGTTTCATGTACCTACTGGGATGACAGAATCAGATTCATTTAGCTTGGTTCAGCCTGTGACCAAGCACCACCTTGTCAATTGGACCAGAGCACTGAGTGCCACATTCAGTCGTTGCTTGGACACATCCAGGGATGGTGACTCCACCACTTCCCTGGGCAGCCTCTTCCAATGATTAACAATCCTTTCTGTGAAGAAATTCTTCCTGAAAATGGTAACAATGACATAAAATAAGTTGTATTTTACTCTTTTCAGCACCTCGTTTGTGCACTTTAGAGCACTGTCCTTGTTTCTCCTGCTAAGTCCATTGGTTAAGCCTTGAACTTTTATTGCACTCTGTATAGGAATTATCTTATGGCCACTGGAGCTCTTTGCTGCTGCCAGGATTGGTCTAGACTCTGCTTATTTCTTCTGCAGTGTTGTGAATCTTGCACTAAAGGGTAGTTATGTGGTGTAGCTCCAGACAGCAATCTGCTGGCTCCTTCTCTGCTAGGGCAAAAACAACTTCGGGAAATACATGCGTTTCAGTTCCCTCCATCAACAGGCAAATGTGGGTTTGCTCCGAATTTTCATGTTAGTTTGTAAGATTAATGTGAATGACTTTTTAATCTTCATTTGTGTCTCTCCTCTTTGTGGTCCAACAGTTTTCTTGTGGATTATTTCTCTGAACAGTTATTACACATCCCATATTGCTCTTTGAAACTTGTTTCTGCTTTACGTTACGTACCTCACAAGCGTTCTGAAATTACGCCTAAGGAACAAGGCTTTAAAATTCTTTCCTGGTTGTTTGTCAGTGGATTTGTTGTAGTTTCCTTGTGGTCTTTAGTGGAGGAAGTAAATGACAGTGATCAGTGAAGGTGGACAGTAAGATTTATAATGTATTTGTGCTAGCTGATTGCCAACAGAACTGGCCTTTCCCAGCGGTGCTGTACGCATACTTGGAAAATCAATAGGGATTAGCCTATGACCCCCTTCACATACTTATACTGTGGTCTGCATTGCTTACCAATATTTCATCTGTTTCACTTAAATGCTGGTACTTACTCAATAATGTGTGGCTGTTCTTGCAAGCTACTAATTAATTTTTAAAATGCAGTATCACTTGGAACGCAGATAAAGCACACCTTTGGCATCACAGGGAGAGCAGGGCAGCAGCTTACTTAGTGAATTTGCTCTTGGTACCTTTAATTAAAAATCCTGCTTTGAAAGATTAAAGTTATATATTCAGATTTTTAAAAAAACTGAATCAAGTACAGGGACCTTTTTATGCTGTTTGCCAACAAGCTAAATTGTCAGGCTTGACCAGGTACCTGTTTAATTTTTTGACTGGGTTTGCTGCTATTTTCTCTTTTTTAATTTTGACTTTAAAATACTTGGTTAAAAATTTGTTTGGTTGGGGTTTTTTTTGTTTGTTTCCCTCATAAATTTTAGGGAAAAATATTTTATATTTATTAAGAAACATATTGATTCTAGGATATAATCTTGACAGTTTATTCATGGGTTACATAAACCATGTTGCATTTTAAATACTGAAGAGTTGAAAAACTGAACAGATGTATCAGGCATTGCTTTTCCCTTGACTAGTCTAAATAAAAAGAATATATATTGCAATAGTATAAAAATAGTTTGTTATACAGTGTCAAATTCTTACTTCAGTTTCTAGTTTACAATACAGTTTGCCAAAATCCAAAGATAATGGCCTAAAGCAATTATTTCTGATGAGGTTGTTCTCCCAATAGAAGGATTTTAAAAATTCACGGTTTCTTATGCAAGTGTACCTATTCCCTAGAGTTACTTAGAATTTCTTATTGATCTGGTAGCTGGTATTTGAATTGGTCGATGTACTCTGTAACTTGTTTAAGATACCCTACCTGAACTATTAGTTTAAATAATATATTCATAAATTGATTAATCATTACAGTTAGAGTTATTAGCTGCATTTTTATATGTGAGCTCTCCACAAATGACTCCTGGTATAATAATCATGCATATATAAACAGAGATTCAGGTTTAAATTGCAGTACTCCTTATAATAATTATACTGCTAGTAATAGTATGTTTCTGTCAGAAGGAATCAACGTTTTTCTCTGTGGGCAGCAAAACTCTGTGTGTTTATTTAATGTGGATAAAGTAATTGTAAATATTGATGTGTTTATAAGCCATGTTATGGGAAATGAGAGGAAAGAAGGAAGGGAAGATGCGGCTTTTGTTGGCAGAGGCAGGTGGTTCCTGAGGTTTGATGTGTGTTTGGGTGGGATTAGGTACTGAGTGAGCTGAGCAAAGGGTGCAGGAAACTTTTAGGCTTCAGGGTGGAGGGCATTGCACAGCCTGGGTGGGACTGGGGTGGCTGGACAGGCTGGGGGAGCTGTGGCTAAAATCATGGTGTGTGTCTTGTACTTTGCCTCTCCCTGTTAGAAGAGAACTAAAAAGAGACAGAATATACCTATCCAATAGATATTAATAAAAAAATACACTTGAAGGGGTGTAGCTGCCTCTTAGTCATTGCAGAAGTGTTTGATGTGCATGCCTTCATTTGATATCACCTTGCTTTTGAAAGGTCTGTATTGCTCTCAGTATTCATCCAGCACATACAATTGCTGTACTTGGGAGAAACTGTAGTGGTTAAAATTGGAGCTTCAAATTATTATGAGTAAGGATTAGAGGGTTTGTGTATTATTTTATAACATGTATTTTAATGTGTGTAATAGGAATGTGCTCCAAATTGGAAAGCACAACCACTGTAATTTTCATAACAAAGGTTGTAGCCTGGCTCACACAGGGGTCAGTGTGAACCTTTGTCTACCACACTGTGCGTGGGCCACATCCAGAACTTTTTTTATTAGAAAAATAAATACTCTCCAAAGAAGGTTTGTACATGCAGAGAGAACTAAGAAAATCTATTTAATCAAATGTGTCAGAACTGGCTTTCTTAGCAGCTCTCAGTTTTACTCTGCTGAGTGGTACAGAGTCCCAACAGCTTTAAACAATGTTCACTTTGATTTACTCCTAAATTCTGTCAACAAATGTGAACACAGAATACATATACTTGCAATCTTACCATCATGCACATATTATCAAATTAATGGCCTCTTTTAGTTAATAATCTGAGTGTAGCGTGGAAAATCACCCAGCTCACATTTCAGCTTATTTCCTGCATAAACTATTGTTGTGAGCCTTGGACTCTTGCATTTTGCAAGTGAATAACTAGAGGAGGTTTTTCATATTTTAGTTTGAAAGCCATTTTGTTTCACCACATGCTTTTTCCGCTTCATAAATTCTACTTTAAAACATTCAACAACCTGCTAAATTAATATATACTGTGTTCTTTCTTTAATGGGTAGGGGAACTTGTCTCACAGCAGTGCATTTGTTCAGCTCTGTTTTGAAAAAGCGCTGCCTGCCGTGTGAAGGACATCTGCTCACAAATGAATGATTGTGCTTTTGATTCGGAGCAGCACCTTCACTTTAAATGCTGGCTGCAGATGAAAGGAACAGATTGCTGTGGTACCACTTTTGTGAGGATTCCTCTACCCAGCATGTGGCTTCATACATTATTGAGAGCAAATCCACTTTATGCTACCACTCCTCGCTGCACTTATTTTGCAAACCTTATTCAGGATGCCAGCAAGGATCACTTTTCTACAAAGGAATAAAGGCCAGTTAGGAAGATTAAGCAGATAAATAATTTACAGTGTTTAATTATCATTGTACAGGTTTATTAAACTTCATGGTTACCTGGAAACCTAAGCAGGTGCTGGAAAGAAGTCCAATAAAGTTAAATAGAAAATGTTTTGTGTAAAATGAAGTCATTTTATGTGTGCCATGTTCATATAAATGTCCTGGATTTTTTGGTTGAGTGCCAAGGTTGACTTGCATTTAATGTTGTGATTATTTTTTTTTTTTTCATAATCCAGTCCTAGCTCAAGGCTTATTATGATAGAAAAGACCACAGAATTCTCTGCCGGGTTGAGTAGCAGGCTGTTGTACTACTGGGTGTCCTAGATGATAAACAGATGTGCAAAGTATGCTTGGGAAATCTCAAAAGATTCCCTTTTTCTGCTATTAAGGAGAGCTGAATTTTATAGAAAAAACCCCAAACCCACTGTAGCACCACAATACATTTTTGAATTTTCTTTAATATTTATACTGAATTAATTTGCTTTTTCTCCTTCACATAGATTGACCTTATTGGTATTTATTTAATCACAGAATTGAGGATTTAAATGTGTGTTTATTTTATTTAAAAATTTTTTTACAGTAGAAGTGTTGCCCTCTAGAAACAGCTTCCACATCTCTGCATGCTGCTCACTAATATAAACTAATGAGCTCCATTAAAGATCTGCCCACATAGTTGCAAAGAACCACCTATTAATCTGTCATCTTTGAATACTCTGAGCAAATTAAGACCACCAAGCAACCATGAATTTGAAAATGGAAAAGGCAGTACCAAACCTATTATATTCTAAAGATGAGTGCCAAATAGGTAGAAAATGACTGGCACTAAAAAGGAGACAAGTCCCATGGATTTAATTCAGTAAAATAACCCAGAAGAAAGATATCTACCCAGGGTAGATATGGACTGAAGTTCTGGCTCTTTTGAGGTCATGGGAATTCTGCTGCTGACATGGGAGGATACCAGATATCTCTCATTTGGAAACTGCAGTTCAATTAAGATCTCACTTATTACCAAAATATTTTTGCCAAAAAGTGTGGTTTTTAATACAAGACCCATTTGGTTGCACTTTGGATTATGATACAGAGAATTCATAGGCTATTTATGGAGAAGATTTTATCCTCCTGTGGTGTTGCAATTTTCTTGGTATGTGATGTCTTGATTTAATAGGAAGCTGGTGACCAACTAAATGCCCAAAGGTTTGCACTCCATGGCAATAACAACTTGGATTAATTCTAGATGGGTTACTTCATGTACAAAATAGTTCAGATTTACCTAGTGGAATAATTTGGGGTTTAACCCACAATGTGACAAATGGATTGTAAAAATTAATATCCATGACTTTCATAGTTTTGACTAAATTTATGTCATAATAGTAAATTTCTCACTCCTAAGTGTAGCAGTCACGATTTTGGTATGAGTATTCACATCTGCTTGTTTGAAATCTGCTTTATCGGTCTTTTCCCTATTATTACTTCAAACACCCAAAATATAGCACTGCCTTGAATAAAATCTGAGGGTGTTTTTTTTGATTTCTTTTTAATAGTTTCATTTTTGTAAAATAAATATCCATAGCTCTCAGAAATATATTGATACTTGATCACTTTTTCTATAATGCCCTATGAAGAAGGGAAGAGGCAGGTTGGGGGCAGATTTCAGTGTATCTCTTGGGGGTTGAATAAGTTTTGGTGGTTTTTTTTTTTCCTTTGGATTTTCCTGTCATCAAACTACTTTTTGTATGTATGACTGATTTCACTGGGGCCATCTCTAAAGAGGGAAGCTCATCAGCTGCACCAGTGGGGTTGAAGTAGCTGTTGCTTTATAGCTGCTCCAGTCACCTTACACATATATAATTAGTAAGCTCACTGCTAACGGAGGTCTCATATTGTTGTTGAGAATAAAGAGTTTGTAATACTTGGGGCTATAGTTAGTTGGCACTAATTTTTGTATTCCACTGGGTAAGCTTTGACAAAGACCTGTCATTTCCCAAATAAGCCATTCTTTTAAGAGAACATCTGTTGAAAGAGGCAATTTAAAATCTCCTTAAAATCCGGGGCATAATTAACACTATAGGGATACAAATATTAGTTTTCTAGAAGCTATTTCTTTTTTTTCTTTATCTTGATGTTCAGTAACCTTTTCAAGTTTTTTTTCTTCTTTTTATCACCATTTTCAATTAATATGTAATTCTATGTTCAGTATAAGCATCTGAACTAAACCAGTAAAAATACCAACTACAGCCCACTGATGTTAATTGAAAAAGAGAGAAAGTCCTGCAGTAGGGTGGTGTGGCTGTGTTTAGTGACAGCAGGTTAAAGATGTAGGACATCTGTGTTTGTTGAGAGCTCTTTGAATCTCAGTATTGAGCCATTATCTTTTTAAGTACTGTTTTATGTTAAAGTTATTAAACAATAATTGAAAAAAATCAGAAGTTTCTGCAAAGCAAGTGAGTGTAAACCGTGATGTCTGCCATCTAAGAAATTCTAAAGGAAAAAGTGGTCATAAGTTTTGGATTTAATCACCTGCTGTAGCAGCAGATATCTGTAAAGAACTTGGTGTGAACATTTTAGCAGCTTTCCTGGTCACAGGGAACAGCAGTTTCCTGCCTGTTTATTTGCTAATAAGGTGGGAAAAAAGTGTGTGAAATTCATCCCTTGCTGAAGCTGATAAAATACTGTATTAGGCTTTGAGCCATTATCCTTAATTTTGGCTTTTAGCTACGTCTGTCCCTTCCTTAATTGTATGAAATATAGGGAGATTTTTGCAGCAGGAAGAAAGTCTTCATTAATGCTCTTGCTAAATAAAAATGGCAAGTACTGCTAAGCTAAAATAGGAAAATATATCCACAATTTGGGTCTGAACATGTTTAAGAATATGGAATATGAATCATGAGTCATTTATGCCTATTTTAACATATTTCTGTGTGTCAGCCTATTTTTACTAAATCTTCTTTTGGGACCTCACTGTCTTTACTGATTATTAAAATTTAACTTTTTCTTACATTATTTGAAAATACCTGACCACATGGCTGAAGCATACCAATGCCTCTGGGGAGACAGCAATGAAAATGGTGTAGTCTCAAATCTTGTATATTTAATTAAAATGGCTACTACACAGAGAACTAGTATTCCCACACTGGAATTCCTGTTATTCATTACCTTACTTCTTTCTGGAAAATTGCAAATTTATTCTTTATAGAGCTCAGGCATAAAAGCTGTCTGTTGCACTAATGTGGAAAATGTTTTCCTATTACACTGTTTCCATGCAAATAACAAATTAATGCAGCTTGTAGAAGAATCTAATCGCTGTAATTCAACATTCAGGGGAGCAAAAAATGATTATACTTGTCTTCACTCTTCCAAGAATGACACCAGATTTCGGTTTTTTAATGCATGGCCTATTTAGCTCATTAGTTTTAATATACAGGTTTAAAAGTCTTTCCTTGAGCAATAGCTTCAAAACAAGATGTTAAGCTCCCCAAGTCTGTAATCTCATCTCGAGATGTGGTTATGGCCTTGCAGCTATCCAGCTATTTTATGTCCAGTCTTTACACATCAATCTTGTATTGTATCATGTCTTTGAGAGATTTAATTTATGCAGTGGGTCATTACAGCTTTCATTTGCACATACAGAGGGACCCTGGGGACAAGAATGCTTTAAAATCAACGACCCCCAACCCCAACCTTTTTGGTGATTAGAAGCCTTGACTAATCTGCTGAACACCCTAATTTAAACAATGGGTTAGTTTACTAAACTTCTGTTTTGTACCGAGGTCAGGAATCAGGAACTTCTCAAGAAATCTAACTACTGGCAATCTCAAGTCTGTTGGAATTGTCTTCCACTCCTTTTAAACTTAAAAAGTTTTAAAAAAATATCTGCAATGGCTTGCTCTGACTCCATTCATTCTTTGGCCTTTTTGTTGATCTACTATAGACCCCTTGCTTGGCTTTTGCCATGATTTGTGTAGCCTGTTTCATGCTGCTGCCCCTTTATGCACTTGTCTTAGATTCCAAAATGATTTAAGGTTAAAAAAGTTATGGTGATCTGTTGAGTGAAAACACAACAGCTGCCCTCCCACAGTGTTTTTTATTAGTTCTACCTTGAAACACATTCAAAAACGTAAAATAGAGAAGCAAAGAAAAAAAGAAGGCGGCTCTTTCACTGAAGGACCTAATGCAGAAAGATCCAACAAGGGGACTAAATGGTTTTTGACTGGTTTTTATCACGAAGTGGAAAACAATTTCAATGAAATTTTCTTTTTCCAAAACTGGATGTTCAAATTCTGCCTCGAATTAAAAAAGTAAAATGAGATTAAGTCTTATGCTTCCTTGCCTTCTCCCACACCAAATTAATCCCTGTTTCCTGGTCAGCATGAAATCTTCCTCCTGAGGTCAGACTCTTGTCTTGTCCAGTATCTACACAGTGACACTCATTGCATGTGACAAGAGAAATGCACAGTTGGACTTCAATGAAAGGTACTTCTGCTGGGCACTTTTTGAATCTTTTGTATCCCAAATGGTCTGTTTTTCTGCCCCCTTAGACACTGTCCTGCAAAGGAGCAGGACGTTTAGTCATTCTTGTCAGTGTCTTTTCTGAGCTAAGAACCTGGGCACAAATAGAGCCACATCAGTCTCAGAGATCAGTGGGATTCTCTCCTTTTCTGATGAGCAGCTTTGGGATTGTTTGTATCCACACTGGGTATTTGGTTATTCATTTTGTCTTTAAAAGTTATGTGGTTTTATTGTTCTTTTAAAGCTTTTTCTGTACTTCTGTTAGAAATACTTTGTCTCTTGAGTTTCTGCAGTACTTTAGTGGGCATCTCGAAGAAACAGTTGTGATGTAGGTCATTGCTACTTGATGTACTTTCTACCCCTTGCTGGTGGGGAGCTGGTAAAAGGATCCTTTAATGTTCTTTCAGATGTTTTGTGTCCCTGGAGGACTAAGAGGGAGGAACTATCTGTTCCTTTACCTGAGTTAAGTAGGCAAAAACTTGCCTAGAGGAGAGAAATGACAATAAAATATTTTCATTTTCTGCCCTTTTCTGTTTGGTAAACAGCTGTTTTGTCCAGGCTAATTCTGTCCTTCTGTTTTTCCCAAATGCTGTGACACTTACAGATTACTTCCATTGTCATCCCTTTTTTTCCTGCTGCAGTTTCACGTGTGTGTGTGTGTAGTTAGCCTTGCCAACATGATTTGGGTGCCACATTACAAAGGGTAAGATAGTCCTGTGGTTATTTCTGTTATGCATTATAGATAGGGAAGAAATTCAGCTGGCAATACTGCTTAGAAGGATGGATGCCTGTGTCAAAACTTCCTCAGATCCAAAAGTCTATGGCAGATCAACAGATCTGTAGAAATGTGCATGATTCAGCTGGGAAGAAACATGACAAGAAGCTGATTGACCAGGGAGTAAGTTAGGAAGAGAAGCAATTTGGTGTCAAAGGAGTGTCATCTTGTTTGTTTTAACAGGAATAACTCTTAGTGGGATGGTGGATGCACAGCTCCTCCTATGTTGTAATAATTTGAAAAAGCTGACTTCCTACATCTAGACAGTAGCAGTTCAAGTGAAATAATGACTATAAATCTTCCCTAGTGTTGTGTTTCCTTCTTTCACTGCAGAAAAAAACAAACAACCCAAAAGCTAAAAGACAAGCTTCTCTGAAATTCATCAAGTTAAATGCTAAAACTTGATTGGTTGTTGGGTTAATTCCAATCTTGTCTTCTGTATATCTTGTGACAGTGACAGCTATACTGGGAAATCTATGACATGGAATTTGTACAAGAACCAAAAATGCCTTTTTTCTTTAATAAAATCCCACATTGCACGCTTAACCACACAGTTATAAGATCTTAACTATATATAACTTTTTAACAGCTCATTGGCTGATAAATGAAAAGGAATTTATAACTGAGTGGAATACAGACAAGCAAAAAAACTGCTCTTAGTTTCTGAAGTCAGAGATTATATTGTCAGATTTTATGAAATACTCAAAAATGATGCTGTGTAAACCCTCATCTGCTGAGTCTCTCTCCTTTTATATTTGCAGTACAGTACAGACAGTACAGACTTGGCAAGGATTTTTCCAAAACAAAATGCTAATTAAGATTTTTCAGTCTGCTAACGAGATGAAGTTTAATAGGTTCTTCAGGCAAAAAGGATAGGTTCTGTCCTAATGCATTATATTTCTGAACTTGCAATTTATTCAGTAATTAACTTTTCTTGATGACAATGAAAATGCTAGTCTTGCATGCAAAATTCATTTTTGTCTTTGCTAAATGTACAAAACACATGTGAGTACATTGTACAAAAGATTGGATGAGTGAAACTCTCAAAAATTGGAAGGAACAAAATATTTGAAGCTGTTTCATTATTAGCTCTATCAAATTATATCGCTGATGCTTTATGACAGAAAAGCTTATTAAACTGAATATTTCATGGAAGGAAAGCCAGAAAAGAGCAGAAATGTTGTCAGTAAGTTTCTTGTTGGTGTTTCCTAATTTTCTTCAAAGATATAAACCAGGCATTTTTTCCTTCTTACAGTATTTCATATAATTTGCGGTACTTCTGCCATTTCCCGTCTTTATCCTGAGGAGCTATTTATTCTAGCTCTGTTGTATTTAGTTTATTTTGTGCATAAAATGTTAAAGTTTCTACTGGGTTACTTAGTAGGGGAAGCCACCCCCAGGTAACTCATGGCTCTCCTTGAGTCCCCAGACTTTCCTGTATTAGCAGTTCCCCATATTCAGTGTAATACCTGTGCACATATTCCTATAATATGTCAGCTCATATGCCAGAAGTACCTGAAATAAACTGTCTCAACACAGTTTTTTTTAAACATGGCACCCTAAAATGAGCGTAAACTTAAATCCTCCTCATGCAGGAGTCTGAAGTTAAAACCAAGATCACTAAATGATTTGTAACATGTATTTCAATATCCAGAAGTTCATTAAAGTTTCAGTGCTGATCTATGAAAAATAGAGTTTATTAGCAATGAAAGCATTTGCAACATCTTCAAAGCACAGCACAAATATTAACTTGGCTTTGTTATGTAATATGTATGGCTGTGTAAAATGATGTATGGGTGAATTATCTATCACACCAATTTTAAAAGGTGTTTGAGCTTTTTATGCCTCAGGGAGTGGCTTAAACAATGTTATTGTTCTTGACTACTGATAACTGCAGTCACCTCCAAATGGGAATACATTGCTCTGAGTGTGGAGCTCTAAGAGCTGGAATCAGATCACTTTAATAGCAGTAGTGCCCCATTTCAGGAAATTCCCCATATGACATTAGATTCCATATTCCTGGCATATTTATACTAAAATAAAACTAATTGAAAGAATGTGTTGCCCAAACCATCTTCCATTTCAAATCTATTATTTCAGTTATTGAAGGGGTGTGTATCCCAAAAGCACCTAAAATCATCCTGAGAATCTCTGTTTATTATTTGTGGCTCAAGGTAATGCTTCATTTGAGAAACTGCAGGATACCCACAGCAAATGTCTGATGGACAGCCAGATTCACAGCCTGGTTTTAAGCTGTTAGACCATCTTATGCCAGTATTTTATTGCCAAAAAAATACTTAATAAAGTTTACCTTAATATAGCTTTTCTTTCACATATATGATTTTTAGAATTCACCTTAAACATTTTAATTCAAGATGGTCACCATGTATTTGAAATAAAATAATTGACTTGTTGATTATTTTCCTGTTGTAACTTCTCTGTAGGGAACTGGCAGCCAACTTGGACTTTTGTTCATATACTTATTACCAGGTCACGTGAATGAAGTAAATATTTCACTCTTTATATCCTCTTCCAGGAATAAAAAATGACCTCCACATGACATGCTTTCATATGTTTGCTATTAGAAACTAAATTGATTTTGAGGATGCATACAGAAGTAGGTGGTTTACCCCCAAACTGTCTGTGAACACAGATCTTATGGGTAACTAACCAGCCAACACCCCTGCTTGGTAGCTGTGGCAGAAAGGAGTGAGCAAAATTTTTTTCTTTAATTTGAATATTTAGTTTAAGGAATGTTGTAAATGGGTAATATGAGAGGGATGCCATGAGATGGTAAGTATAATTTTATTAAAAATACTTTCAGGTTTCAGGCAATTTTATTCCTTGTGTTGATTTCAGTACATACAGGAATGTAACAGGCTTTAGATCTTGTACAGTAAAAAAACCACAGACAAATTTGGGTTGAGAGGGAAAAAAAGCGACTTCTTCATGTGGCACCTTTAAAATGTGATTCTGTAAGATCTCTACTTAGACTTGACAAGTGTCTCACTGATTCAGGCAGCAGTGCCAATGTACAGTGGCAGGGGTTTCTCTTTTCTGTGTGGGATGTACCAAAATATCTGAGAGCTGCCTTTGTCCCTCTCTCTGCAAACTTTGTCTGTTCTCACATTGGCTCTTGCTCTGGAGTTAAAAAAGTGATCCATACTTAGCCTTAATAGCAGGACTTGTGTCATTAGGAAGAATGTTTTAAAACCATTCGAGTACTCTGAAAAATGTCTAATACTGAGAGACTTTTTCAAGACAATTTGTAATAAATACTTTAATCAATATTTATGTATAATTTTTTTCAATTTTTCAATATCAGTTTCATACTCAATAGCAGAAAACATAACTGTTTTTTAATGCTGCAAGAAACATCTGCAATGAAACTTAATTCCTATGTTTTTATTGTCTGGTGAAACATCACCAGCATTTTTGCAGTGATGCTGTCACTCAGCATTTCAAGTGTATCAGTTTCAGTTAGACTCTGAATTTCATATGTGAACAATGAACAGAGGAGAGTCACAAATGATAATGAAGAAATAGAGAATACTGCTTCTATTGAATAAATAGGGTCTAGGGAAAATAATGTGTTGTGTAGTCTTGTTCATTCATTTGTAAAATTACATGTTATAACCCTTCATTTTCACCTTGGTGCCCTTTGTGTTGGGGTTCCAGCATAACCAACAATCCAGACCCCTTCATATTCCCTATAAATCAGCTTGTTTGCTGCTGACATCCCCTACCTGTCAGCTTAGAAAATATCAAACCACACCTGAACAAAGCATGCGGCAGTTCTTAATTACTGAATCTTTTTCAACTGTCACAGTCTTTCGCATTCACTGCACACTTCCTCTCGTATTGGGGTGTAGTATAAAATCGTGGAACAGTTTGGGTTGGTAAGGACCTTAAAGATCACCTAATGCCAACCCTCCTGCCATGTGGTGGAGGGGTAGTATTTAAAATGTTTTGTTTTCTTGCTTCTTTTGTGTATTTTTTTTTAAATTTAACCTCTTGTTTCAAGGTGTAGGCTGCTTTTTTAAGTTTCAGATTTATATTCATTTTGAAGTGACCTTGTCTTCTTCTCTCTACATCTCCCCTAACTATGTGTAGCAAACCACCCTTGCACTGGCATGGTAGCATGTCTAAATGTCTCTTTTAGAAATCCTTCATTCTCCTGAGGCCTTCACAGTGAGGAAAACTGTCTTGCAAGCAGCCTTGCCCTAACTGTGCTCAATAAGACACTGTGTGTCTGTATGCTGCTTCTGAATATCTTTACTGAAAAGCCCCAAATTGCACATTGCGGAACTTGCAAATCACTGGTTCATCTCCAGTTTAGAGCCCTAATTGCCAAAATATTTAGCCCTTGTGAATTGTGCAGTGAAATCTCGAGGGCTGGAAATGGAAATAGGTGTAAAGACATTCCCTGACTCTGTAGCCCGTCACTGATCTAATTTGAACCCAATTTCTAGAAGGAATGACTTCAGGAATATCTAAAGGTTAAAGAAGAACACCACCAAATTAAATGGGAAGGGGAAGGAATTTTTAATGTTGATTATCTTCTTCAAGGACTTGGGATCTTGTTCAAGTTCATAACAATAGTGAATTTTCCATGAAAGAGATATTTATTTTAATCCAGAAAAGTTTCTTTAGTAGAGATGTCCACCATTTGGAACAAAACCACTCCAAAGTGATTATGCCACCTTATTGCTTAGATATCCTCATATATTTCTTGTTATTCTAGTTGAGTACTACATTCAGACAGAGGTTGCCAATAAAGTTTATTGTAGGAGCTAAGTGTCAATATCTGTAGTACCCCCCGCCTAGGGTGCTTGTAATTAAAATGCCACAGATAGTCTGGGAGAAGCATGAAAATTTGATGGCAAATTGATTTCAGGTTCATCTTGAAATTTGTCCTCAGCTGGACTCAATACTGCTGGCAGACATTGGATGGCTTTTGTCAAAAGGGTTTGCTGGGATGAGACAGAGATGCCTTGATCTGAATATTAAATACAGTGCTCTGCTTATGACAGTTTGCTTACTGCTAACATGTTCCTTTTAATATACGTTTTATTGTGTGGGGAATGTTAAGGGTGGCACCATCTCTTTTACTTAAGAAAATACACTGCTTACAAATATTTTGGCACATTAAAGAGCTGGCTTGCACTACTAGCTTCAAACCTAAACATACAGCTTCAAAACTTCTGAATTCTGCAGATATTCCTAAGATTAAGCTGAGCTGCACAAAGAAAAAAGGAGTCTGATAAGGTAATAGTCAAAATTTGTGTCAGTGATGGTGTTGGAGGAGGGAAATTCCATTTAAAATAATCCTTATTTGAGAGATAAAGCTCTGTTTTCCTCAAATAGTTTAATTTATAGAGAAAGTACTTGGAGCAAATATAAAATACCTTTTCTGCTGTCAATTTAAGATCTTATAGTTGTCCAGCATAGACCTTTATTTTCACAGATCTGTTCTTGGCAGTAAACTTTGGCTCTAGTAGGTATTTAAACAATCTCATCATGAGAAGTGGTTATTTTAAAGTATTTTACAAAATGTGAACATTGGTCTGAGTTCACAAAATGAAGAAAAATGTTTATTTTAAATGTGTTCTGTCTTTCAGGAGCAGAACTTTGTTTTGTTAATATTATTCCATAAATCTGATTTTTATTTTTTTTGTCAGTTGTGCATGTTAGACCCTAATATGAGCTTAAAGTCTTTCCTTATATTTTTGTTCTTCAAAAATGTACCAGCCACCACTTATATGGCCCTCTCAGCTGAAGTGATAAGAAAGGGAAGATGAGAGTGGGAGAACTGGTGGGAAAGGGCAGACTGGATGGAATCTGATCCAATGGATGACATCCCTGTCCATGGCAGGGGAACTGGAATTAATAATTAAAATTAATAAATAAGGTCCCTTACAACTCAAGCTATTCTGTAATTCTATGAAAGAAGAGAGAGCAAGAAATATCAGAGAGTAAGAGTGGCTCCTGGGGACTGTGGATCTTCCACCTGTGAAAGGATTAAATGGAGTTTTATCATGACCTGCTGGGGCTGGGGCATCTCCACTTGAATTTTCACCTCAGTGTTGTGCTAGGATGTGGACAAATACTGAAGTGGTATTAAATGTTGTTTAATATAACTTAAACTTTGGTAGCATCTTAATATTTCTCTAAATGATGCAACTCTTAAAAAAAAGTAGTTTTGCATTTAGTTGGGGGTCTTTTGGCTCTACCCCTGTGGGAAATGAACTAATGTCATTATGAAAAAAATTAGGCCTGGAGAGCGTAAATTTACAATTTTGTTTCATTTTGATTTTTGAAATGCCTGAACTGTTCACTCTAACCATTTGATACTCCATTTTTCATCTTACCCTTCTCCTCCCTGCAATATTTAAAACTAAAATAATCCTCACATCCTGCGCTAGGAGGAGACTCTCTTAGGTACCTGAGACCTAAACTGAAGTATCTGATCTCATTTCAAATGGTCAATTTATTTCCTCCTTTCCTGACACAGGTGAAATTGTGTTTTTATTTCCGGCTATGATAGATTTGTTCTCTTGGTAAATATTATATGGTACAGGAGTCTTTATTTTTTCATATAATCTTTGTTTACAAAGTCAATACAATCACTTGGAAAATATGTAGCAAACACTGCAGTATATTAGAATCCTGTGTATTGTGTTTGCTGTAGGTACAAATTCAATACAGCAACTCTCCAACAATTGACATGTCAAGTAATATATCAACCGTTGGTATATTACTTTTTGCTCATCCTATTACTACTTATCAAAACCAGCTCACCACCCACACTCCCCTTCTCATTAAGGGCCGTTGCTCCAGGAGACTGAGCAGACTCGAGCCTTGCTGATGTTCAGTGCTGTTTCTTGAAAGCCTTAGCAGAGGTGTCGTGTTTGGAACAGAACGGGTCCCAATCTGTCAGTGCAGAAATCACGCAGAGGCAACACTGAATTTTTAATGAGGAAAATTATTCTCTTAATTTACTTGGAGGAAAATTAATTTAAATGAACAGTAAACAGTTTCCACACAAAAGTAGTTTCCTACATATAATAGCATAAATGTAAGTGAAAGGGGACTTCTGCATATTTTGAATTAACTTTGGAATTCTGCCACTGTTCCTGAATGTGTTTTTAGCCTTTTCTCTCAATCGTGAATTATCTTGTGTGCTGTGCAAAATAGAAGAAATATGGCTTGTAAGTGTGACTAGTATCAAGTGATCTTAATTCTGCTTCTGACTCAGGCTTTGACCTGTTTGAGTGGCTTTAACCTCTTACTTTTACCTATCTGTGCCTGGAAAGCACATCAGTTACACTTTGATTTTTATAGGATGTTTTAGATTCATAGCTGAAAAGTGTTGTATGTTTAATATTACTGTTAAATACAAAGTTTTAACTGATTATCTTTTTTGTCCATTTCTCATACCTGCTTGTTCTAAATGTTTGTCCACTGTGTTAATCATTTAGCTAGTGTTATTCATTTTTTTAAAGGCACAAACTTTTGTCAGGTGAACCAGTACGTACACTGAGGAAAACCAGATTGTTTTTTTTTTTTTTGACAGCTGACAGTACTGTTCATGCCTTTTTGCATTCAAACCATTGCAAAGCACAAGTGTCAAGAGGTGACATTTTTCTTTAGCTTGAATTCAACCTGTATTTCGTCTTGTCCAGTGTTACAGCACTTTTAGAATTCAGGGTATTGTGAGATACAAAGATGATACTAACATGATGTATATTTATTAGAGGTAAAATGCCCTTGTTTTTTGTCATTGTCCTCCTTTCTTCTTCAAAACCGATAAGGAAAGTAGTCTGGCAGTTCTTCTAGGGAAGCTGGAGCATATGCTTGCCACCAGAGTTGATTAGTGCCCACAGATGGATGGGAATGGACATTTTGAGGACTGAGTAGGTTTTCCTGCCATCAGACACAACTGAACAGTGTTTGGTTGATGGCACAGTTTCTAGAAGGTGGCTCCTATTATTGGTGACTTTATAGAGTTATAATGAATTTACTGGTTGATCCAGGTTGAAACACTTTCACCACTACCAAAGACCAGTATTGATTTGTTTAGAAGTTACTTAGGATAACTACTTTTTTCCAAGTCAGTCACAGCTTTTCCTTGTATCTTTCAATTGCCTCTCAATTCTTCGTTCTAATCCTTTCCTCCTCTTTCAAATCATGTGAGAAAAATAGGAACCAAAATACCTAAAGACAGGGTGGGATGGATGTTTAATAACTGGCAGAATGAACAGATAACTATTTACTGTTGTATTGCTATGATTAACTGATACATGAACATGAAACACAGTAATAATTTGGAAAGTCCTCCTCTCTATGGCTCTGTGTTGGACACTGAGCAATAGCAAGGATCAAAAATGCTTACAATAGACTTTTTTTTAGTCATGTGCTGTTATCCCCAATAAATCTTTGCATTCATCCCTGTAATCACACTTGTGATATTTTCCTACAGAACAGCCATAATTAAGCTGCACTTTGAATACAATCTCATTATTCAGTATACAAAGTTATTACTATCTTTGAGCCCCTCCCTGCCTTCAAGAGCTATTACATGACCTCCAGATCTCTCTTAGACTCCATGTATTACCATTAGAAGACATCCACACTGGGAAATCACTCTGTTCCTGTTTTTGATTAATATTTTATCAGCCACGAGAGGAAATGGTATTCTTTAGCAACACTAATAAGTAATTGAGCAGATGAGAGGTCCTTGCTACTTTGAAAAAGCTGTATGTAGAGGCTGTAAAAGAACAGCTTTAGATATGACATAAGATACTAAATGGAAAAAAAACCCCAGAAGGTGCTGTCTACTGTGAAGAGTCAGTAAAAATATCAGCAGAAAATGAATAGTTATAACGTCATTGTTAGCAATAGGTTGTCAGAAATGTGGTAAAAGAGTCTCTTATTCAAATTGGTGTTCAGAATATATTTTCACAGAAGTGATTGATCCATTGACTTTAGATGAATTTTAAAGACAGTCAATGAAAACCACATACAATAGGCAGTGGAAACTGATAGTTGTTAAATAAAGAAGTTGTTCAAAGGCTTTTTCAGCTGCTCATTGGAAACATCAAGCAATACACTATCAAAAATATTTAGAACTGGCATTTTAAATGTTTATTAACTACTCTAGACTTATGTATATGAGTCAAAGGAAACTGTTAGTGGTGTGAGCAGTTGTCTTTTCAGGGAATAACACACTTATCAGATCTCTTGGCATACCTGTCTCTTTTGCTGACTCTGACAGAAGAGCCTTTATGTAATGTTTTATTTCATTTTACTATATTTTCCTGGTTTCCTGGGTCAATTTTTCATGAATGGAAAAGGTAAATTTGGAAAGCCCTGTTGCATCATTGGCTCATAGACATTCTATTGATTGATATACTTACAAAGAAACATCTGTGATGAATTGTTTTATACCAAGGTGAGTGAAGACACAAGAAAAAAGATGTGTTAGACATCTAAGATTCACTGTTTCTTCCCCCAACAGGAATATGAGCTTTTATGCTCTTATTGGAAAGGATATTGTAGGGGATGCTGGCAGCACAGTCATGATGGTGCTGTGCTGATTTAAGATCTCTGTCATCCAGTAATTATTTTCTTTTGAAAACCTGTAGGAAATTTCCAGGTGTGTGATGCTGCTGTTTTTATATACTATTGGTGCAGTCCTTTGGGTATTTATAACCAGGTATTACTTATTAAGCTTAAATTATAAACTGGTGAGAATTTGTGTTGTCCCCAAAATAGTAGAGGAGAGGAGTGTGATGCTCAACAGTAAATCCACCAGTCCTTGTGGTTTCAGGAACACTTCTGCCTAAACCATGCATGAGGAGTTACTTGTTTAGAGTTTTTAAAATCTGCAGCCCTTAACCAAGATTGCAAACAAGAAATATGAAGTAATGGATTAACCATCTTGTTATAATAATTAAATAATATACATAAAATATGAAGAGTTATTAAAAAAACCCTAGGAATTACTATTACTTTATTCCCCAAAGTGGGAGAGATGTGTGTGTGTGTGTGTGTAGGGGGACTACTCTGTATCTTAATGCTGAGATTAATGCTAAAATGGACGTTATGAATTAATCATGGGATTTAATTTCCCAGAATTATTTTTTTGGCATTGAGCCCCTGTAATTAGCATTTTAAACACGAGTGTTTTTGGTGATCTTTATGACAGTCAAAGCAAAACCTTCTGCCATTAATTTCTTCAAAATTGTTTAATAGGCAAGAACTAATTTTGCAACTAGATTTGAAAATGAAATGGATTTGTTTAATGTGATGGGTGATAATGGCCTCCTTGAGTGTAAGTTGGTCTAATTTCTGTAAACTCATTGGGTTTACCATTCATGCTGACAGCTTTGGAAAACTTGGGCAGAAGGAGGAAAGGGTTTGTTTTTCATTTTCTTCCATGTGTTCTGTGATCTGGTGGGATGTTTTGTTCAAACACAATCATATTGGGTTAATCACCACGTGACTGAAGTGTTTAGAAGTCAAGAGTCAGGTGTGTTCCAGACTGCATGTGTGAGCTCAGATATCAACCAGGTTTGGAGCAGGGAATGAGGATACCAACAGAGTATTTTGCTGACTTATTATTCAAGTTGATCTCCTTAATATCTTTAGTTTAAAAAAAAAATACAGGTGAATTTTTGTCATTTTTACCCCCTAAATATTTAGCCAAAGATGGAAATCCTTCAGTTTTCCCATATACATCACTACTGCTCAGTTCAGATGCACTCAGTTGTTTCTTTTGTCCCTTGAAATTTACCAGCTGTGTGCTGTTGGCTACCAAGAGCTAAAAATTCCAGTGGCCACTAACAGCAACTAGATAATATACTCCCCCTTCCTCTAATAGTTAATAGAAAATGAGAGGCTGACAGGGTTATCCAAGTGAGAAATCCTGGTTTTCCATTCATTTCCCCTGCTTAAACCATACTTTGTATTGTACAGGTGCACTTGAGTGCCCAGCAGTTGTAGGTCACAGTCTTCATTTTGCCACTCTTGATTTGCCTAAAAGGAGAAACAACTCACTGGCACACTTGGCATAGTGGAAAGAATTGGCCACTGCTGAGGGGGGACATTACCACAATGTCTCAAGAACACAAGTTTGTTATTCTCACCAAGATATTCTGACTCTTTCATTCTTTTCCCACTGAGACATTGAGCTGTGTGTCCTTTACAGACTTGGAAATCTGTACCTGGTTGTGAGTGAGAGCAGGGATTGGAGCAGGGCTGTGAATCCCTAAGTGATGCAGACAGAGACCTTGAGTGCTCAGCCATCCTGTTAGACAGCTTTGCTCTCACTGAGCTAAGCTGTGTTTATTTTCAGCTGTTAGGAGGGTACCAGCAGTGCAAAATGAGATGCTCTTTCTCTTCCAGACTTCCCTCCCTCTTAAGCTAATTTTCCTTTTATTGTAGTAATTAGAAAAGGGCTTTAATCACAAATTTAGTCTTGCTCAGAGTTCAGAAACAAAGTTGTGCTTGGATCTTGGGGATTCGTGTGCATTCCTCAGATATAAATGGTAAACAGAGCTCCTTTACCCCATCTCTCACAAGCATGTGAGAGCTCTGACTTGCAAGCCCTTACCCTGAGACTGCAGTAATTTCATTAGCCAAAAGTGTAATTACTTTATGAGAAGCAACAGCAGTCTCTGATTTCATGACCTCCTCTGTTTTCTCCCCAGTGTGCCATAATCTAGATAAGTCTAAGTTTAGGTTTGGGTTTATTTATATATTTGAAAATAATGTGATCTCTCACAGCCGTGAATTGAGTATGATGAAGAAAATTAATCAAGATAACTCACGAGTTTGATGTTTGTGCTGCTTTCAAATAACATCCTTTTTTTTTTTTTTTTCACTTTATTACACCTTAGCTATTTTGTTTGTCGCAATTACTGGAAGGAGAATTAAGAAGAACAAAAGATGGGAAAAGAATTACGCTTCTCATTGTTATGAGAGAGAATTGATTAGTTGTAGTTAATTGGTGTGGTTTTTGAGTTGTAACTACACTACCCTGTGGTGCTACACAACAGACTATCCAATGGCTGTCAGGGCACCATGGGATATTGATGGAGTGTATTGCAGACACTTCCTCATTTCCTTTAACAGCTTTTAAATCTTCTATTCCCTTAGAATTTTACAAAGAAATATGTAAGTATTTAAGTATTTACTTTTTTGCCAAACCCTTGCCTGTTGTAAATAACATCAAATGAATGATATTTTAAATGTAATTTTCCTACCTTCTGTTGGAAGCGTAGAATCATAGCGTTTGCATAAACATCCAAGAGGTGTCCTGGAGGTGTTTGTGTGTGAGTTAGTTTGGACATCAATCTGACAGAATTACTGTTTCCTACACAGAAGATTTTTTCATACCAAATTTGGCTTAGATTTTGAAAAGAGCAGGTTATCTATAATTGTTACTAGAGTCTGTGGGAATTATGCTTAATTGTGAAATGTTCAGTAACTGCTCTTGAAAGCTGCAAAGTATGTTTTGAGTTGCTGTGGGCCAAATTTTAATGACTCTCCTGCCCCAATGCTGCTGTCTAAAATTGAGATTCTGTCTGAGATACATAAATTTTTTTGGTCAATGTGTTTGCCTCTGTGTGTGTGTGTATATTTCAGTGCGACAGGATCTTAGATTTCTTAATTTAAAAATATGTAGGTAAATATAAAATTTAAAATATTTGAGTTTATATTCCTCTTAATTATCTTGTGAAAAAAAATCCTGTTTCCATTCTAAAGAATTACAAATCAGAGACAAGATAGAGCCAGGGCTTCCAGTTCCTGTGAATTATTAATGAAAAGTACTGTGCAAATACTAAAGCAGAAAAAAGTTTTAATGTCTTTGTCCCTACCCTGCAGCTGAACGTGGTTGCAACTGCCTGACACAGACAGGTTTGGCTGGGGCAGTGCTGGGTTTGGACACCTCCCATGAAGACCTGAAATCCACTGCTTGTTGCTAAAGTCTTTTATCCAGAAGTGGTGTTTGGTGCTGAATGAGATCTGAGGGATTATAACCAGGATTTTGGCTTTCTGCATTGGTAATTACTCATCTGTTGCTGAGAGCAGAGTTACCTGCTCTACATTCCAGCTGAGACTATATTTTGATTTATTGAATGTACTGTGCCATTTTTCCCCTGGATTTTTGACAAGAGTAGGTACTCTTGATTTTAAAAGCCAGAGTTCATTATGTTATTGAAACCTTTTAAATATCTATTTACTTCTGCTCTTTATAGACTACTGCATGTGAGATAACAACTGGCTTGAAAAAGAGAGTTCTGGGCTGCAGTCTGACAGGTAGAAGCACTACATTCTGGACATGCTTTGTGTTTGATGTAGAATGTCACCATTCTTGTCAGACTGTAATTTTTAATGGATTGAAAAATACAAATATTTAATGTCTATTTACATTTCAAATCTCAATTAAAAAAACACAGGTTCTTCTATACCTGCTCCCAAGATTCACTAACCTGCTAAAATATTTTTTGTTTCATCTCCAAGGCAGTGCATTGACATGCAAGTGTGAACTGGAGTGTGTGCACCAATGCTGTGACTGCACCATTGTAATGAAGATGAAATGACTGTAATGATGACCTTTCTGTGCCTTTGTCTCTACCATGCCCTTCTCTTTAACTGAACACCTTTCAAATGAACATGTTCTGAACTCTTGAACTGTTCATTCTGTTCACTGAGCTTATTGCTCAATCTGCAGTTTATCATTATGTGTCTCCAAAGACTTTGTGTTTCCTTATATTTGACATCTAGATGGAATTTTTCATAACCCTTTACTAGTCATAAATTGGATTGTTAGGGGATTAAGTTAATCTTGTTTCTTTATAGTAGCCTCAGATTTTTAAAGCCCTAATTTAGAGAGTTTTCTTTATTTGTTACTCTCCAATCTGCAGGAATGGAAACAACCTTAATGCCATAAGATTCTGAATTGCTGGAATTATTTATTTCTGCTCATTTTGAAGTGAATCGTACCTATGAGATACACTTGAAAAGTTGCTTTGTCATGTTTTTCCCATATTACTATTTCTTCCCTTCTGTCTAAATAGCAACTTCTGAAAAAGACCTAAAGCAGTGCATCATCAGATAAGCAGTGTGTCAGTGGATAGACTGCAGAAGAATGTGTATTTGTCTTGTGCCACTGGGAAGGGAAATAGGAAAAAATGACCTCTTGCAGAAAATTGTTGTGGTGTGTTAGTCATATCTTAGCTTTTAGCTTCTTTATTAGAAGGTGCTCCTAACAATTTATGTACTTTTTATTAACTAATTAACAGCTCATATTAAAAATTAAATTAGGGCAACAAAACCCCACATATTTTTAAGAGTGCTTTGGATCTTTTTGTTGCCTAGTGGTAATGTAGGAGGTAATATTTTTTTATGTAATTACTTTGAGGAATTTTTTCAGGAAAAGTAAATATTTTGTAATATAAACTGTGTGATAAATTAAAACAATAGGAATGAAATTCTGAGAATTATCAAGATTTATTCAGAAAACATAATACTTGAGGCATAAGTTAAGGCTAAAACTTTAATATTTGTTTAATATAATGCTTGTATTTAAGCAACATATATTTATTTCTTTAACAAATAAACCTTTTTATCCTTCTCTCTCCAAAAGGCTCAGAAATGTCAGGCTGGTTGTAGAAAATGAAAAATCTGGAGTTGTTCCTTGACCTCTTTTATGATCCCTCCATCCCTAAACTCCATCAATGACTTGAACTCTGACACTGAGAATGGTGAGATGTAATTCTTCATCTCAATGTCATAAACCCCCACATTGTACTCTGGGCATTTCAGTTGGTTTTTTTTTTTTCCATTCAAATGTAGTTCATGTTAGTTAGTATCATACATAAAGGGTGAGGCTTTCAGAAGCTCTTAGTTTTATCTAATCCCATCTCTAGTTTTCTCTTTGGAAAAACTTTGGTGCTATTTGACCATTATTCTGCTTATTTACTTCTGGTTTATTCTTTTTATTTATTTATTGATTGCTTCAATGCCACCCAAACCACCCCAAAACCTTTTAAATATGACTTTAAAAGCTTCATATAATGAAGATTGTAGTGATAATTTTCATAACCCATTTATGCAGCTGTATCTATGCATAGTTAGTAGAAACAATGGCCAGGGATAGGACTGCATTAGGAAATGAGAGCTGGCAGCTGAGAGAGGAGGACCTGAGACAGGGAACAACTGCGTCTGAGCAGGTGGGGATAAGGAGGTGTCCCATGTTTACCAGAAGCCATTTCAGCCTTTGCTCTAGGCCAGTAGAGGAAGGGTGTGAGCTGAAGACCATGGCACTTTGTGCTTTGTCTCCTGCCTGTTTGATGTTCTGTTAAGGTAGAGAAAGATATTACTTGCTGATATGTTAGATACTTCATTTTTAAATGATCATAAATTTTTGCTGGCGCTTAATAAGAATAGGTTTACAGTGCAGAGGAAAAGTGAATATACTGAACCAGGAGAACACTTAGGGAAGGGGAGATATTATTTTACATGGAAAGTCTGAAAACAGTAGGATTGCTTATCTGTGAAGCAGCTGATAGGGCACTAGACTGTTTTTCAAAACAGTGTTGGAAAGACTGTAATTGGAAATGTTTCATCTATATTTCTATCCCTAACAGAAATTGGGAAATGCCTATTTAAAACTGTTAAAAGGAAGAAAATTGCACAAAAAGATCTCTGTGGAACTCGTGGCTGTATAGAAGGCCAAGCATTTAGTAAATTCATAAAGAAAATATTGATAATAAAAAGAAATCAAATAATGCAAAATATTTATTAAAATATTTTTTTAAAAATAGCCCTTTAACTGAATAGTGCTTCCAGAACTAGCCATTTTCAGAGAAAATACTGTTTATTTCATAGTAGAGCGTTACTGGTTAAATCCTTATGAGTCCTGCCCGTCTCTGGTTTTGCCTGTTTACACCAGAGGCAAATGATATGCTTGTTTTGGAAATATAAACTTGTTGATTGTCTTACTTCACTTTTCCATCAACCCAGCTGTTGATAGGATTTTATGACTCTATTTCTCAAAATTTAGGTTTAGGAGACACTTGTGTTTCAGTTCTAAATACTGTAGAGACTTCTCATATTACTAATACGAAACTAACTGGCATTCACTGTTTCCAAAGCAGTTTTACCACTGTGACATTAATTTACAGTACTGAGCACTGTGGAAACTTTCATCAAACTAAGAAGTTAGTTTTGATTTGTTACAGCACACAGTGGGTGTTCACAGCATATGTTTTTATTTAATCCTTCAAAGAGTTTTCAGGAAATAGCAGCTAGCATGTGATGAAATAATATCAAGAGACATTACCAACTTTTTAACATTATACGGATCATTATGCTCCGTACGTTTTGGAATTATGCTCCATTATATTTGTGGTTTCACTTTGTTCTTCCAAGTCACATTCTGCTTGGTCTTGTGAAAAAACACATGGCTGGGATGAAGCACAGTGGAGCTAGTAAGAGTCCTGTCTCAACTTGCAAATGATTGAGCAACTCCCTCAAAAGATGCTGGGTTTAGAGCAAGGGCAGAGCTGGAAGAAGTTGGAAAGAACATGAGGGAAATGTCTCTCCTGTAGTCAGGAATGCTTCAGGTCTTCCATGCACTGTTCTGCCCTGTAGCAAAGAGCTGCCCAGAGTTGCTTCTTGCTATTTTGCGATTCCATTTGTTACTGCTCATTAATGTGTGATATGTCTTGTCAATGTCTTGTAAAAAGAAGAAAACACAGCACCTAAGGAGTGGTAATTACTGATGTGACAATTACATGGAGCTTCTCTTCAGATTCCCTTGTAGCAGGTGTAGCCATTAAAGTAGGGAAAAGGCTGTGAGTAAACAGTATAAATATGATTTTTTTTTCATGTATTCTACTGCAACAGCTTTGGTAGTGCTACCGCATAGCCTGTGATTTGCCCACCGTGGGAACTGTGGTGATGACTTACTCCATGTATATTTAGAAATTTAACTGAGGTACCTTGGGTAAAGGCTTTGTCTTAGTGGTTCTTTAGTCTCTCAAAGACAATTCAGCACATCTAAGATTCCCACGCATTACTTAAGTATGGGAAACAAAGTGGTCTGAATATGGCCCACTTTCTGGACTGTACAGTACCAGAGGTTTAGATTAGGGGATGTGATTTCTTGGATCCTTCCCTGACCACTTGGCTTTCCATCATTTTCTTCATTGCTGGGGACAGCTGGCGACATACTTGGTTTCTTGGTTTCAACAGAAAAAAACCAAGCCATTACATACATGGAATTAGTTCTTTCCTTCAAAACAAGACTCTAATTCAGCTTTCATGATTTTTGTGTTTTGGGTTTTTTTAAAGTCAAATATCTCATATGTTCCTGACAGAACCTGGGTAAATGAGTAGGTTCATTTACATATCCCGTAGAAATATTCACAGATTTATCGACAGCTCAGTGAACAAAGGCAGATTTTCCTTGGAGCAATATATGGACAATTAGTAACCCAGGAAATGCATCTCTGGATGACTGTATAGGGGACTGAATGCCTGTGGTTGTTACAGGTGTAGGAAGCTGTAAGAGCTCAGGTGGCACTAGACTGAAAATTACTTCAAGGTAATCTGTAAAATAAATTGTATTTTAGTGTTTAATGCCTTACATATACTGAGACACTTAAATTGTGCTTTGGGTCATATAATCTCTATTACTTTTACCCAGTGTATGACATTGATTTGCTAACAAGACGGGCAACAGGGTAAATGCATGGGCTGCTTCCTTTCAAGATTTTGTTTTGATTTTAGAAAGAAAAGTACGTTTTGTTTTAAATGGTTAACTAGCAGCTGTAGGTATTTTGAAGCTTCCTTGTATTTAAAAAACAAACAAAAAAACCCAAAAAAGAGACTGGGAAAGAGATGTAGAGAGGGGGAAAAATGCAGAGTAGTTGTCTGAAATTCTATGATCTGAGTTAAGCAGCAGGTCAGTCCACAAATAGCCTCTCTTGGCCTTAACAACTATAAATTTTGGAAGCATAGTGTGGGCTCTCCCCAGAGCTGCAATTTCATTCTGACCTGAAGGGGTGAAAGGGTAAAGCCTCCTTGCCCATTCCCTGCCTCCCCAAGAGCCTGGGCCTGCCTGGTTTCTGGGATGTGAGAAGCTGCCGGGTCGGGGACTGTAACTCATGGCACAGCAGCACAATTGCCTCTGCTGTGTGCTGGTCACTTCTGGTCACTGACCACTCAGTGAGTTCAAGCCAGTAACAAGGAGGGAAGGTCTCTGTCCCAGGGCTGGTTCCATGAGCTGTTTCTTGTGTAATGATGATGAATAAATAACATATTTAAGTAGACTTTCAGCATTTCCCTTCTCCTTAGAGTGGTTGATTGTATTTTGAGTTACTGAAAACCAATACAGACGAATTCTTCTCACCTCTGTCACTTTTTCTCTTTGCCTGGCCATGCCAAAAAGCAGACATCAGCTTAGTCCTGGGCCATTACTTGATTCAAGAAAAAGATCCTCAGTTTCACCTCCTGCCAGTTATTCTGTCATATTTTCTGGATTGTTGATATTTAGCCTGTGCTTAAGTAGTTTGGGCAAAAGTACTTTTTCAGAGAGAAGGGTTTTGCTCTTTCAAACATCTCACTCCTGTATGTGAAATTGTATATAGCAGCAAGATCGTATCTTGACAGTCTAAAATATTAACTGGCTGGAAGATGTAGGAATGATGTCTTTAATGCCATCCAGAGATGCTGCTCCAAAAGAGAAATCACTCCCTTGAATGTTAATAGTTTTGTGCCACTTTGTGACATAGAAGTTGGAAAAAATAAGCAGAGGTTGAGACTTGGGACCCCATTAACAGTTTCTGATGTGTTCATGCAGTGCTGAGGCTGCTGTCTTGACCTTAGTACTGAGAATAGCAAATAAAAGTCATGATTAAAGACATTGTTCAGGAGAAAGCAGGGGTTTGACTGGTTGGTTCTAGGTTTGCAGTTCTTCAAGTTTAAAAAACCCCTTTGGTTTGTCTTTCATGGGACAGGTGAGGTTAGGGTTTCTCTGATGATCTGGCAGCTTGGTCTATTACATATTTTTTTCATTCAAATTATTTTGTGTAATAACTATGATGTTAATGGAACTATATGTTATGGTTGAGTTAAGATTTGTCAGTTTGAAAATAAACGTCTTGGCTTCATTTCGACATTTGCCTCTCAGCATCAGTCCGTTAACCTGTCACACACCATAATTTCATTAAAACCATCATTTAATTGTAAGTTAATGTACAGCTATCTTTTATAGAAGGGCTTTACATACTGCCTGAATAATTTCAATACAAATTTTCAACTGGTATGATTGAAATAATATGAAACACTAAATGCCCTTCCAAACCCCTGTTTATGAATTCAGTACTGAGAAATAAGATACAACAGCCACGTTACTGTGCCACTATAACAAGGAGACAGTTTTTCAAATTGTAATAAAAGGAAAGAATAATGATTTAGGTATATATGTATATATCTTTGTCTTGTATACCTGCAGCATTGAATGTGCTTTGGAGGAGTTTCCATTATTAAAAGAAGGACAATGCATACAGTGTAAGCTCTCTGTAAGTGAAGAAAGAATTAAAATCTACATGCTAATAGTTTTAGTGCCAGTCACAAACAGACTTTAACTTCACATATGAGATACATAAAGCCTATTTCAAAATAAGTTCTGGGTAACATTCAACCTGATTGAATCTTTGTGTTAATGTATTTGTTCAACTTGCACTCAAAATCTTTTAAACAGAATATCACTTTTTTATATTATTCATGATAATGTAATTCCTGCCTTTAATCTTTTCAGGATTTCACATTAAGTCATGCTATACAGTTCAGGGAAATTTGGATCATCCATTAATCGTAGTATTTGTACTTTTGTGTGCCTACTTTTGTCCATCTCTTAAATCAATCACTTGGCAGTAGCAAAGATCTGGGGATAGTCCAAGATGTTTAACTGAAGATGCCTTATTAAACTTGTTTCTGCTACAGCATGTATGGATTTGTGTAATGTGTGGCATACTGAAAAGAAAGTGATAGAAATATTAGCATAGTCATTAAATATGATCCTCTTAGAGTTTCCACTGGAAACATAGGCATGGATAAGTATATTAAGTGATGACATATGTTTAGTAGAATAATTAGCTAAAAACACCTGGGCTAATACAAGAAAACATGAGGCAAAATGATGTAGTCAAGTATTCGCTTGTAATTAAAGTTTTTCTACCAATCTACATACACCAAGGGACTGAATTAAGGTTTCATAAACAAGATAAATTTGGTATTTTCTCAAATTTCAAGGTTTTGGTTTGTTCTTTTATGTGAATGGTAGGAAGATGGAGGAAAGGACTGAAAACCTTACAGTGTTATTAGTTGTGGTTGGATTCTTTTCTTTGAAGTACTGACACTGTCCTTTGAACTAATCACTTCTAACTGTAATAACAGTTGTTTTTTTTTCTCAACAAGCCAACTCAGAGTCATTAGTGACTTATTTATATTAATTTAAAAAATATTTATGAAATAACAACAGTGTAGAAACTGAATTGTGTTTTTTCCCAGTTTTTTAAACTGATGGCTTTTCTCCATCCTGTTTTACTCCTTTTCCCCAAAAAGTCAGATTTCTTTTTCCTACACTCACTCTGATCTTTCCTTCTTTTGTCCTCTCTTCTCTCAGTTCCTTTCTGCCTCTCCCATCCTAAGTTATGTCTTTCAACTTCAGTCTTCTACACATTTTGTTTTATTCTTCTTTACCATAAAACTTTTAATTCTGATTTTCTTTTACTCTACCCCCTTTTTTTTTTTTTTTTTTTTTTTTTTTTTTTTTTTTTTTTTCCCCCTTCTTTT
>VZRZ01007068.1:658912-691412 GCA_013398175.1 Climacteris rufus
TTTTTTGACTTAGCCACAGCTCTAATTTGCTGAATTTGATATTAGAGTAGTGGGAATGAGATCCTGCCTGGCTTTCCCATACTGGCTATTCAGTCACTGCAGCAAACTGCATCTTCAAAGTAGCTCCATGGTCTGTTCCTGCAATGCTGGGCTGGAATTGGTGACTTATGAGGTCCTTCCCTGCCTTAGGGACTTGGAGGTTTCCCAGAAATCACTTGAAAGAAATTTTTGAAACTTCTGAAAATAATGTATTTTTCCCTCGTTGGCTTTTTGGAAATTATGAAAGCACGTTAGCTGAACTTTCCCATGTAAGCTGTGCCCCACATGGACATGTGTAACAGGAAACCTCAGTGAGAACAATTAGAGCTTGCTCAAGTTATGAGCAACTGTATTGAAGCCTTGAAATAGGAAGTGCCAGACACCATGAACTGGAGACTGTGTCACCATCATCACCATAAGCAACAACTTTTAATTTAAGAGATGGATAAAAATTATCCTACTGAGTCTTCAGTCCTGGAAATCCATTTATGGCTGTTCTGGGTGACTGACTGTGACAACACTTGTGTGTATGCCATGTTATTTTTCTGAGAGAATAGTTGGAGCTGAAAATATGTATTTAAAAGCTGAAGAGAAATAATCAGTTTTCATTTCTGCGTTTAGGCTTGTAACTACAGCAATATGTGGAGTTTTAGCAGTCAGGTTTCCAACTGAATCAAGGGTCTAATGTTTGGGCTCAGTATATACTGGTGAGAACAAAAAATTATTTGAAGTATAAGCATCTATTATAGTCCATGATCTTTATGCACTGAGACAGACCTAATGGCTAAAGTGCTGTATTCAATCTGATATTTAAAGAAAAATGTGCTTTTAACCATGATTTTAGTGAAAGCACGAGAGGCCATGGAGGCACAATGGGACAGATTATGAAAGACACTAAGACCCCTATTTATTGAGGTAGCAAAGCTGTATGTAAATTTTGCTTTTCATTAAAGCAGAATTAGTTTAACCCCAGTCATACAAAGGTTACTGTTTTCTACTATTTAGACAAACAACTTCCTACTGTAAATTGTGTTGTGATTTATATGAACAGACCCAGTTACAGAGATTTCTGTGCAGAAAATATACCTTCCACTCAATCATAATGAGAACTTTCAAAGTAATTGTGAATACATTTCTTAGATTTTGATGAAGTTTATTGTTGCAGAAATTCACATCAAATGCTCACTATTAGTCAAACATGTAAATTAACTTCTTTGCTTGGTTTTTATAGCTTTAATAGTAACCTCAAAAGCAACTGGTAGGCCTTGTACTCCAGGGACGTAACTGCAGCCAGCACAGTGACACAGTTCACCTGCTGGTGGTGGGTGATGATTGCAGTTTATAATGACTGTACATGCAATAATACCACTGTGTTCTTATTTACGGACTGAACACACACACTCCCATTTTGCTGTTTGCCCCAGCCCAGTCACACCCTGCACTGGGTGTTTTGGAACTTAAGCTTCAGATTCTGCAGCAAATTCGTATCTAACATGCATGTGACATTTACATTTATTTTGCCTTAGTGACTGCTGTTATTTAACAAGTAAATTGGATAATTGTGTGTGAATAAATTGCTTTTATTTGGATGTGAGGCCATATATACATCTTTGACTTGTTTCTGTGCGATGAATTTAAACTATAAAAAATCCAGTGGCATTAGCAAAGAGGACAGAACTGATCTTCTCAGTAGTGTCAAATGACAGGATAAGAGGAAATGGATAGAAAATGAAACACAAAATTTCATTTGGACATTAAAACCAAATTTTTACTCTGAGGGCGATAAAACATTGGAACAAAATGTCTGGGCTGGTTGTGGACTCTCTGTTCTTGGAGTTACTCAGAACCAAAGCGGACACAGTCCTGAGCAACCTGCTCCAGTGACCCTGGGCACTGTGGACTAGATGATCTCCAGCGGTCTCTTCCAACCTCAGCCATTCTGTGACTCTGTGAAATTCAGAAACTTGTCTGTCTGTCTGTCTATCTAATCTCACAGAAAAATGTGTTACATACAATATAATGTTGCTGCCTATTGCAGCACCAATAATAGGTTGACTTCAACTGCTTCTTTAGATCCTTCCTGTAAGGAAGCTGCACCTACACCAAAACAATGAACTTGGGAGATACTCTTGTTTCCCACTTGGCCTCTCCCCATAGTTATTGCTTATTTGCAGGCAGTTTAGTACAGTCATCATCAAGTTTGCCCAAGCTGTACAGTCTTTCTAAAAGCTTTCGCATTTTTACTGGGGGCAACTGTCAGTGGATCAGCAGCGAGATGCATCTTCTGGGAGAGCAGGGTAAATGCCTCTAAGAAACTAAACTGCACTAAAGAGAAGGGCAGATTTCAGCAAGCAAAGATTTGTTTTCATGATTAAATATGTGTTGTGTTAATCTGAGCCTTAAAAAGAACAGGTCTCGTTTCAGTTTAGTCGCAATGAATTGCAGTATCTACTGTGAAAACTGTTGCTATTGGATTTAAAATACCCATCCATTTTAGATATCTGGGGGTTAGCTAAAGGCTAAATTTGCAGATATTGTCTGTGACCTTGGTCAAGTCGGTTTTCCCATGATAAAATTAGGGTGGTATTTACTTAAGTTCTCTGAGTGTTGTTAAGAACAGTTCAAAGCTGCTTAATGAACCTCAGGTCCTACATTTATCTTCAGTGTTATAGAAGGTTCATAAATAGGCCAACAAGTCCCAGCTTGTATCCAAGAGAATTTAGGATGTGGAAATCTAGATATATGTGATCTATTTCTTCCCTGGAATGTTTCTTTTTATTCGAGATCTTGTGGAACTTTCTTACTTGGTTGTTTTTTGAAAGGTTGAACTTAAACTGTCAGGACTGGCCATCTAACTAAACTTCCACACTCCATACTTGTGTTTTTCATGTTTAAAGAAAAGTGCTCATCTTCGTAATATTTCTTAAATCTGGAAAAAGGATTTTGTTTGAGCTTCCTGTTTTTAGTTATGTATATTGCAAGAATATGTTGATTTGTCCTTTATTTTCTTAACACATTCACTATGGGATGCTGAATTTTAGAAAGTGATTTATGATGGCATCACCAAATGTCATTGTGCTGCTGCATGTGATTTCTTGGACTGGCATTGAGCCAGTTGTTTTGCTAAGTTGTAAATATTATTTTCAAAACAGCAAGATTTCTTTGTGGCATTTCAGAGTAATGGTGTAACTTAACATATTTGTGTTTATAATTTGACAAGCCTGAAAACATTAAACATTAGAGTTATTAAATAAGAGAGGAGACATTTGGAGATGTTTTCATAATGTTTTCCGACAGCATTATAATGAAGCCAAATCTAGAAGTATCTTAGTATCATAGATTTTTATTGCAATGAAGAGTCAAGAGAAAGAAATATGACATTGTTATTATTGACTACAATGCATAAAAAAGAAACATATTATGCTAAACTTTTCTGCTTTCTAAATCAAGCATATGTTATGAGGACATGTTACCGAAACATGGAAAAAGATGGTGATGGAAATAATGCCAATAATTCTATTTTTAATTCCATTAGATGAGATAGCATTTAATTTTATTTACCTTTTCAAGTTATTTACAACATGATTTTTTTTTCTTGAAACAGTTTTTTTATGAAGTACAGGGAACTGTGATGGTAAGATAAAACCCAAACAAGAAAATGTTCAGTAGCACAACTCCATGAGCCAGAGGTCCAGCCAAACCATGGCTATTAATCATCACCGTCCATTATTTACAGAGGATTCATTCATTGTTCCATAAAGGTATCTAGAGGGTCAATTAGAGACAACATACAGGATTTTTCAAAGACACAAGAGGGTCAATTAGGCCCTTCTTGTAATTTTCTGCTTTAACAGCAAATGCCAGCCTATCCTGCAACAGATAGAGTGGAGGTTAGAATTAAATAGTGAGGATTTTTTGTTTAAGCTGTTACTTTGCAGCTGGTTTGAATTGGAGCCTTGTCAGTCCTTGATCAAAACAAAAGAAAAAAATTATCCCTGCTGTTGATGAGAAGAACAGATTTGGTTTTGAGTCAGAGTACTGCAAGTGCCCAGGAAATATCTGAGATAAAACCGTCTGTTCTTATCATACAAGTAAATAATTTCTCTGAAGGTACAACCAGACAAATATTGCTAAATACTACCGTTTAAAAATTAAAAGCATTTGATGCAGAATACTGTTTGTAATTATTTTGGCATTAACTGCTCACTTAAAGCTCTGAATCAATAATAGATATGAGATCTTAATATAAACAATTGCAGTGGCATTCGTTAAGGCATACACAGTTCTTTTAGGATAGAAAGGAAGTAAAATTAGTGTGTATATATATATATATATGTTTAAATCCACAGACATATATATGTACACATACCTCAAAACTCTTCCAAACTAGCAGATAATTTTGGTGAAATCACCTCCCTGGCTTATCCTTTAGCTGAGGACAGAACAGCTCTTCAGCAGATGTAAGGCTCCTATGAACATGTGCACCATATGTACAGTAGCCGTATTGAAGTTATTTTTCTTTCAATTTCTCTTTTCCTGAGAAATGGTTGTTAGTTGGCATTCTCTTCTATATAGGTCTGAAAATATTGGGCTATTTTTTCCTCTAAACTTTCATTCAATTACATTGCTACTGTTTTCAATGCTACTTAAGTCTGTTCTAGCTGAAAGCAGCCTCTATGACTGTAGTGTGTTAGTCTTGTAAAGATTTTTATCTTTACAAATGGGCTTTTTGGAATGTCCGAGTATTTGATGGGCTCCTGTGAGAGTAAATCTCTGAGTGTGCTGCATCGGTTTGATCCTCATCGTCCTCTGAAACCCCCTATTCTCTGTAGGGTTTCAGCAGAGAATTCTAACTAATGACTCAGGGCCAAATTCTGCCCTTCGATGCAGGCGTGTAATTCTCACTGATTCCAGAGGGACTTCCATGAGCATATCAGAGAACACAATTTCGTTCTTAGTGTGTGAAATTATAGCACAAATGGACAAAAGAATCTCATGCACATTCATCTTAGTGACCCCAAGCATGCAGGAACGTGATACCAATCCTCCTGCTTTTCTCTTTGCTCAGTTTGTGCTGGTTTGTGTAGATCACCCTAATTCTTCAGCTGTCACCTGGGTCTACATTTTTTATATTGTTTTGTCTTCAGAAGTTTGCTATTATGGTGCTTCAGTGAAATTAGTGACATTGAAACAAATGCTTCTTTAAGTAGCATTAGTAACAGACACTTGTAAAAGCTGTTTTTTTTTCTTTCCCTGGGAAATGATGGTACATGAGCAGTCTTGTTCATATTCCATAGGGAATTAGTTTGCAAAGAAAGAAGACAAAGATGGATGTGTGAGTGCATGTCTCTGAAGTGGTTTAATACATACAGATACACAGAGAGAAGAGAGGTGGGCTTGCATCACACTTTTCCTCTGTGACAGTATGATGTGAGGAGGCATTTTGCCTACATGTGAATGGAACAGGTATCTCCTCTTTGTAGCAGTCTATCTCTCATTCTGCTCTCAGATTTTACTTTAAGCGTTGTCCCTTTTAGGTTCTTTATGGTGCAAGAAATCAGTTACTAATTCATTTTTTGGCAGTATTTTTCCCTGCTTCTTATTTTTTTAACTGAGCCCTTCCACAATGAAGGTTGTGATTATTTTAGTATTCTGTTTTCAGGAACAGATCTAGTCTTGTTCTGCAGATGTAAAAATATTGGAGCTAACTCAGTGAGCTTTGATGGACTTTTACACGTCTTGGTTACTGAAATACAGTGCCAGATCATAGACAGGCACCAAATTTCCTTGACATCCACTGTTTGTACTCAGGACCTACATGCAAGGAAAATCTTCCTGTTTTTGCATTTTCATTGTGGGAATTTGTGTCATGTCTGAAAACTCTGGACTGGAAATTTTGTATTTCTTGAACTGACTGCTTGTTAGGCCTTTGCATATTTGTGTTGAACTTGGGATGTATCTGGCTGCTTCCCCCTTCTGCCTCAGCCCTTAGCAGATAGATTTATCTTCTAGAGCAGTGTCATGGAAGACTTAACATTCCCAAAGCAGGTGTTTAGACACTTTCTGTTTGTTTTTTGACAACTCTGTCCAATGGACCTTAGTATTTTTTTGTGCTTTGATTAAAACTGTTCACCAAAATCAAATTGGTTTAGATGTATATGAGGAATCTCAGATATCTTCAGTGTTATACAGAAATGACTGTCTTTAGTGTATGCCATGTTTTTAATTTAGTGACTTTAATTTCCTGGCATGCTGCCTTTCATGTTCTAGGTTTCAAGCATCTGAGTTAGTCAACCCCTTGAATCTCTGCTTCCATCTCAGCTTTTTAAAAGACATCTTGGTGCTGTAGTACAAAGCCTATCATTTATATCTCCCACAATTGTTTTAGTATCCACTTTAGTTTTGGATTCTGTTCAAGACAGAGCAGAATTTATATTGCAACTCATGCAGCAGTCCTCATATAATGAATTGCGTTGTTTATAAAAATTCCTGTTTTCAAATTGTCTGCTAAGTCTTCAGAAAGCTCATCACTTACCCAGAGTTATTTCTGAAGCTATTTGTGGAATCACCATGATTGTCTGGGGAAATCTAATTTATAATTTTGAACATATAATTTATACATCACTCTGCCAGAGCTTTCTTTAAAATCTGTTTTCAGATGTGAATTGGAATGATTGGTGATATTAATTTTGCTCCTTTAACCCGAAACTGTAGTTGAACACATAATCCACAGTGATTTATTTTTACATAATATTCCATTTTCCTATTTGTGTAATATCTACAGGCAGATAGTCATTTTCTCAAGCTGGTTCATTAATTAGATTTATTGGATAGATGTCCTTTGTTATTGTTTTGTAACTTATGTATTGATCTCTATTATATGAAATTCTGTCTTTGGTGTTCGCTTACAGTTGGATAGAAGACTCACATAAATGTCTGCATTTAAACATGAGGGTTTGCACATGCAAACTGTCCTCAAGGAACACTTGGACCTCTTTACTCACTTGCACAATCATAAAGTTTTGTAACTTCTATATGACTGCAACATCCCCTTCCCCGGTGTGTTGTTTTTAAGGCCTGTATTGGTATTTTTCTTTATTAGTTGCCAAATAAAAATAAAAATTAAAAACCAAGAAATCAGTGTGTAGTCATCTTAGAAGCAGGTAAATTTATGCAGGGAGATGACTAACAGCTCTTCATAGTCTGCATAAACTTCAGATGAGTTGGAAATAGAAACTGTATCATATTTTGTGCCTATTTGGACTATTTGCAAAACAGGGAAAATAATGTTTACTCATATTTCATTCACAAAGGAGAACGCCTTGACTAAAGGAAAAGAATTGTCATTCATTAGAGTAATTTTCAATAAAAATAGGGGAGGTTCCTGGTTCCTTGTTGTGATATCCATGGTTGTGTTCGGTGCTGCTGTTTATTTTCCAGTTCAATAGGACATAACTCAGTTCTAAAAGAAAGGTAATGTAATGTGTTCTATAACTACACTACAGCAAGGAAAACTCTGAATAGATAGTAAAGGAAAAATAATAAAGTTTCTTGTGTTGCGTTTATGTTGTCTCTCCCAGGGCTTTTCACACTGTCATATCCACAGGGAGGTGTTGAGCCCCTGTACAGGCACGTTGTGGCTGCCCATGTTGTGTTCCCATTCCCCACAGTGTATCCCTGTTCAAGGTGTTTTAATTGCTTCCCTTGTAAAATCAACATTGCAAAACTGCTCCATCAGAGCTAAAGCTGTGCAGATAAAAATAAAGAGGTGGAAGAAGTATCACTCAACTATTGAGCCTGCTAGAAAACTGAGCTTTTAACTGCTGCACTAAGCCTTTGTATCCACTAAAGTGCCCTTCACCAACTATCTGCGCATTGCTAAAGTCCTTCACAAACATTTTTTTATGGTCAGATTCAACTACTCTGACGTGAGCTGAGAAGCACCATATGCTTCAGGTAACCTCTCTAAAGCAGTTGCCAGTGGGACCACTTTTGTAACTGCTCACCAATGTGAGCAGAGGTTACACAATCTCACCCATGGTGAATAATAATGTCAAAGAGCCATTAACAGTGCAGAGTGACAAAGTGTGGAGAGATCCATCAGCTCATCCTGTGTTTAATGAAACAGAAATGAACATCGTATTGCCCTTGTTTTCTGTCAGATTTTCCAGGTCTCCATGAGGCTTATTAATCTTAGGGTGTAATGGAAAATGTGTTGCTATGTTACATACTACAGCAGCCTTTGTGCTGGCAGGATTGAAGGCATTATTAGTCTTTGTCTTATTTACATACTGTACTTGGGTGCGTGCTGCCCAAGAGCATGGTGGAGAGGTGAATTCTAAAATGTTTGTGGATTTCTGAAGTGTGCTCTAATGTATATGGCCAGATGGCTCTGTGGTAAGTAATTTTGACCTGAAGTAATGATCAGAAGCCACCTTTTTGAGAAACACTGTCAACGTGCACTACAGTCCTTGGAAATTTACTGCTGTGAAAAATGCAAAATACATTGCATTTTAGTGCACCCCAAAATGAATGTTTCCACGTTTCTGAAGGTGAGCTTTCAGGCTCGCAGAAACAAGAGGTAAAAAAGGAATGGGTAAATGGTATTATTGTCAAATACTGATTTCACTAAGTATATAATAAACTTTCACAATTGCTTTTATTTTTTAAATATAGGGCCAGTTTCAAATAAGCTCTGGGGAAAACAATCTCGTGCTTGAGATCTTGTGACTGTCATTCTTTAATAGCTAGAAAAAAACTAAAACTGAAAGCTGTTATTCCTGTTAGGAAAAATCCCAGCTTCCAGGGACAGAAAAATAACCAAAGTTCTCAGAACCATAGAATCACAGAAAATCCTGAGCTGGGAAGGACCCAAAAGGATTATTGAGTACAACTCCTGGCCCTGCAAAGGGCGGCCCAGCAATCCCACCCTGTGCCTGAGAGTGTTGCCCAAATGCTTCCTGAACTTTGTCCAGCTGTGACCCTCTCCCCGGGGAGCCTGTGCAGTACCCAAACACCCTCTGGGTGAAGACCCATTTTCTAATATCCAATCAGCTTGGACCATATGATGATATTGCCATCTAGCAGATGCCACTACAGTGAGATTCTTGGGCCTTATTTTCAGCATGGATCACTCACCAGGACCTTTGTACAGATTCAGCATCACTGGGGATGAGAAATGATTGCAAAATAGTGCTTCTGAGAGTCAGAAGATGTATCATATCTCTGAATACTATTTTATATTTTAATAATAAGGATGTTTTAATTTTATTTGAAGAATTAATAGCCCAGTGAAACTGCAGATTTTTGACTCATGCAGCTTTGGAAATTTATAAGATTGAACAGAAATATCATGTATTTATTAGAAGCAGAGGAAATATTTACATTTGGCGGCATATCCATTATGTAAGCAACAATCTTTTTCTCTTTTTTTGCCTTTTATTTCTCAGCAGACTGTGTTTATCAGCAAGGTATGTGTTGATACAAGTTTCATAAAGAACGAGCTGTGTGTAGACATTGCAGCAGTGCTTCCCAAATGTTCCCGGAGTCATTTAGGTTTGGTTCGAGCCTGTTTGAGGCTCCTGGTGGTTCAAACAAACCCAGGGCTGGGAGTCCCTCACCTCCCTCTGCAGTGACAGGCACAGAGAAGGGCTCAGGCTGAGGGGAGATGAAGAGTACTGGGGTTGGGATGGGAGAGGAGCTGTTGGTGCCCGCAGAGATGTGCTGAGATCTCTGCTGAGTCTCCCTGCCTATGGATCCCCATCACTCCCTGTGTCCTGGTGCAGCAGCATCGGTGATAACAGAGATGGGCACTCTGATAACAGAGATGGGCATTTGAGTGCCACAAACTGGGGGCAGAAACAAAGTTTTGGTGTCCTCAGCTGGCTGCTGCTGTAGGCAGTTGTGTTGTTTCCCTGTGCCTGGCATTGGCCAGGATGCTCCTTCTCCTGCAGGATAGCTTGTTTTGTTCTGCTGGGAGTTCTGCACCTTTCTTTTAGCAGGCGGGACAATTATGAAGTAATTTGCATAACATATACACTTTGCCAAATTTTGAAAATTGCCATGTTTGAAAAGGAATGGCTGCCATGTGCAATGCCACGCTGATTAATCACAATTAGGGACAAAATACAGCACTTTTATTAAGCTTCCAGAGAGTTAGCAAAATTAGCACTTCCTGAAGTGATGGGAGTAATTCCATTAGTGAGAATTCCCACTGAATATGTGGAATTTCTGTGCCATTTTAGAAATAGTTCTCACACTTTTGAAGATGTTCTTATAGCTGTATGGAAGTCGCCTACAAGAACATTGCTGCTACATTTGCATACTGACAGCATCATGTTAGGAGCTAATTACTTTTTTTTTCCTCATGTGGTTCTAGGTTAGATAAATGCTGATGTAATCACAGTTTAAAAGATACACAAACCTGTGCATTTTACTGAAAGTCATTTAGCGGGCCAAATCTCAGACTAGAACCTGTCATTATAGAATTTCTAAGTTTTGGGGACCTTTTTGCAGCTTCCTCCATCTGTACTTACTCTGACTCAGGAGTGTTTATGCAACTTTACAGGACATTGCAACTCTTTTCTTTGCCAGTGGTAGAAGTGACTGATGACAAATGAATATCTTTTTACAATAGATGAATATATTTAAAGAAAGATAGTAAATTATTCTAGGATGGAAGGAACCACCATATTTTCAGTGACCCCAGAACTGTTCCTACATCAGAGGTAAGTTGTCAGATAAATACTCCCAAGGTTACTATCAGGGCAGGGAATCGCTTTCATTCTCAGTCACACTGAATGCTCAGTTATTCCCTACAAAACAAGTACAAAATGACATCCTAGATGCTACCTCAAGTTTACAATTTCAATCTTGAAGCCTGCCTCTCCCACAAAAGTCTCTAGATGGCTGTGCCAATGTAGTGTTTTAGCAATAGGACTGCATTTTTCCCTGTTTTATCTTGTATGGAGTAACTACTAACTGAGAAATAAAGTAAGTGAGAATGACCCTTTTGGCTGGTGATGGTGGCTTTTACCTGGGAAGTGGGTCACTGGGGCTCAGTATCTGCTTCAGTGAGGCTTTAATTACCTACAGAAAGTGGAATTGTAGGAGGAGGGGATTGAGCAGCCTCAGCCACTGCACAGCTACCACCACCGTGTTCCAATCCCCGCAGGCTGGGAATGGAATTAAACCAGGTTACTCCCACATCACCAGTAAGAGGCAGATGCCTCTGACAGAATTGTGAATCTAACCTTGTTTTCTGGTGGTTTTCTGTAAAACAGCCAAACCCAGGATGTTTTGTTGTGAATTCTGCAGTATATTTTTTTCTGAAAAATTAGACATTAACAGGAAAATTTATTTCATAATTAAAAAAAAGTTCAGGGTTTTAAAAAAGTTGTTTTATGAGAACTAGCATTTTATTTGGTTTTCTTGTGTCAGCTAGAAGAAGCTCAGTATACTTTGAATCTTGCCAATGAAGTTAGGTATAGGTAGTTTGTACCATATAATTTATATTCTGTGCATCACTAACACATCGCACACTTAAAATGTAAATTTATTTATAAATATGCACACATACATAGTATATGTTTGTTATTTTAGATTTATGTAAAATATATTGATGTCTAGTTACAGTAAATTTTATAAAATTACTGACAGATTTCTGTTGAACTGTGGCCAGATGTAGTAACCTCTGAGGAGTTTCCCTTTTCTTCATCATTGCCTCTTTGCTGCTTAATGTTAAAAACCTTGTTTTTTCCCCTTCTCTTTAAAAAAAATGAACATTATCATAATTTGTTCAAAATAACATGTGTAAGCTATCAATATGTGATATATTTCAGTGCTCATAAAAGTAAGATTTCTAGATAAACACCAATAGAAATAATTTTAACCATGTAAAAAAAATCAATTTTCATAAGGTTACATCTTTTTACTTCTCTGTATATACAAAAACTATATTAAAAGAGAGATTAAATTTTACTCTGCAGAGTAAAATGCAAACAGAAAATTATTTTTCATTTTTCAGTGCAAGCAATGGATTATCATTTATTTATGAGAGTTTTTTTAATCTAGAATATATGGAAATCTTTTCTTGAAGCACAATGTAATATTGAATTGGGAATGTTGTCTGACAGTTTTCTTCTTACAGTTGCACAGAATGTTTCTACTGTATGAATTTTTTAAAGAGGCTTCAATATACTCTGCGTTTTAAAGGGGGGAAGTAATCAGGGTAATCTTGGAGAATCTTTAAAATGTGCCTCCTCTATCCCTTCATTCTTCAAATAAACTTCTGCACAAAAGACCAGGCTACAGCAGCTTTTGCCACCAAGGGAAATGTCCAGATACTTTTCACTGTCCCAGTGTATCTGCATGCTGGAGTTCACTTCTGTGGCCAAAACACGTACTCACATTTTCATCTCTACTGCTTTTTATTCTTCTATGGGAACATAATCAGTACAGAGGGCTGGATTTTAATGAGAGTTTGAATCTAATGGTAAATGGGTCCAGTGTTTAAATGGTTTATTGCTTTTTGTCAGAGAATGTATGGTAGAAGTCAAATTAAAAAGCTGTTTTATCCCCCAGAAGTTTTTATCCCTCAGGACAGCACTATCTTTTTTGGGGATTGGGTATAACTCCCCTTGTTGTCAGAGGAAGTGACCTGCAGAGCTCCTGAGCTCGCTGTGCCCCTCCAGAGCTTTAAGTCCGTAGGTGCATAATTGGGAGGATCCTTAACGAGCGTTGGTAAACAGCATGTCCAGCTATTGCAACAGACTTGTGCTCTGAAACATGTCTTGGACGTTCTAGTTTGTAACAGGGACCAAAGGTCAGCCCGTTGCATTTGTTTTCCTAAAAACCCCAGTGTAAATCAGGCCCTGTGTGACGTGGGCAGGTAGTCAAAACAAAGGACGGAACAAAAGATGTGGAACAGAACATCTTTATTATGAATAAAATGATCTATGACAGTGTGCCTTATAATTCCATGTTTTAGGTATTCATAAATTGTAGAGACAGAAAGATGTAATGCTAACCTATTCATTTAGGTTGGTATGAATTTTACATTAAAATGCTTACAGTTTTTATACATTAAAAGAGCCCTTAGAGAGAAATGAAGCCAATTAAGGAGAAATAAAGACCTGTGTGTCTTTCTGTATGTATACCTTCATCTAAATGCAGTTGTATAAACAATAGAAAATCAAGGCTTTTATGCAGCAATTGCTTTTCCCTTTCCTTTCTTCAACAATTACCTGTATACTAATCATTATAATTTGAGTTTTATATGGAGAAAATAACATCTTTTTTATGCAGAGAAATACTGTGACAGAAAATAGTTTTCTCTGAATTTGTTTAATGCTTAATACCATGGTGTCCAGATAATAAAGTATTTTGTATTAATTTCAAGCAGATGTTCTGCTTTCATCTCCAGCTTTTTCTTGTACTCCATTGTACTGAACTCAGGAATAGTTCTGCCAGTCTCTATTTTTGTTGGTATTTTTACATTGCTTTTATCAGAGCAAATAGAAGTTTTATTTGGGACCAGATCCCAGACTGATGAGTCTGTATAGCACTTCTCACTGCAAGGAAAGGGAATATGGGAATATCCATTATATAAGGAATAAAAGCTTTTACGTGCTGAATCTAAACTTTCTAGGGAAGCTAATTTTCACATAGGTTCCCTGTAAGCCAATTTCTTCCCTCCAAACATGGCTAGTGCCATATGCTTCAAAAAAAAGGAGACTGTAATGTAATCTACATCCCTGACTTCATTTCTTCCAGAGTGTAACTTAAGCTGTAAAGCAGGAGATAACACGGAGTCTGAGGCCTGGCTGTGCGGAGCTCAGTGGTGTTCGATAAGGGTAATGGCCCTGCAGGAAGGAGCCATGGTGTCTCTCAAGGTTCCTCTGCGTTGGGGAGATCCTGCCCTGGCTCCTGTCGCCGTGGGTCGATGCGGGGATACGATGCCCTGGCTGTGCCTTGGCTCACGGCCTTCCCAGAGCTGGCCTGGCAGCCCCCGGGCGCTGTGGGCAGTGGGCGCTGGGGCCGAGTTGTTGTGTGGCTGCCAAAGATGGAGCTGCCACTCCTTCCCCCTTCCCACGTACACTGTCCTCACAGCACGGTGATGAACACAAGGAGTGGCTGCTGGGGCTCTCTATGAAATGTGGGCATGAAGGTTTTGCAGTGCCTACATTAATGTTATACCTGGGCTGGGTTTTAATTTTTGTCAGGAGGAACCACCAAAACTGAAGCAAGCTGGCTTTTGACAGCTCTGCTGTGAGCTCATCGTGACCGTGTTGTTTTGCCATTACAGGAGATAACAAAATATGGACTTTGGATTGCAGGTTCAAAAGAACAAGCCCGCAAAAATCAGCCTTATGTAAGAAAGAGAATCAATTTGAGACAGAGCCCAACAGAAAAAGTCAGTTTGTTAAACACAGATAATTCTGGAAGTCCTTCTCCTGTTCAAATTTTATAAAAACACATCGTGGTGCATTTGGCATTCTGGTCATAGAAAGAAAGAGCTATTTGTAAAAAGTTACATATGGTCATCCAAACTAATTGCTAAAACGACACTACATTAATTGGATAATTAAAGATTGTGAACATGTGGCTATTGTATTCCTTGGGCATTACGCCAGCAGTTTCTGTGGCTGGAAAAAGGTCTGTTAACGTGCTGTATCCTTTTTCATAAAAATAAATAAGCAACAAGGGTCTTAAATTTAGATTAGAAAGACTTCATATTTTTAAATTGAGTTTTAAAGCACGTTTATGATTTCCATTGTGTTTATGTTTTAACACTTTTGAACGGTGGCAGCTTTGATTTTTTTAGCATCCATCTCACAAATTAATAGTATTGATTTTTGTTTTAGATTTATTGTTAGCATTTTGGAAAGTGTTCTGTAATTGTTGATACTTTGTAACATGAGACCTAGTGCTCCCTGGTTTATTTTGAAGAGGATGAGAGTTGGCACTCAGTTTGAAGAACTTTGTAATAGAAGTAAATTGTCCATGTGCTTTACCTTTACCTATCAAGGTTATTTGTCAGAAAAATTATGTTTGGTAAGTGAGATTTGTTTTAGTGGGTGACACACAAACTGCACAAATCCCTGTGCCAACTAGTCATTTTTTTTTATTTTTTAAAGGTTTTTTGCATGTTTTTGAGGTTTTGGTTATTACTTTCCTTATTCTTAATTTGAAAGTAAAATCTGTGATCTCAAAATGACCTTAAAGTGACTGACCCCTAAATCCAATCACTCCAGACTCCTTTGAAAATTGACAAATATGTCAAATTTACCTTTGACTATCAAAACATTTAAAAAGTATTTCATTTGCTAGAGGCAGTAATAATTCTTATGTTAGTATTTATTGTTCCAGTGTGATCTGGTCTCACTAATTTGTTGATATCCACGCTGTGAGTTTGTAGCAATATAATCTTCTTCTCATTTTACTGTGAATTACCAATTTTGAAGAGTAAAAAAATTCTGGATGAGCAATTTATTGATTTGTTTAGTCTGAGAAGAAGGTTCACAAATGGTCAATATGTAGTCTAAAGGGTGTCAGAGGCATAAAAATAAATAGATCCATGTTTTTTATTTTTATGTTTTGTGGCTTGCACTTGCTTGCTTTGTTTTGCTTTTGTATTAATTTTTTTAAGTCAGTTGTAACAATCATTTTAATGACAGGAATGCAAAGGCACTGAGGTGGAAGAAATATAGGAATACTTCTTATCCAGACAAATAATCATAATTACACTTTTTGTTTACTGGTTTTAACCAGAAAAATGTACCGTGCTTCCATATATTCACTAAGTTCAGATAAAAATTGTCATTAGAAGGCATGATTGCCTTATTTTTCTCGGATAAGTTTTTTTTCAACAAAACTTCTACAGCAGTGTGCATTGTACACTTGTGTGTTCATATCCAAACCAATACAGGGGTAGTTTCATGTTTGTGTCAAAACTGCAGCATCACTTGCACTCCAACCATATTATTATCTGTTATATTGTCACAGTCATGTCAAAATAACTAATGAAGATAAACTTGTCCAGACAAAAGAATAAGGGACACTCTGAATTAGCTGAAATTGCAAATTGCAACCAAAGAGGTCAAGGGAAGAGAAAGTATTTCTGTAGATGGAATTCCATCCAAACTTTGTTGGATGCTGTTTTCTGTGTGTTTGGAAAAAATGAGTTGAATCATTTGTCTAAGCAGTTGGTGTTGCATTAGAGATCAGCTGACTGAGATACAGTGTACTTTACTCTTTCCTATGAAAACTATCAAGATGCTTCAAGAAAGGAAAATATGAAAAGTGTGTTTATGGGTGTATCTGAAGAACTGATGACAGGTGTAATGTACTTGGCAAAAAATACCAGATTTACTTAGATACTTAAATTTTATTGAAATAAAAACCCCATAAAGTTGGCAAGCAGTAGCAGTACCTTGTTTTATGAAAGAGCCTCAAATGTCTTTGCAGGTGCTGTGGCATTTCTAGTAAGTGAGCAAGGACAGTTTGTGCTTTTGACTAAAGCTGTTTCCAGATTTTGAGATTCATTCATCACAATTTTGAATAACAGTCTATTCACTGAAAGCTTTCAGAGTGGGAGGGTTAAGAAAAGTGAGAATTCCCTGTGATAGTCAAGGAAGTCAATAGAAGCTGAGAAGACACAGGGAGATGGGTGTCCACTCCTGGTTTTTGGCTGCCTTTTCAGTTTCAGCACTGGAGAGTCATCTGAAATTTGTGTTACCCTGTTGAAGCTTCATCTCTGAGCAACACGTACAGCACGGAGGCTGCTTGTGCACAGCAGCACAGGGGTGTGATGCCCATTTTTTAAGTCTAAATGTTCCACATATATTATTTGTTTGCCACTGCTTGAATGCAATTCAGCAGCTGACCCAGCAAGGGGAGCTGTAGATTAGTGTGGACAGTTCTGTGGCTTCACACACCAGAAATTCTCAAACAAGGGCATTTTCTTGAAGGTCTCTCTATTTGACTAAACTTTTGAATTTTCACAGTAATTTCAAGGGAGCGTTCCATAAAATATTTGACTGCAGGTTGTGTGAGACAGCTGTTTATTCTCTCTCAGCCCACCCCACCTCCACCCACAAATTAAAATGTTTATAAAGCCGTGCTGGTTCTGTCTAATAATAAAACAGCATCAATATCTGTGTGTGTGATATCAGTTCATCTGGTCCTGGATAATCTGGCACAGGAGTCAATGAACTTAATGCAGTATTGGTAATCCAAAAGGGTTTGAGTTAAGTGTTTTTGACATGCAGAATCAAGAGTCAAGGGCAAAGCAGACTTTAAATATTCCTTCAGCATAGTCTGGTAGGGATGTAATTGAATACCTCAGGTAAAGTGTCTTATCAGAACTAAAGCTGGTTAGTGTCTCATTGCCAAACAGGAAGGTGCTGTGTGTCTTCTGCACACAAGTGCTCCTTTGACATTGTTGAAAGTCCTTTGGGGTCTCAGTTCACACTGCAAATTCTGTCAGGGATGCATTTGCATGTTATAGAATAAATTCTACTTCATCCAGGTTGCTCCATGGCACAGTCCTTGATCTAGCATTTTAGTAGTTAAAGCCAAAGCAGCTGAAAGATTATGAGAAGTACAAACAGGAATCAGGAAAGGAATAAATATTGCATGTTTGTGTTGTTAATGTGATATAAATTTTCATAGTAAAATGCAGAAATGTTTCCACTCAGGCTAGATTTATAGCTCATATGTTCCTTTAAGAGGCATATGGAGAGAATTTAGTGAAAAGACATGTATCAGGAGACTAAACTGCCAGAAATTTTCTATCACAATCTATCTCTGGGGTTGAGAAGGATTGTGCAGAGGAAGAAGCCTGAGCATAAACAATGTGTTCAAATGTCTGTGAACAGACGAAGTTTTATGACTCTGATTTTGCCATATCTTAAAGCTGCATTATGGGTGTTTTGATATTTGGTGTTTTCATTGAACAGCAGCTCCTACAGCCATGCAGTTTGGGATAATTCTCATTGCAAGTAAAGGTCTTCCCTCCTGTGAATGTGGGGAGTATTTTGATAAGGTAGAGGGCTGAGGCACACATTCAAATAGAAAGAGTTCAAAAGAGATAAATTTTGCTTCCTATTTTTAGTTTATTTTTGGTTTTATTAATAAGCATATTGAAAAATTAAGGCATTGTTATTTGGTCCTTTAATTTGCATTTTTGCCTTTGTTGATAGTGGTCTTTTAGACTTCAGTGTGCATTTTGTTAAAGCAGAACTTGCTAGGGCGTGACTTGTTTTTTCCATCTATAAAATACTTCAGTATTTTTGGGGAGATGCAAAATAATTATAAATGTGAATCAAAATTTTGCCATTAATTCACGATGGACAGAGCCCATTTGGATTTGTTTTAACTCTTCATTTGAATGTGAAAAGTAAGAATTGTTAGATAAGGAGAGGATTTTGATATCACATTGATCCAAATCTGTGTGGATTGTCAGGAATACTGTTAAAATTTAAAAGGCAGTGCTAGACCAGGAACCAGTTTGATTTCATAGGAATGATAACTGTACTCCTCAACATTTCAGCTGTGCTTTAATAGTGGAGCTACTGGAGTACTCTTGGGTCTGTGTTAATGGAGACATTGGTTTGTGAGACAAATTTGTCCTCAAAACCGTGGGGAAATAAGGTTTTTGTTGTTTTGAGTTTCAATTTTTCTCTTTTAATATTTTCCCATTTTTTATTTGTGTATGCTAAATGTTTAAAAGATACATTTTTCATAAAATAAAAGAAGGAAAGTCACTTGTAGCAAGAGCTGTATTTCACAGTAGTACAACATATACTGTATTAAAAATAATATCCCTAAAGTCTTGTATACACAGAAAACATGGTAGATATGTTTAGAAATAAATATGCTCAAGTTACCAGATTGATTCCTGGGGTTGAAATAATTCTGTAGAAGCATTTATTGCAGAGCTCACCCAGACTGCATCACTTACAGGAGTCTGGCAAGATGGAAAAAATACAACTCTCAAATGAACAAATCTCAAGCAAGTAATATTCACCTTTTTTCATTTTGCTTTCCATTCATAATTTATTCTAAACTTATGTGAATCTTTCAAAATAACTGTCTTATTGATTGGAAACAAGCTATAAAATGTCGTTATAAGAGTAATTCACTTTTTCTCTCTGATTACTGTAAATAGACACTGATCAGGCAAAATGCTATTTTTTCTTTTCTTATATTGTGTGATTTGTACCATTATGCATGGAAAACAGCATAAGGAAAATGTCACAGATGGAGAAGGGCATTTATCATGGGTGATATCTTGTGTGTGTACAATGCAAGATGAAGGATTTTATACCTATGCAAAAGGCAGGGCACTTCTTGGTCTATGTTGTAAAACTTCTGCCAAAGCCTTTCTCATATAAGTGTAAAATGTTCTAAAACATAGGAACTCGCTGCTGTCAGGAGCCACTCAAATCATTAAATTTCCGTCTTATATGTGCATTTACATGCATTATCTTGTATAAGATACAATTCCTGTCTAGAAATTGCTATTTCCAAAAAATATGAACCAATTTTTACAGGTGGGTGGTGCACACGCACTGCTAATAAAAATGTACTTGAGGAAGTGGTAAAGCAGCTTCCATTTTTCACTCCTTTGGTAATTAAGGATCCATCCATTTTCAACAATTCAACCTTTATACACTCGGAGAGGGGTTCTTTGATAGGGCTCTGAATGATGGATGTTAAGAATCAGGAGACCTAAAGAAGTTTGTGCTCTATATCACTAGAGGAATGAAACCAGTAAATTTAGAAGATAGAGTAAGAAAGCTTGTGTTTGTTGGCAAACTGTTACCCTGACTAAATCATGGCTGTGATTCGTGTGTAGGTGTATTTGAGAATTCCCAGAGGTAATATTGAAGAATTATTAAAAGGGTCATTTTTCAATAAATTAGCCAATGCTGTTGTGCACATTCCTGGCAAACTGCAGAGATGCTTGAATTCCTTTGGATATGTGCATGTTTGGAAAGCTCTCAGAAAGTTGTGGTATGCTGCCTGCAGTAAGGCAAATGAGAAATGGCTTCCTGGGAAGTAGCAACAGTTCTTGTCTTTACTGTGAATTTCTGTTGAATTTTGTAAGGAGATTTGCCACTTCTAAATTTTCAGCAGCTTTGGATTCTCTCTAAGTTTTGAGCACTAAGGACTCTTCTAGGGCAAGGAGCTTTGGAGCAGTAAAAGTTGCTGGCTTATACACTTCCTTTCTATAGATTGTGTGGGTGTGAAGAACAGTGTCCAATCTCTTCACATATTTGTAAACCTGTTGTTTTTACTCTCCTCACTTAAATTTCAGTAGTAACTGCTGGGCCTTCCTTGTTCTCTTGCACTTGGTTCCTATTGCACCACTGCCAGTATCGGAACTACTTTTTATTAAAGATATTCTTCATGGAATCAACTGGGGAAGCCAAATAAAAAAAATAAATGGAAAATATAAACTGAAAGCAAATAGTGGAGAATTTTCAGTGTTAGTTATTGATTTCCTTGATTGTGAGCACACAGGAACGCTGACACTCAGTGTACCTAATTGTGATTTTATTGACTATCATTTCTACCTTGTTTATACTGCCAGGGTTTGTTGGTCGCTGTGACTGATGGTTTTCACTCATTCCAAGTCTTGCAGCTCTGACCAAATCATCCTTTGTTTTTTTTCTTTGTTCCCCAGGTTAGAAATATCTTGATTCTACTTAATTTATAAATCTCCCACCACCAGACCAAGGTGCCAAATCTAGAGACTGTGCTTAGCCTGTAGATAGGCTGGACATCTGTGGAGGTTTTGATCTATGAGGAAACAGGGAAGAGGCAGAGAAAAAGGGAACATTAATAGTTTTCAGAAATGGTGTAATGTGGGGAGGTGTGGGTGTGTGGGAATTGGTTTGGGTACACCCCTGCCTCAGGAGCCCTGGCTCCTGCTGGGGCTCCCCTCCTGGAAATCTGCTGTCTCAGCACTTGCAGAGGTGGAAAAGACACATAGAATAGTGCAGTTCACTATGATTTTTTCTTTCTTCCCAGTGCAATTTGGGATACTTCCCTGATAGTCAGTGTCTGCCTTTTTCCCAAGATGGATCCTGACAATATAATGGGAGAGATGTCTACTTTCAGCCTTCTACATGACAAGAAAAAGCTATTATATGAAAAGATATTTTCTAAGTTCTTCCCCTACCCACACATCCTGCTGTAGGGGAATTAGAAACCTTGGCATGTATCTTTCCTTCTTTAATCTAGTTATGTTGTAACAAAAAAGCCTCAACCAAACAAAAAAAAGGAGTGGGGAGCAATTTACCTTTTAAATAACACAAGCACTATGAGTAAAAAGTAGTCCTGTTTCTCCTCTAGCAATTTTAATCTTCACATTTTTCTGGTGCATTGTATGGCGAGATGTCATTAAGAGTTTTATGGTAATGATTACGTTGGCCTTGCAGACTATTTTTTACTAGCCTTTTTTACTGTCACATTTGCTACATAAGCTTAATTTTATGTTATTGCAATGATGTTCTGTGGTGTGTTCAAATAATCGATAGCAGTACAAGGGTTGTTCCATTGGGATCACATTATATGAGTTTATAATATACAATATATGCTTTGATGTATACATGTAGTGTTTGCTGTTTTTCCCCCTCTCCTTAAATACAGAAATTTCTAGTTGTGTTTATTCCCCTCGTCAGCATACTTTATCATATCAAAGCCTTTACAGACAGTGTAGAACTACTGAGTTATGTTTGGGTCATGTTTTGCAGTGTGCCCTTTAATACTGTAGCTTTAGAAATGCAATTTTCAGCCTCTGCTTATTAGAATATGATAAAGTATTCCTGGTCTATGTCCAGCTCCACTAATCTCCAGACTACACTTCATGAATTAGGCATGAAGATTTTAGTCAATGTGCTTTCAAAGACCAATGTTTAGGGAATCATGGATTTTCTACAAGCTGAGGGAGAAATCTATAATAGGAAGAACTGATTTTCAAACATCATATTCTGTAGAAAAAAAATGACCAGTTCTGGCTTGGAAACCAGAAACATTTCCTTTTAGAATACTCAAGAACTGGTTAAAAATGTATTGTAGGTTTTAACTTATAAAAGGAGTAGCTTTTTAAAATGCACTGTAAGTGCTGTGTAGTGTATAGAGGCTCATACATATTAGATACCACGTAGACACCTCCTGAATTGTGGGTTAAAAAACAAGCCACACAAAAGTTGACTCAGTTTAGTGGTATTAACCTAAACTCACTGCTGGACCCTCCTCTGTTTTACCTGTTCATGCACAGTAGACCCTGGTGAGGTCTGACAAAGGTGGGGCAAGTAAAGGTGTTGAAATCTGGAACATATAAACAGAATTTAAATTCTGTCCTGCTGCTTTAGCTTTCACTGAACACTAAGTCCAAATTAAGTAAAATCATACAGAAAAATACACAGATATGCATTCATAATGCCAGCGAGTCTGACCCCCAGGTGTCCACTTGTGACCTTAATTACCTTTTGTTCCTGGGTAAGACTCATCATCCTGATTTTTGTGGAATATAGGCTCAAGGTTGATTCATGAGCTTGTCATCTTAAGGAAGACCTGCAAGCAATCAGTCAGACTTGAGAGAACTATAAACAACATTCACCTCCCTGGGAAATGTCACCTGTTGGTATCCTGCAGAGCTTAACTTTAATAATTTTTGGGTTTTGAGAGAAAGGTATCCCGGGAGGGTATCCAGGCAGTATTAATTTGATCACAGTCGCTTTTTTTAAATGCAAAAAACTGGTATAACTATGTAAGTCAAACTTCTCAGTGTTTCCATAGATCTCTCCTAGGGTGAAAAGTGTAACCCTGGGCTTAGGAATCTGCAGCACTGTTAGACAGTCCTAGAGTGGATGCATTTCTTGCAAAACAAGTAGTTATGGAACTAATGGGAAGGTACCCTTTCAAATTTTTTGTCATTTTTCTATGCTAATGAATGTTGATAGTGTATAGCACTTTGTAGTTATTGCTGTAATTACACTAAGAATTAATACACTGCAATATTTCATCACTGAGGAATTAAAGTTGTAACTTGTCTGGATGCAACTGGGGACCTTGCTGCCTGAAGGAGACAGCAGAGTGCAATGAATCCCATCACCCCTGTCCCCTTCCCCCCAGACACACGTGAGATGGAGGGGGAGGGTCTGTCTGTGTGTTCACGAGTGTTTTTAATAGTCCTTTCTCCATCTCTCTTCTACAGTATGAAGTAATTCTACCAAAATTGGTATTTTTCCCGCTTTTGGTAAATCATAAATAATACGAGATGCTGGCATCGCTTTTGTTTGCATGTGTTTGGTTAAATAGTTGTTGTGTTTTTTGGAAGGGAAGAGTTTTTCCATCCTGTGAGGCAGACGTGTACATGCACACGTGTATGTATGCACGCATCCATACATCTACTACCCATTTGATATGCTTATCTAGGATAAAAAAGACTAAATGCTTGCATTTATGTTGTTCTTTTCTAAAATAGTCTATGCATTTTCCATTGTAAAAATTATTCTTAACCAGACATTATGTAGTTGACAGAGATCACAAGAAACAATGAAATCTGTGTCTCAGATTTGCAGGCTATTGGCTACACTGGTAATTATTTAGATGGGAGAAATAGCGTCAGAGAGGAAGAGCTGTGTTCTGTGTTCTGTTTCAGCACTATGACAGCATCCCTAAAAGGAAAATGAGACCTACAGCTGGACACAAAGTGTGCCAGACATTGAATCCCAACATGCATCCTTCTGTATTCCCTATAAAGTCAAGCAGAACCATAAGCAGGACAGTGGTATTAGTTCTGGCTGGGGCTTCTCAGACGTGTTAGAAAGCTGCCAGCCAGCCACAGGCTGTGGAAATCTCTGCAATTGCAGATCTCTCTGTGATGATCAGTGCTGGACACAGGCACTTTGGCAATGAAGCATCCACATGGAACATGGTGTCAGGACAATGTTTGCTGTTGGTAGAATGAATTACTTTGCATCCTGCCTGTATGAATGCCTTGCATGAATCAGAAACCAAATCCCATCCTCTTGTTCTATTATTTCCCTATACTTTGCAGCCAGGAATCAGCCAGTCCAAAGGTTGTAGTACAGGCCCTTCCTCGACATCTGTATAACCAGGGAAAAGTGGAACAGTAAATAGAAATCCTCAATTAATTACACAGACTTCACAATGCACAAGTGTGTAATGGTTCAATATAAAACAAAGGGATATAGTAATATATTGATAAGGATGGAACAAAAAAAATTGATGAAAATTGTAAACTGCAATAGTGACCACCACCAGTTCTTTTTATGGAATGAACAAAAGATTGAGGTAGGTATAGAATCACAGTTTCATTAACTTACAGTTTAGATTCTTTTCTTTTTGGAAAAATAGAGACAGGTGAGATTGCTACCAGGAGTTTTAGACTATGCAGATCTCAGCTCTTGAGTACACTGCTGGGTTAAATTGCCCTGCTGTGTTTTTCTATGTCATTCAGTTGTTTTGCTAGAAAAAGCATCCCATGTTTTACTTTGCTAAATAAATTTGCAGCATCAGCCAAACAGGGGTTCAGACAGAGGGAGCTGGTGAGGAGGCTCTCTTTCAGACACTGGGAAATTTAGAATTTTAGTTTTACATTCTACAGGAAAGTTGGTGCTGTCTTGTAAAGCTTGCTATTAACTTGATAACCCCTTTCTAAAACTTGCACAAATAACATGTTAGCATAGGTGGAAGAGTTATGAGGGTCTATTTGATAGTTCCTTCAACTACAATAAAAGCCTCAGAAAATAGTTACCTGCTAGTCTTTGCCTTCCTTATGGTGTTTTTGGTGTTTTTTGGAAAATAGAAGGAGCAGATATACCTAAATTATTAGGTATTATGTTATCAAATAAATGGTTTAGGCACTTGGAGCTACAGAGAAGCAGCTCATGATTTTCAAAACAAAATTCAAGTAGCCCAGGAAGGTCATCCACTGCACTGCACATGTGGTTTTGAAAAAACATGTAGGCCCATGGCTTCCCTTTCAAGTTTCTAAAATTTTTTGAAAATGAGGTCAGTGGTGCCTAAAATTAAGCCTGTTAAGAGTCTAATTCCTAATTTAAAAGTTCCCAACTCTTATCAAATTTCAGTGGTATGTACACTTCCAACTGCCTAGTCACTTTATGAGAATGAGATTTGTGGTTTTAAGTGGCACATTTTTCTAAGAGCACCTTCTTAGCCTGGGCTCACATCTGCCCCCAGGGGAGTGGCAGACCCAGAACTCTGTGTTCTGGGTTTCCAAAAATTGAAATATCACTTTTTCAGCTAAACTGTGCACACCATTTACCTGCCTGATGTCGAAACCTGATTCATGCATATGGAACTGGAGTAAATATTCTTGGCTGAGATTGCTTTGACAGGCTGCTTTGAATGATACACTCTGTGTGTTGAGGTTCCTCATTGAGTTTTTCTATATGGTCTTAAATGATTACCTGAACTATATCCATGCAACATCTTTAGCCCTTCAAGGGTCATTGTTTCCTATCCATTTTTAAGACTTTTTGGGCACACTGTACAGGCTGTTAATAAAACTGCATTTTTCAATGGGTTTATAGAGATTAGAATCTCCGATTGCTCTCATTTTTCTCTCTATATTACAGGAAGTTTCTGTGGTATATGGTTGGCAAATGTTGACATTGTATTGTTTTTTCCTGCATTTGTGGGCAATAATGGATTGAAGAGCATCTTATGGTTTTTTATTTTGCCAAAATCCATACTGGTTAGTCATATGCCTATAATTCACATTTTTCTATCTATCATTAGAGCTTCTGCTGATGATTAATGAACTTAAACTCCTCGGACTGAGTCTTGAAGGGTTTTAAATCTAAAAATCCTTAAGGAAGGACAAATAATAAATTGCTTAATAACATTTATATTTATACCAAATATTTAATGTGCTCACCTGTTTTCTGGTTGAAGTGGCATAGTAATTTTAAGACTACAAAAATATAGAGGAAAAACTTTAATTCTCCTCAAGGGATGTGGGAGCTGTCCCTGCTTGGCCATCAGCCCTGGGTGTTTGGAGACAGGGAACTAGTCCCAGTGCTCTCATCGTGTCAGAGTTTCAGCAGCAGTTGAGCATCCCATTCTTACTTTTAAAGGTGAGGATTCGGCATACCTGTAGATCAAGGTGTTATTTTTATAATTAGTAAAAATTTATGATTAAACATTACCTGAATTATCACATGTATTTTTACTTTGTTTGTTTTCCGCTTGTTCCCATTGGTTGTTACAGAAGCTTTATTATATTTTCCCATCTTTTTCTTAGTATTTCCCTGGATAAACCTTAGATTCCTACACCCTGCTGTAGTGCTGGAATGATATTCTGCTTTCAGGATCTTAGCCAAAACCAGCACATCTTAGGCTAGGTCTGGAACCAATGTGGAATGACTTTTTTACACCAGCATTTTTGTTTTTTTTAAAGATTAAAATTAATTGTTTTCTTTGGCATGAAAATACAAAATGACCGTCAAACAACAGCCAAGTACAGTTCAGTGGAAGAAGCTGAAGCAAGCAAATTTGTGACAGAAAGAATATTGAAACTGGATTGGCAACCCTGGTTTTCCCTTTTGGCAATTATTCAAAATGTTTTCAGAACCCATGTTAGTTACAGAATATGTTCTTAAATTTATCTTTTAAAGCTCAGATGTACAATAATGTAAAGGAGGGATCTGATACCCAAAACTGTTTTTTTGGGAGCTAATTCTTAGCTAGCAGGTACATGTGAACCTTGGCTTTGAAATATTCACTGTATTTAATATTCTTTGCCAAAGTAATAACATGCTTATCATCTGGCCAGATCCTTTATAATGTGGAAATTATGATCCAGTTAACATTATGTTCTGACTACACAGGGACAATGTTTTTCTATATTAAATTTAATCTGAATATAATACTTACACAGTTGCATTTATATGATACTGAATGTTACCTTTTTATCTCTGATAAATGCTAATGATCACAATTATCTTGGATTGCCACTCCAAAAACTCTATTGTGCTTACAGTTCTATTTATTTTAGGACTTTATCCTAAATGAGTAAAGATTGTTAGCTCTTAAAAGACCTGCACACACACACATTTTCCCATCTCTCCACAGGCACAGAGCTCTGAAGTAACAGCTGGCACTGTAGGACAGGAATTAAAAATACTTGGATTTTTAATACAGTGTAAAAGGTCACCATTTTGAAAGTGACAATTATACATAGAGGTTTTTAACTTCTGTTTATATGTTCTCTGAATTCAGTGGTATTAGGTTTATTTATGCTGAAGTGGTCATGTTGGAGGTTTTTTTTTTTGTCCTGTCTGTCCCTCACCAAGATTCCAGCTCCTCATTATCACAAGAAAAACTTCCTTCTTTTTTAAAGCAGGTATTTTTTGTCATCAATCCTGTTTGATTCAGTCCTACAGAAGTTTGATCAAGCTACATATCCTCTCCCTAGGATCAATTTTAACCATGAAGTATAGATTGAAATATCTGTGTGTGTCAATTTGACAAAGAGAACAGAGGAGATATCTTTCCTGGAATTGTATTGCACTTGACAGATTCCTCCCTCCTCCTGCAGGTATTGACAGAGCATGGGAGGGATCATGAATTGCTTCAGCTACAGCCCAGCTTGGCTGGGGCATTGCTGGTGTGCGAGTGCTGTCTTCTCCCATGGAACAGCTGGGAACATATACTTTAAGCTTGTGTTTCTTATTTAGACTGCATTTTAAGAGGCAATGGAAACTGCTGGAAGCAGATCTGAGTAACAAACTTGCGAGGGTAAATGACTGGTAGGAAGATACTCATCCCATGGGCAAGTGAAAAGCCTCTTTGAATCCTCCTTCACACTGCAGAAGACTCTAAATACATGAGTGGGGGGCAGGCTGGGATGAGCCCACCTGTTGCCCTGAGTTTTGCAGTTCTTTGATGTTTTCATTCTTCTGTAACAGTTTCTCACACATTCTCTGTAAACATAGCCATGTTTTTCTAACTGTGTTCTATTGTTTGCATTCCTTTCTCCTGGAGGGAGATATTTGATAGATTGTTGCCCTGACTTTTGCAGTTCTGGATGTTATCATTCTTTTGTAACTGGTTCTCAGACGTTCTTTGTAAACATAGCCATGTTATGGTAACGGTATCTTTTTATTTACACTCCTTTCTCCTGGGCACAGAAGTTTGATGGACATTTCCTTTGACCAGTGTGATTGAGGAGAGGCTCATTGTCTCCTCCAATCCACAGTAATTTATAAGACACATATATATTACCGGGATGCCTGTTATTACNAGGCGCAGTCCTGCCCAGTTTTGGCCCGCAGTTTGGCTCTGTCTCTCTCCAACGCATGTCTGCGTCTTTCTTTCATGTCCAAAGTGCAACACCCACCTGGTGTGTGGAGCTTCTTCAGGGGCAAGGTCCCTGTGTGGTGCTGAAGGAGCTCTCACAGGTCACTGCTCCTGCTTGTCAGGCTTTCTAAAGCTGTCACTGTTGTCATCTTTGTGACCCCCAAATGCAGCACCATCCCTCCCTGCTAAGACATGAGATTAGGGGAAATGTTGGGGTTTTTTGAGTTGCAATTTAGAATCACAGAATATGCTGAGTTGGAAGGGACCCACAAGGGTCAAGTCCAATTCCTGGTCCTGCACAAGACACCCTGACAAACCCACTGTGTGCCTGGAAGCATTGTCCAAATGCTTCTTGAACTCAGACAGGCTTGTTGCTGTGACCACTGCCCTGGGGAGCCTGTGCCAGTGCCTAACCACCCTCTAGGGAAGGAACCTTTCTCTAATATCCAACCTAAACCTCCTCTGACTCTTAAGGCTATTCCCTCAGGTCCTCTCACTGTCACCATGGAGAATAGATCAGTGTCTGCCCCTCCTCTTCCCCTCACAAACATGATGTAGACTGCAATGAGTCTCCCTTCAGTCTTCTCCTCTTCAGGCTGAACGGAGCGAGTGCCCTCAGCTGCTCCTCATATGATGTCTCCTCAAGGCCCTTCATCATCCTCATTGCTCTCCAGAAGCATGAGGTGAAGCAAAAAAACCATGAGATTTTAAATTTGGAGGTTGGGGCCTCATTTGTATATGGTTTTCCAGCAGTGCTGTACTTTAGCTTGCAGACAAAAGGGAGAAAATTGGAGAAAATAAGGTATTCCCTCAGTGAGAAAGCATAGGGAAACACCTGTCTTGGAAAATTCCTGATGCTTCTGTTTAGTTATCTGTTAGTCCACTGTGTCTGAGGACCAAGGGCTGTGGTTCTGATTTCCTCTTTGATATGGAAAATTAGGACTCTGTTTCCCCTTTGTCGGAACCCATCCCTCAAAATTACAGTCTACTCTTAAGATTATTCTTACTTAAAGGAAAATTACTTCAGTTACAATGTATTGGTTTACTAGTCCAGTTTTATCTATAAATCTGTTTTCAGCAATACAATATCCAGTCATCTTTATTAAGGCTTTATTCTGTAAATTAAGTTCTTTTTCTATTGTGGACTTTATAATAACAGTACATGACCTGCAATGACAACAGCTTACTAAAACATAGACTAAATGTATCTTAAAGCTCAGATGCAGAAGGTAAGAAAATATTCACACAAGCATTTTTCATCTTACAAATGAACAAAGATAATTTTACACATTCAAAAACTGAGTTTTCCTGTGATTCATTTGTATCTAGATCCTGCAATTATGAATATGCATTTCATTCTCTGTGTAGTAGTGGGGTAAAAGAAATGACACACCTTTCTTATATCAACGTCTAAAAGGCTGAATTATCAAACACAGTACAGCTGATATGCTTGTATCACAACATATAACTTGTGATTTTAAATTTATTCTAAATTTTTAGTATTTTTATCTCAATTGCATGAGACGTGCCAATTCATTCTTGTCTGTGTGTGGTAATCACAAAAGTCACAAGACCCCAGCTCTATGACTCTGGCAGCACAATTAGCAAATGACTCCTAGCAACTGGACAATTTGTCTTCATGGACAAAAATGATCTGCAATATTTTCAGCCCAAAAATAAGTAGGATACAGTTTGTGGTATCATGGGATGCAGCTTATGGTATCAAGTTATATAGCAGAGACAAGTGAAACAGTATTGTGAAAGTTTCCTAAACCGTGGCTATGGTGAGTATACTGACAGAACTAAGCAAACCTGAAGTCACCCTAATTACTGATGAGCAAAGGGATATTTTCCACTGAGTTTCCTCCTTTTTTTCTTTTTTTTAAATGCTGGATGCTATTGTTGTAGTTCAGAAAGCCCCGGGCAGCTTAGAAATCAGGCAAAAAATCAATAGCCCACTTGTTGAAGATAAGTGAATTAGCTTGTGTTGAATGTAACTGAGTACCTGAACACTCCAGTGAGCAGCCTTTGTTTTGTGAGAAAGGAGATTTGTGAGGTTTCTCTTCTGAGGGCTGTGGTGGTGCACATCTCAGATTAATCACCCTGTGTAAGAGGGACCTGACCACTTACACAGAAAAATAATTTCTGAATTTTCATTCTTTCTGTCTTATTCCTGTCGGTTTACCGTGCTGAGAAGATTTCCACATATTTAAAAAATGATAACGACTATCATAGAATTTTAGTGAACAATAACAAAGGGGATCAGAGTAAGTAGTGTATTACACAGAAATTTGCCATGGGCCAAATTTGAAATTTCTTTCCTGCTCTCTGCAGGCTCAGGATCTATTTCCTTTCTCATCTGTTACATCTCTGGGACAATCCTCTCACATGTCTGTACTGAGAGTAGAAATGCTTCTGCCTGCTGTCAGTGTTTGGCATACAGGCCATTTCTGTGTCCCATATCCAGGGACAGCAGCCCGCTTCCTGCTCCTGACACACGGGATGTGCAGTGCCGGGGTTCCTCTGCTCTCTCTACGGCCTGAGAAACAGCTCCGAGCTCTTCCCACTGAAACCACTGACTCCAGGGTTAATCATGCCTGTCACTAAGCTGATGTTGTCCTAGTCCAGCTGTTGCTGAGTCTCTGGTCTGCCTCCAGAAGGGGAAAGGAAATGGAGAGAGGTTCTCACCCCAATTTTACAACTTTCTGATCCTTGAGTGAGTTGCCAGCTCAGTGTAGTTACCAAGACAGTGTGAGGATTACTCAAAGTGTCCCTGGACTGAAGTACTTCTGGAGGCCATATAGCAGCAGGGGATGGCCTCACCTCTTGTTGACAACTTGTAATTTCTTTCTGAATAATCACAGACATCTGAAGGCTGCCACATTGGATGTGTTCTTGCTAGGACCGATGTACTCCTGTGAGCTGCAGCCACAGTGCTGAGGAGGCCCAGCCAGCCAGACCTTGCACTGGCCACAGTATTCCCATCTCATCCTTTATTCTCTAAGCAGGTAAAAATCATTCTGCTCAACTTCAGAGTTAATAGCAGAATTGTCACCTGGACACTTTAAACATGGGGTTAGAGGAGTTTAGATCTCACGCCAGTTGACTTTCATTCACTCTTTATGTTATGTACTTGGTGTCAATCTCATGAGCTTTTAAAACAACTCCCATGGCTTTTAGCTGCAGGGATGGCAGGGCAGACTCACCACTTCTGGCAGCTGGTTATTTGTTAAAGCAGTTACCTGCTGCTTTGTGCACTGGTCAGTCTACCTCATCCAAACATCCTGAAATGCAGCAGCTTTTTTCTACCTATGCTCAACAGCCATGTAAACAGAAGGTTCAGTGCCCAAACAGTTTTGGACCTCCTCTTTTCAGACTCAGGTTGGCAGGTCTGGCAGCACTGGTGATACATCACCTTGGCTCGTTTCCCTCAGTCAGACAGGCCATCAGGGCTGGAAAGCACAACTTTTAAATGTTGTCTGTGCTGGCTTGTTTTCAGCTGAAATAAATCAGGTCTGCAGTTCCTCCTACATGGTACAAAGGAGGAACCCTTAAACAGTTTCTGAAGAGTAAAGCTGGCTTTTGCTAGTTTAGCATTCCTGAGCTGGGGGAGTTTTGACAGCCTGAGCCTTTAGCCAGGGCCCTTTCCTTTTGGGAGAGCTGGTATCAGAAACACGATGATGGTGTCTGGGAAGGTTTTCAGATGAGGCCTGTCCCCCAGTGTGCATCCCAGGGCTCAGGGCAGGAGCTGAGCCTCACCTTCTGTCTCCTATACTGCATTGCTGTTTTCAGCTCAAGCTGGGCACCTGTAGGCACCTGTTCATACAATCCTGATGGCTGGAGAGACTATGTAGGATTTCTCCTGTAATTACTTCTCCCTGCTGCTGGGGACACTGTGGCATCAGCTATGACAGTATCCAGGATGTCTTGTTGCCTTCCCATCCTGCCTGTCCTACAGTTTTCCTTAGTTGGTGCAGTTAACACCTGTGTTTGTTGGAGTAAGTGTGCTGGCACAGGGAAGACAGTGATGGGAGGGACCACAGGAGGATGTGATATGGAGAACTAACCAGGGATTGTGAAGGATCATCAGTTGAGG